>JANBXA010000411.1:11695000-12107500 GCA_030556225.1 Cricetiscus sungorus | reverse complement strand
GACCCTTCTGGGATCCCTGGGGGCCCAGTATCAGTGGCGCTCACTGCTTCCTCTTCCCTGGATGCAACAATATATTAAGGGAGAAGAGAGAAAAAAAGTGGTTGGCTCTTTTCATGATTTTCCTTTTTAAATTTTTGTTGAAAGAGGACTGTGTTCTCTTGATCCTTCAAACAAATGGAGGGGAAGTGGTAGCCCAAAAATTTCTCTTATGTTCCCCAGAGAGGGTGACTGTGTTTGTAGTGTGATGTGGGAAAAATCCTTGTGTATCTGTTGCATTGTCATGCTGTACCAAGTGATTTTCACAGGGAAACATGGGCAGAATAATATCTCTATGTCAGGGAAGGAGAAAGAGCCATGGCCGAGAATCAAAGATCTCAATTTGCCCTTCATCTCTAAGACTCCCCCCAACCTCCACCTTCCATCTTTACTCCATGATGAAAGAAATACGAGAAGATCCTCTGACCCAAAGGAGACATCCAAGCCCAACTTATTGTTAGCCACAGAGCTCCTAGGCAGAGCAGGTGACTGACAGGGTGAGGAGTTGGCCGAATAATCCATAAAGATAGAGGACATGTGAAGGGGGATGGGCTGTTCTGGCATGCTACCTAAGAATCCTTTTTAACCAATGCTTGGCTTACGTAGCACGACTCTTCACACAGTGGATCTTAATAAACAAATGGTCTTTGGAAGGAAAAGAGATCCATTAAGAGGCATCTGGAAGAATCACGAGCCTATTGCTTCCAGGCTAGTGATTCATCATATTAAGCTGGTGAATAATTTTGTTTCTTCCTCTAGAAAGTGGAAAGAGCAAAACCATTCTCCAACCTTGTGTCAGATGAGAGGATGCATGAGGTAAAGCCTATTAGTCATACTAGACTTACAGAGACAATCGCTGTGTCACTCATGGTCTACAGAGGGCTTCCCTTCCAACCTGTAGCAATCTAGTAAAGAAATTGGCTTCACATGGAGTGGCAGGTTATTCCAGCCAGAATAATATATATAGCACTTGGCTATCATTCTGCAAGATTGGAGACATACAATTAGAGTCACTTGCCCTTTCTTACACTTTAAAAGTCAATTGAAAATAAAGAAATATGCTTTTTTGGTAATGGAAAATTCCTTACGGGAAGAAAAAGCAAAAACCAAGGCAAGGTTGTGCAGAACTTTAGAAACAGCTTGTGACAAAGCCACTTTCTAGGGGATGTTCAATAATCATTCATCAAGTGATGATGCATTGTTCTGAAGAGAACACAACTGACCGAGCCCGAGTCATCCTAAGCCACCATCTGAAGATGCAGATAATTTTCTGTGTTGTCAAGGGCTTGGGTGTCTCCCACTTTTATCTACTCACTAAGCTGAAGGAACTCTGCATGTAGGTTTGCTTGTTGTGTAACAGCATTGGCTGTCTTGGAACTCTCTCTCTCTCTCTCTCTCTCTCTCTCTCTCTCTCTCTCTCTCTCTCTCCTCTCTCTCTCTCTCTCTCTCTCTGTAGACCAGGCTGGCCTTGAACTCACAGACATCTCTGTACTTCTGATCTTAGATTTACACTCAAATGTTTTGCTTTACTCAGTGCACTGGGCAAAGAGCTCGGCCAGGTTTTAGAGCAATAGGACATTGGCCAGAGCCACTCTCTCTGATCTCCCCCAGGATATTGTCAGAATACTGACAGACGGGTATATGAACTTATCTGGAAGTCTTCAAGAGGATTTACACAAATGCTGCTATTCAAAACTTTTCACTATGGCATTTTTTTTTTTTTTTTGAGGCAGGGTCTATTGTAACTCAGGTGGGTCTTGAACTTTAAAATATAGCCAAGAATGACCTTGAACTCCTGGTCCTCCTGCCTCTACCCCATGAATGCTGACACTTACAGACATGCTTCATCATGCCCAGTTTATGTGGTGCTAGGTTCCAATTCAGGGTAAGCAAGCACTCTACCAACTGAGCTATATCCTTAGTCCCTCAGAATGCTGAGTTCAAACTGTGTGGGGTTTGGATAAAACTTCCAGAACACTGGTATGAGGAATCTAGAAACACTGCTTCATCATATAAAAATAAGTAGAAATCTACACACACGCTTCATTCAAAGATCTGGTGATTGACCAATCAGTATAAGAGATAGATTTTCAACAAAATCTATATCAACTCAGTAGGAACAGGAAGAAGCTATCATAGAACAGGGATTGCCCGTTCCCAACCTACCATTTTAATATCATAGAAGATGAGTTTATTGTGGCAAGAGATAGCTCCCATCTCCTAACTCCACCGGAAACAATACCATGAATGGGAAGCCCGACGTTGGGTATTAACACTCCATCTGCAGACCTGGCTCAACAGGAAGGAGTTGACCTGGGAAACTCCCACCTCACCTAGTTTGTTGGAAAAGGCAGATTTTCTAAGTCAACAGATCTGCCAGGCAAAATTGGCACATCCATTTCCCCAGCTCTGTGCTGTAGAAGATGGGTACCGCCAGGAGATAACTGGAGAAACTGGTGGTACAATACTGTGAGTATACTTACTAAAATCACAGGTTTTACCATGTATTTGTAGTGAGTTACACAGGATATATTGTTTACCATTTTGACTATTTTTAGGAAAAAGTTTGCTAGCATTAAGTATATTCACAATAGTGTGTAAGTGTATAACCATCACCTCTATCCATTGCCAAGAAATTTGCATCATTCTAAAGAAAAACTTTATACCTATCTATTAGGCAGAATTACCCAAAGGAACAGAACTGAGGAAGGGAGAGGGACACACACACATACACACACACACACACACACACACACACACACAGAGAGAGAGAGAGAGAGAGAGAGAGAGAGAGAGAGAGAGAGAGAGAGAGAGAGAGAGAGAGAGACTTAAATAATAGGAGCTAGACACTGGAGGGGCTGAGATCTCAGTAGACAGTCTATGAACCCAGATGCTTCAGCAATCCCAATCCTGTGCTGGTGGGCTGGAACCCCCCTGAAAGTCACTGATACTGAGTCCATGCTGGAAGGCAGAAGAAGCTGCAATGTGATGTCAGTGGAGGGTGTCAGATGGTGATAGCAGTTGTGGACACACTCGGTCAGAAAAACCCAGCCAAGGTAGGCATGTGCTGTTCTTTTCCTGGACCGCCTCATGGCCATGCTTTCCACCGACGGAAGGTGTTGCTCACCTTGAGGGTGTGTCTTCTCCCAGAGTTCATCTTTTCTAGAACCACAAGTTCAGAGGTGGACTCCTAAGTGATTCTAAAAACTATCCTGTGATTCTCAAAACCAGTTTTCACAGGTCCACTCCCTGGCGACTTGTCACCCAACCCTAACCCCTTACACCATGATCGGGTTCCAAATAAAGACAATTGCAAGGTCATAATTCCATTTAGCTCAATATAATTATCCCATCATGAACGAAAAATACACTAATCCTCTCAAAATAGAAAGTCCCCTGAGCAATGCTTACTATTTTAACATCCCAAAATTTACACACAGTAATACAGATTTAACAGCAGCTAAGTGCTGACAACGGCTCAATCAATGTTGCGTTATATGGCAGGACCAGGGGAGGCAAGAAGACAAAGATACAGGCTTAATATACATAAATAATATATGTGCACAGACATTCTTAACAAGTAAAAAAGAAGCACACAGGACAGTTGGGATCCTTGTTTCTGGAACTGGTCATGTGTCTTTACTGAGCATTTATAATTATTTTCACTACGCATTCCACTACTCCCTTAGTCTCAGCAAACAAATTAGCTGGAGGGGAGATCCACACCTTCACTCCTGCAGGACCTGGGCCATTTATTATCCTGCCTAGGCAGAAGCTGTGGGCTCCATTGACTTGAACTGAAGGGCATGGTGTCTCTAAGAGATGCCCTGTGTGACTAGTCTTCATTGCCGCCTTGACTATGTTTAAGATCACCTAGCTTGGGGCCACTGTGAGTCATTTAATCATCAACACTACACTTACCCACTAGAAATATGGAATTTTGGATGTTGAGTATTTGAAGAACCACATAACATGGCTCTTGCCCATAACCAGTTTTATTTATCTGCGTGCAACATGTGTACTGTTTTTCTTGATCTCTTGCAAAGTGTGTCGTTAAAAAACGGACTATAAGAATCAAGCTTTACACTTACAGCTTTGTTTGATCTTTAAGGAGTTGAGAGAGGTCCTCCAGCTTAGATAGTTATTCTTCTGAAGACAGGAAATCATTTCTGGGAGACTTATTCTTATTTTTCATCTCAGCAAACTGGCAGAGAGTTAACCAAACAAGACAGGGGTCTTTGTAGCAACAATGATTCTTCCTAATATACTCAAGCTTGAAACCACATTCTTCCTTATATTCCCCCAGTCCATTGTGGATTCCGAGGAGCTGGGAGATTTTGCTGAAAGAACATGATATTGGTGTCAATGCGAATTTTGTGTGGACTTAGGTTCTGCCACCTCTTAGCTGTGGAACCTTGAACATATGGCTTAATGTGTCTGAGCTGGCTTCCTATTTATAATCTAAAAATAATGCCAGATGGTGCTGGTCGGCACAGGCCTAGGCTCTAGTCTGGACCCCATCTCATACTAGCTATGCAAGCCTTGGACAATGGTGGTTGGCCATAAAGCCTTCATTCAGTTTTCTCACCTAGGTAGCTGTGTTGCATGGAGATGTGAGGTTGCAATGGGAGAATGACTGTAAATATTTTAGCAAAAGGTTAAAATGGGAGAATGCTTATAAATACCTAAGCAAAAGTTAGTTCTTGCTGTACTTACTACGCTGGCCACGCAGTAGGTGTGTGAGCCAGAGAGAGAGACCTGACACAGGTGATGCCATTAACCATGTGAGCCTCTCAGCCCTGTCCCATGTCCTAGAGCTGAACTTAATTCCAAGTGTGAGATCATTCCCCTCACCTCGGGGCGAAGGTGTAGAGAGGGGAGAACCCACACAGGTCTGTCTGCATCTCTTTCTTGCCTTCTGCTTTTACTCCATGCCACAGACCTCTCCCGGAAGCAGATCTCTCCTCTGAGTGACAGCAACACAAGCCTCCTTCTGTCATGAGCCCAGTCAGCTGTGGGAGATGGATCCATGGCTAGGGCTGGCTCCAATCTGCATTCCTTCCTTCCCTTTGAGAAGCATCAAAGGGCATCTGCAGGGAAGGCAGCTTCCCAGCTGTGACAGGCAATCAAGCAGAATGGCTTCACCAGGTGTACTCGCTGACACAGTGACAGCACAGTAATGTGTCTCTAAGGGAGAAAGCTTCAGGTAGATGTTGCTTCTGGTACATTGGGTACACTTGGGTTGGAGGAACTCTTAACTTTTAAAGAAAGGACAAATTTAGCAAGCAGATGGCAGAAGATTTTACGGTTTTCATTACATAGGCAAACACCTGGATTATATGTCAGGCCCGTGGGCGGCACAAAGAGTAGCATTTCTGAAACAATCCACCACTCATTAAAGGACCATGAAATCAAATGGGTGAAGAGCAACATTTTTAGAAAACAAAATAGACTACAGTAGAAAATGCCAGAAAGTACCATGCACCGTAAAGCCAAACACTCTTGATGAGGTTTGTTTTTGGATGTGTGGAAATGGAGATAATTACATTGTCAAAGGTTTTTCTTATTGATGGCTATGATCAAAGCAGTTTGAAAGTCACTTGAATGCTGGACACAGAGACATACACATGTGAAATTTTTACTGAAGCAAACAAAACCCACTCAGGATTGAAGGAGTATGTGACAATGAGAAAAACCTATCATTCAGTCAATGTCTTCTGTTTATACTGTTACACGTTGATGCGCAAAGTAGGAGGGAAGATCTACCACGTCTACCTCATAGGGTGATGGCAGTTTCTCTTCTGATAACTAGAACCACTTCGGGGAGAAAAACCAGCTTGCAGACTTAGCCTTCTGGGTCGTGAGAAATGGATAGGATTGGTTTTCAGCTCCTGAAGAGTGCACATCAGAACTTATCTCTCTGGGTCTAAGCCCGGCAAGTGTTGGAGCACTCTTATTGACCTGATGTCTATGTGGCACACTGATGGGAGATGTTATTCTGTATATATGTTTCTCATACTGGTTAATAAAGCTCTGTGGCCAATGAGATAGCAAGATAGGTGGGGCTAGGAGGAGGAGGAAAGAGGAAGTAGGAGGGAGGAGTCGAGATGTAGCCCAGGGAAGAAGCAGGACGCTCCCCAATAAGACGACCACGTGGAAATACTTAGATAAGTAGAAATGGGTTAATAATTAAGACAGAGCTAGCCCATAAACAATAATGGTAACTGGCCAACAGGATTATATCAAATACAGAGTCTCTAAGTGTTATTTGGGGCACACGTGGCTGCGGGACTGGCGGCAGGACCAGGAGGCCGGCGGGGAGGAACCTGCTGTAATAGCACACACTGATGGCATGTTGAAATGGAGTTATCTAATATTATGGAACACACCCACACCATCTTCAGGTGTTTTCTTTGAGCTCCTGGTTGATGGGAGCAGTGCATTCCCCAGGAAGTTAGTTGAGAAGTTTCAGAACTTAGTTGAGAAGCAGGGGTGGGTAGACAGTGGGTAAAAGATGTGGTAACTCTTAGAAATTAGCACTAGATCACAGGTGGAAACCTTGCTAGCTACACTTCTAATTCTCGGGATTTCTTGAATGATTTTAGACACACTGGCACACAGATATGTACCTTGTATATACACGTTACTTTGAAGTGTACTTTGAAATGGCAAAGTAATCTCAATGTCCATCTAAATCAATCATGATGCCCACCTGTGTATTTCAGATCTGGAATGTTCCCCTTAAGGCCTGTGTGTGAAAGGTTTGGTCTTAGCCTGAGGAACACTAGGAAACGATGGACCTTTCAAGTGCTGGGAGCTAGTGGGGCTACTTAAGTCATGATAAGGCATGGCATTGAAGAGGGTAACGGGACTCCTAGCCTCTCATTTTTCTTTTTCAGCCCAGCTGTGAGGTAAATAGTTTTGCCATGGGCTGCCACTACCAAGCGATGCCTCGCCGACAGTGCCAATCAGCCTCGGATGGAAAGCTCCAGAACAGTGAGCCAAAGTGTCTTTTGCTTTTAGATCACCTCAGGTAGTTGTTTGAGAAAGGAAGCTGACTGGCACACTAGCTTCAGGGAAGCACTTCCTACTATGCTCTATGTGGAAAGAATATGTGGGATAGTCCATACAGAAAACAATAAAGACGCTCTTGCAGTACCCATATGGAATGAGTACTTAGAGTCTTAGTCAGGGTTCTAATGCTTTGAAGAGACACATGTCATGACCATGGCACTCATAAAAGAAAGCATCTAATGTGTACTTGCTTACAGTTTCAGAGGCTCAGTCCATTATCCTCATGGCAGAAACATGGCAGCATGCAGGCAGATATGGTATCTGAGAGTTCTATACCAGGACCTGAAGGCCACAGGAAGAGAGAGCCACTGGGCATTTGAAACCTCAAAACCCACCCCTTATGTCAAGCTTCCCCAAAAAAGGTTATACCTCTTAATCCTTTTAATCCTTTCAAATAGTGCCACACCCTGGTGATTAAGCATTCTAATACATGGGCCTATGGGGACCATTCTTATTCAAACCACCACACAGAGTGAAAAGATGAGGCCACAGTAGTTCTTGAAATGAATAATTATAGCTCTTCCAGCCTCTAACGCTCTCGCAGGGTCACTGGAGACATTGTCAGAGCTCAACCACTCCCTCTGTCAAAACCGCCTTTCTCCCTCTGTTCCATGGGAGTCACATTATTTATTGATGGCTGTATAAAATACAATTGTTCTCCCGTGGACCAGGGATTGTGAAGTGGGTGCTCTTAAGGTCTCATGTCTGTCTGGTTAAGATGTCCCCTGGTTCTGTTCCCACCACACCAGGTAAAGTGTGGCTGTAAGTATGTTTGGTGAAGATGGATGACTGTGCTTATGACGTCTGAGGCCTGAGGACAGTGCGAGCGCCATTGATGATGGGTGAACCTGCAACAGAGTCATCTTAGAGAGAAGGTCCGTCTCTTCTAAGTGGTCAGCCCCCGGGAAGGAGAGGCCGTGACCTGGCTCCATCATCTCCTCCACGGGTTGGCTGCAGTCTGTTTTCCCTCAGTGATTCCTCTCTGAGCGTGGAGAACGGCCCTGCCATTCTTTCCCCAATAACCCTTCTAGAAGCACCCAGCAATTAGTTCCTCTCTCCTTTCCTCAACAAAGTGGAATGATATCATTCCTATTTTAGTGCCCCTCTTCACCATCCGTCCTGCTCATTAGTTCCTTTCTGCATGTATGAAACTACAAATGTAGCCTGGGAAATAAATGCATCCTCTTGGAATAATTTTTATCTATTTCATATGCTAACTGAGCATATGAAAACTGAGCATATTGGTTAGTATGGCACTGTGTTCATTTCCATCCTCCATTACCATCCCAGTACCCCTGCTTCTCCCCGCCCCCCCCCCCGGCAAAAAAAAAAAAATCACCTTTTCACAGGCCTTCTCCACATCTTTCCCAGCAAGACTAACTCACGGTTGAAGGAAAGAATTCTGTTGTGAAAAACACTGGTACAAAAGATGGGCTAGAGGACCTGGTCATCTGATCTAATTTCTAGCAAGTGTCAAGCCACCTAAATAAAAGTGCACAGTCCAACTAAATCAACTTTTAAATGAGCCCCCACAACATTGTTATCACAGTATCATCCTATAAAAATGACAAAGACGGCTACTGGTTTGAGCATACGTTAAAGCAGACCATGCCATTGACTTCCACTTCTGCTCTAAGGAGCATTGCTCACTGGGATTCCAGAGGTTCCTGAATTGTACTTTGCTGTAGGTAAAGAAAATGAAGACCGTTCCTTTGTTTGGAAACAGTGGTTCTTATGAAAATTACCTGATGTCTTTAACCCAGGTTGACCTAGCCAAGACTAGCAGTCATTCATATAAAAGAGGGTGCTGAAGTCCCCCAGCCCTGCTCGTGGCAGAAATGGCATTTCATTATTCTTGTCTTTTCTACTCTTAAGTTTTTCTTGAATCCCTGGATCATAAATTCCTCCACAGTCACACTTGGCAGTCTCTCAAACTGTATTTCACCCTCAGCTCTCTGTGTACCCTTAGCCTAGCTGCTGCAGAGTATTTGTTTACACTGTGTGAAGATGTGTCACTGTGATTGGTTTAATAAAGAGCTGAATGGCCAATAGCTATGCAGGAGAGAATAGGCGGGACTTCTGAGCAGAAAGAGGAACTGGGGAGGAATCTAGGCTTCTGAGAGATGGCAGCCAGACACTAAAGAAGTCGGACATATGGTGCAGAGAAAAGGGAAACAGTCACATGGCAGAATGTCGATCAATAAAAACAGGGCAATTTTAAGTTATAAGAGCTAGATGGGGAAATGCCCACGCTAAGGCCAAGCTTCATAATTAGTAGTAAGTCTCTGTGTCATTGTTGTGACCTAGCAGCTAGAAAACTGTTGCCTATTAAGTGCCAAAGCCTTGGGTACCTGCTTGGCCACGATCAGCTCTTGTAACGTCATTGTAGATGGCTGAAAATGAAAACGAAATGATGAGCAAGTCTCAGATAACATAAGATAACTTCGAAACGAAAGGGTCACTCTAGTGACAAATCCCAAAGTCAAGAGACTCGACCCAGCTGACATTATGGTTTAGTCTTCATGGGGCTGAAGACTCTGCACATGCCATTTGGGACTATTTGTGTGCTCTGCCTCATTTTCAAAATAACCCTGGAAACCAGAGAGCTTTAAAAACAATGCTCTTGATTATGACTTGTAAAGGAGTAGAGCTCCAGGATAGTAAGAGAAAACTCATTAATAGGAAGATTTAGGCCGTGAGAGCTGGCTCATCAGTTAAGAGTATTTGCAGTTTTTCAGAGGGCATTGGGTCAATTCCCAGCATTGACAGAGTGGCTTACAACCAGTTTTAACTCCAGGTCCAGGGGAACCTAATGCCCTCTTCTGGCCTCTGTAGCACCAAATACTCACATAATGCCCAGACAGAATCGCAGGGAAAACACCCTTACACATAAAATAATTTTTTAAAAATTTAATAAGTAATTTTTTTCTTTCCTTTTATCATATTCTTTTATTAATCCCATAATTCCTACCACCATTCCCATAAAGTCTTATTTGATTTTGACTCCATGGTTTTGATCATGCCCTTTATTCCTCCAATAGCTACGTGTACACTGATATTCTGTGTTTTATGGAATGTATCCATGGTGGTGATACCTGCAGTTAACCTTGCCAATTTAAAGTAAATAATGTCTGTTTGGAGCTGTTTAGAAGGCACATGCTGGTCTAAGTCAGTCACCATGTGTCTGTGTGCTCATGTGGGGACAAAATGGCTGGGCCACCTCCAAGTCTCACTAGGAAGTTTAAAGACAAGGTGCCACTGTGAATACATTCTAATCCTTCTTGTTGACATCCACATTTAAACCAAGATGGTCATGTGAAGAGAATGGCTGGACACAGGGCTGGACTATCACAGTTCAGGGTAAGTTTCTAGCAGAAGTCAAAGGTCACTTATGTGGTCTTGAAGAAACATAATAAAGGAAAGGTAAATGAAATTCTGAAACATTGCAGAAGAAGGAAGAGCCTAGGAAAAACTATCAAATTAAATGTTGTGAAGTAATCAGACATGCTGAAAGACTGAAGACTGTTAGGGACATACAACCAGAAGGGCACTAAAGGGACAATTAATTATTCCAAGAGGAAGTTAATAACTTTAGGAAGAAATAATAATAAAGTTTAGGAACAATATTAATTTTTCTCAGGCCTATATAATAATCCAAAAATATGCCTGTTAAAGTGATACAATATTTCTTTTAAAAAGATATATGTATTATCTATATGCATGTATGTGTGTCTTTATGAATTTATGTGCATCATGTGTTTGCAGGTGGCCACATGAGTCAGATCTCTTGGAGTTCCAGGCAATTGTGGGTTGCATGATGGGGCATGAGGGCTAGGCACCAAACCCAGGAGCACTCCAAGAGTAGTACATGCTCTTAGCCACTGAGCCATCTCTCCAGCACATATTCAATATGTCAGTATGAGGTAAATGCACTTGTTTGTTGATGTTCAGGATAATAGAATTGCATAACTGTTGTTAGAAGAGGAGAGGAAGTTGCTGGTACCTGGGATTTCTCCTAGTAAGATACCTGCAGGAAGCATGGTTCTGATTAAGGAAGTACTCATAAACTTCTGATGTTTTCCACTAGGAACACATTTCCCCAGAAGCAGACAAATCAAAAAAAAAAAAAAAAAAAAAAAAAAAAAAGCAACATAATCAACACTCAATTCTGAGCAAAAAGGTAGAATTTAACAGTAAACTGGAAACGAAGTGAAGGGAACTCTGGGAGTAATGGACATTGTCTGATCTACAGCCGTCTGTCACATATCAGCCGCACTAGGAGCAATTTTATCCCAATCCCTCCCAGGACACAGTCTCTCTCCCATTCAAGTAGTCTTATAGTTCCCTGCTATTCCCCGACAGAGGAACAAATATCGGAACGAAGCTTCGCCATTCAGATTCTGTCCCTTAGGACTTCTAATCGTGGGTTTATTGGCATGAAGGCAGATCAGTCCCTCCTGAGTGGAGTCCTGGAGTCACCTTTGGTTGACTGGAGCTCAGTTCTGACTTTTACCACAGGAGTGATGTTTACCCTCTAGGCTCCCAACAAATTCCATTTGGACTTAGCCATGCTCTGTTTCTGTTGCTATGAGCCTAGCAATCTTACTGCATATGAAAGGCCTACAGTGTTCCATGCTGTGATAGTCAACAGGAGAGTGGGGAGTTCTGAGGCGGTCATCTGAAATCTCAAATATTCTAGCCAGAGATAGATATGTTGATAGTGCTGGAACCTATGAGGGCAGGAATAGCTTAAGACTTGGGGAAACTATGGAAAATAATCTTAAAGATTATCTTAGTGTAAAAGGAAGAAGGACAGGAATATGAATGTCTGATGGTCAGACCAGAAGCCCAGAAAAAGAAAAAAAAAAGAAAAGGAAAGAAAAAGAAAAGAAAAAGAAAAAGAAAAGAAAGAAAAAATCTAGAACCATCAAAATAGTATTTTTTCGGATGTGGCTAGAGCAAAACTGGACAGTACTGTGCACTGAGGCTCAGTTTACAAAGCTGATGGATGGGGGGGGGAGAAAGGAAGACACACACAGGGGGGGGGGACTTTCTTACGCTTCCCGCTTCTGTCTGCTCTGTGGAAATGAAAGGCTCTCTTCAGATCAGGATGGGTAGAGCAATCATCTTGAAATCTGGGAGGCTGAGGACAGGATACCCAGCAGGAGATCAGTTCTGCAGCCCTGGGTGAATTCTACCCTGTGGTGCTGAGGCAATTAGACACAGACATGCAGAATCGTTGCAGTTTCTTTTTGGAAAAATAGGAAAGAATAGGGACAAGTGCCTGAAAACTGCAGCTGGAAAACGATTTCTTTCTGAAGGAAGTTAGGGTGGTGAATGGTAGGGGTTGGGATCTATAAGTAATCAATGTAACATCATCAAACCTGATTAGTTGAGAATTATGACACCAAGGTCCTAATTCAGCAGGGTTCTCAGTGATTACCCCGATTTATAGACAGAGCCCCTCGTGTTGTCCTTTGGGACAGCACAGAAAATGTCTGGACACAGCTCTACCTGGTTGGTAACTCCCACCCAGTGTGCGTGATGAGTCAGCCTGTGGAGGGTGGGCGGTGGCAGTGCTGCAGGAGTCTGTGCTTACCCACCCCACACAATGTCTTATCAACAACTCTCTCAGAATACTGGAGCCACTCTGAGGCTGACTCTGCTAGAAGGAACAGCCTGTACACTGCATATACAAACACGTCACATAGTGGTCTCTATGCGTCATTCATGTACAGAGATGCATCAGTTTATGGGTTACTTGAAAGCTGTTTATTGAGGTTCTGGAAAGATGAACATCAAAGTGTTCGTAATGATCAACACTGAGTGGGTGGCTTAATACAAATACTAATGTTCTTTCTGCTCATCTCCACTTTATAAACTCGTAACAAGTATTCCTCTCACAAGAAGATACTATTTAAAAAGATACATTAAAAAAGAAAAAAATCCATTGGTTGAAATATTATAAAAATAAGCCAGATGAACAGTGTGGATAACAGTAAGTCCCCAAGCACAGAGTGTATCTTCATAAGCATGAGCCAGAGGTAGGGTGTGTCTGAGAGGAATGTTAGGAAGTCTTCAGCCCATTAGTGCTTTCTAGAGGGACAGCTGGATGTGCCATGCACTCAGAACAAGTGTTTTAAAAGGCAGGGCTGGCTAGAAAAATGGTTCCATGGGTGAAGGTACTTGCAGGCATGCCTGGTTAGCTGGGTTCAGGCTTCCACATGACAAATGAGGGAACCAATTGTTGCAAGTTTCCCTTTGACCCCATAGTGCTTTCTCTCTCTCTCAAAAATAAATAAGAGAGAGAGAGAAGGAAGGAAGGAAGGAAGGAAGGAAGGAAGGAAGGAAAGAAGGAAAGAAGGAAGGGAAGAAGGGAGGGAGGGAGGGAGGGAGGGAGGGAGGAAAGACAGGAAATGGAAGTAAGGAACGAAGGAAGGAAAGAAGAAAGACAGGAAAGGGAAGTGAGGGACAAAGGAAGGAAGAAAGAAAGGAAGGAAGAAAGGAAGGAAAATTAAAAGCATGTAATCTCAGTGTAAGTAGAGACAGGCAATTAGCTCCCTGAGGCTCACTAGTTAGATAGCCTAGCTGAATCAGTGAGTATTTAGTCCAGTGAAAGGTTCTGTATCCACAAAAACATGGTGGAAGCAACATATGAAGTTGACCTTTTACCTCCATACCCACATGTGTCTGCACACACACACACACACACACACACACACACACACACACACACACCCAAAAGTTCTGGAGAAAGTCTACAATGGTTTAGTGAGGTATGGTCAGAACTCATATAGAACCCTGTGACAAGTTCTGAGTGCCATTTACTAATATGGGCATTGTCAGTCCAAAGCAGGAATAGAAGACAGGTAAATTTGAAGACCCTGTCACCTAAAAGTATATGCCTTAGATCAATTGTGATGAAGCAGAGAAGATTAAGAAAAGAAAACTATGCGTGATAACTGTCATATAACAGACTTGTCATTAATGGAAAAGGACATAGTTGGAGACACAGACTTGATGGGCTGTGAGTGACTACAGCTGGAGAAGTTTCCAGCATCTGAAAGCCCGGGAAACTTTCAGATGCTGAAACTTTCAGGTGGGTGGAAAACAGGAGGGACCATCTTGAAGATTGCAAATGTAATTTCTATCCTGCCTTGTCCTGCAGCCTTTTAGTCAGAAATAAATACACAGAGGCTTGTATTAATTATAGACTGTTTGGATGATGGCTCAGTAATGGGAGATGTTATTCTGTAAATATGTTTCTCATAGTGGTTAATGAATAAAGCCCTGTTGGCCAATGGGAAAGCTAGATAGGCAGAGCAAGGAGACAAGGAGGAAAGAGGAAGTAGGAGGGAGGAGTCAACATGGAGAGCCAAAAGAGAGCAAGATGCCGGTCTCTGATAAGATGACCACGTGGAGATACTTAGACAAGTAGAAATGGGTTAATCATTAAGACAGAGCTAGCCGATAAACAATGATAGTAACTGGCCAACAGCATTGTATCATATACAGAGTCTCTGCATGTTATTGGGGGCTGGTGTGGCGGTGGGACCAGGCGACAGAAAACATACACACTACAGCCCACGCTTCTTATTGGCTAGCTCTGTCAATTATTAACCCATTTCTATTAATCTATCTATCTCTACATGGTCTTGCCTTACCAGAGAGTCCTATTTTCCCAGTAGCTACATGTCTCTGCCCCCCCTCCTCACTCTCTGTGTCCCTCCTCCCAGAATTCTCCTATTCTGGTAGCCCTGCCTATACTTTCTGCCTGGCTACATCCTGCCTGTCCATTGGCTGAAATGGCTTTATGCATCAGCCAATAAGAGAAACACATATTCACAGCATACAGAAGGACATCCACCACCAGAAGATAACAACAGAAGTCATGAATGCCAGTCCTGTTAGGTACATCTGACAAAGTAGTGTGGACCCAGAAACATTCTGGAAGATCTAAAAGTGAGAGGAAACCACCCAGTCCCTAGGGAGTTGGGATACCAAACAGGCAACAAAGGAGAAATGGGATTCAAGAGAAACATGGAGCTTGGTGGCACATGTCTTTAAAACCAGCACTCAGGAAGCAGAGGTATGTGGATCTCTATGAGTTTGAGATGAGCCTGGTATGCATAGTGAGTTCCAGGACAGCCATGGCTGCATAGGGAGACCCTGTCTTAAAAGAGAGTGGAGAGTCAAGGCAGTTAGCATTGACCTTGTAGTTCTTGAATTGTGGTTTCCTAACTAGCACCACCAACATCACATAGTAACTGGTCAGAAATGAAAATTCCCCACCCCTTCCTTACGACCTAGGAGCCAGAGACTCCCAGCAATTTGTCTGAGCAGACCTTCTGAAATCCTAATGCACGCTCAAGTTTGAAGACCACCAGCTTGTGGGACTCTATTAGCTACTTTTCTCCTACTATAAGACACATGACCACCGCAATTTAAGGAGGAATGAGTTTATTTGAGGCGTACAGTTTCAGAGGGTTAGAGTCTTTGACCATCATGATAGGAGGCATCATAGCAGACAGGCAGGCAGGACACTGGAACAGTAGCTGAGAGCTCCCATATTGAGACACAACCATGACAGAAGGAGGGAGAGATGGAAGGAGGGAGGGAGGGATGGAGTGAGGGACAGAGGGAAGGAAAGAAAGAGACCAGGAATGGTAAAAGTCTTTTGAAACCTCAAAGCCCACCCACATCAACACACCTCCTTCAACAAGACCACACCTCTTAAGCTTTCCCTAACAGTCCCATGGACTGGGAACCAAATATTCAAACACATGTGCCCGTGGGAGCCATTCACATTCATGCCACCCCAGGGACTGAGCACATGGACTCTACAGCCAGAAGATCTAAGCTTAACTCTTAGATCTGCTAGCTTTGTGTCCTCAGTTTGCTCATCTGCAAAGCAGGGGCTCAGACAGCATCCACTTAAAGGAGTAGCTATAAGGAGTAATACCACACTCATTCCCTTAAATGGGTCTCTGACACTTGCATTTGTGAGCTAATATAGTTTGCATCCTTAGTCATTATGGCAAGGGAATACAGATAAAATGGAGCCTCCTGTAACGCTGCTTGATATGGAAGTGTAGAAGTTTGAGTTTGAGGACCCTTCAAGCTGGGTTCCTCAATAGCCCTCAGTGAGTGGTTAGCAATTCCAGCTGTGAAGCGTGTGTGTCTGGAGCCCTGAGGTTGAGTGCCATACTTGCTTTAACATTCCAGAAGACTCAGCGAACTGCCTTCCGAAGAAGCAGATGCTATCTAGGTGAGGTATCACAGACAAGGCATCCTAGAAACAGGTCTCTGGTGGGGAAAGATGTCAGAACCCCGGTGACTCTGTCCACTTGTCCAGTAACGTCCAGCTCTTAGCACTTAGGCTGGCACCAGGCCTGTGACGGCACTATGAAGACCACCTCCATATCTCCATTCACAGGAATGCTTTCCTCTTCCTCTTCATTGCTGACCACCCTTTCCTCTTGGATAACAACTACTACAGCTTTGAAATCCAGATGAGACCCGATTTTGAATCTGGAACTCGTGTAACAGATGTGTGCTTGTAACAGTGTGGTCTTCCATGTGATTTCTTCCTCTCTCTAGATTTTTCCAAGGGACATGTGGGACTCTACTCTCTTTGCACAGATAGAGGCAAGGCTGTGAGGTGTTTTATTCTTGTATTGGAGCAGTTTTATATGCTTCAATGAGATCACATACACACATAAGTGCATGTGCACATACACAACCATGAGGCCTTATTCGCAGAGGACTGGGGATTGCCTCAGCATGGAGAAGCTCTTATGCTTGAAGATTAAACAGGGGAATGTTTCTTATGAGATCCTTGGTTTCCAGAATTGTAGGAGAAAGAGAGAGCTTGCGGGTTCCTGAGATTTAAAACCTTGGGGCCTTTAGATTCATTTTAATTTCTGAATTCAAACCCTGGGACTATTCGTGGCACACTGGTTTTTGCTCTTGGAAAGTAGAAGCCAGGGAGGACACTGCTACTGTGTTCCAGCAATTAAGTTTCTCAGGTTTGCCCTAAGGAAACCGCTCAACACATGCAACTAAATGCAGATACAAAGAAATAGGGTGGCGCTGAGAAATACCAATGTAAATGAGAGTTAGCCGTTTCTAAAGATGATAGTGTGTGCCTTGACACAAAAGGGTGTTTAGAATGTGACGTCGCTGCAACTTAAAGAACATGGAGAAAAGTCTAGGAGGCTGCATACCAGATGCTACAGGGGTCAAACGTCATGACAGGGTTACAGGGTTGGTTTGTTTGTTTTTCTCAGTAAATTTCTTCTGTTTCCCTTATCTGAATTTTTTAGTGTGACTGTAACAAACCTGTCTTCCTCTTATGACAAATAAATGAGCACTACCTGTGAGGAAAATATTAATAATGTCACTCTATGGATACAAACTCCCTGGCCCTGTGTCATTTCTAGCTTTGCTCCATTTTCTCTTCTGGTAGATACCAAACCTTTGCCTGCATGTGTGAAGCCCTCCCTTTCGTTTTGTTTAAGCCTCCTCTGTGCATGTCCCTGCCCCATCCTTGGGCCTCTTTGACTTTCTCCTCAGCATTGGTAGGTCACACCCTCCATAGTGAAACACCCTGACTTTGTGTTGGGTCTCTCCATGCCCTCTTTCTCCCTCCTTCATCGATGACATGTTCTCCATCTGCTCTCCTGGCCCTTCTTACCCTACTGTGTACTTCTGATTGGGCTGGAACTCTCTATGTAGACCAGGCTGGTCTTGAATTCACAGAGATCTAACTACCTCTGCCTCCCAAGTGCTGGGATTAAAGGTGTGTGTCACCGTGCCTTAAATGGATTCCTATTTTTACATTTATACCCTTAAGTCTCAGGCTAGTATCTCCAGGCCTCTAAGGTCCACTGCCTTCTCTTCATGCCTGGTTGAATACATAAGCAGTATCTCAAAGAAACACCCAGTGTGTGTGTGTGTGTGTGTGTGTGTGTGTGTGTGTGTGTGTGTGTGTGTGTAACCTGTTGATCTCCTGTACTCCTATAAATTATCGAACCTTGAAAAGTTTTGCCTCCAAAGTATCCTGTGAATTGGTCCCTGTTTCTGCCACTCCTACTATTACTACCTGAGTTCAAGCCAGGGCATCATCCCTGGGGAGAGCTGCCACAGACTCCCGCCTCCTTGTGTCCCACTCACTCTGACCTTGCTGCTCTCCAAACCAAGTCATAGTTTACTGTAGACTCAGGGCCCTTGTCCTTAGCATATCCTCTACCTAGAATGTTCTGTCCTCGGCTGTTCCACGATTCATTCTCCTGCTTGCTCTTGTTTTCTGCTCAAATGTCATTTGACAGAGAGACTTTCCCTGCCTGTGACATCCATCAAACCCACACGTTCTTATCCACTGTGCTCGCTGACATCTCCTATGTGGTGAGCAAGAACCACAGTCTCAAGAAACTGCTCCTTCACAAACATTATGGAAAAGCTGATCCTCCAAAATGTACTCTGACAAAGCTGTTTGCCCACTGCGGGGCAGTGAGAAATACAATCTGCTGATTGACACGTTGTCTGCCCCTCTGAGATGTTAAGTCTGTGTGGTAAAGAAGGGATTTGCCATGTCCACTTTGCACCCTCCGTACCTGGAGCAAAACCTGAACTAAGAATGTGGTAAAGATTTGAGTGACCTGTCCGCTTAGTCTAAGACTGGAAGTTCTTTTTCCTTACAGATCTCTCAAGTTTCAGAGCTTGGGGTGGTAGGATCAGATCGATAGGAATGTCCATACAGGGCAGAGCAGGAGAAGGATCTGTAGGTCTCTTCTGGACGTCTCCATCAGCGACTGAGATGTGGTAACAGAACAGTGTTGAACAGGGGAAGTAGGCTTGGGAATACCCCAGCACTTCCAGTCTGAGCTGGGGCCTCAGTCCACTGTAATGGAGGTTTTCTTTTGAGCAGTTAGGTTTGGAATAAATAGAAGGAAGGAAAGCTCACTCTGCAGCAACTAACCCTAGACCAGATTGGTTCAATCAAATCAAAGCTTAAAGGAGAAAAGCTCCGCATGTCTACATATCACCAGCCTGCTCTCCCACATTTCTATACCTTTACCTCTCCCAGTTCCCTTAGCCTTGGTCCTGCAGGCGTCCTAAGTCACCCTGCACCAACGTTAGTGTCTACCATTGCTCAAGTCCTTTATACAATGGAAATTTACAAATAACTTGGTACCTACTCTCAAACACTTTATCCCCAGGCTGGTATTATCTTGTATGAGGGGCAGACAAGTATTATTTGGGAGCACATATGTGTGTATGCAAGTGGAGGCCAGAACTCAGCTTTGGGTATTAACCCTTGGGAACTGTCACCTTGGTCTTGAGGTACGGTTTATCATTGGTCTGGATCTCATCAGGTGGGCTAGGCTGACTGGCCCATAGGCCCCAGTTATCTACCTCCTCACTGCTGGGAATACAAGTGTGTGCCCTAGTGCCCAGCTTTAAAAAAACAATCAAAGATAAAAACATTTTCTTTTCTGAGAATTTTATGCACGAGTACTATGTTTATGTAATTTTACCCAACCCTCTCCTTCTTCCAACTCCTCTTATGTCTCCTACATTTCTTCTCAAATTCATTACTTCTTTAATATTGGTGTGTGTGTGTGTGTGTGTGTGTGTGTGTGTGTGAAGAGAGAGAGAGAGAGAGAGAGAGAGAGAGAGAGAGAGAGAGAGAGAGAGAGAGAGAGACATCAGATTTTTTGCATGAGTTCTGGAACTCAAAAGTCCCACATAACAGCAAAATTCCTCTGACTCCTTACAGTGACTATACAGTTCCCTCTCTGTCATCACTCAAGTAATTTGGGGAAATGGGATACAAATCAAGAGTCCAGTGACGGGAACTGCAGAGCCGTCTGCACCTTTGATTTGCTAGGCCTCTGATGCTATGCTCTAAGGGAGCCTGCCCCAGGGACGGGGGCAAAGGGACATGCTGTCCCTGACACACTGTCACGCATGGACCTAAAACTACTTCCCATGCTTCCTTTGCACGGCTCCTAGAACTCCTTATTTACTTAAGACGACATGGCCTTTGGTCTGACTCCACCATGTGTTAATGGGGTGCCTTGTTTGAAATGTGCTTAGACACAGACTTGGGAAGCAGCCTTCCCCTGGGAAGAGCAAGTGTTGGCATCTGGGGCAGATTTCAGAGCTTGAGACTGAGCTCGTGTTCACGTGTCCAGGAAACCCTGGGAAATGAAGCAGTAGGCTAGTGGCTAGCAATCATTTCTGAAGAGCTGGGTTCACCCCGAATATTCCTCTCTCTCTCTCTCTCATTATTTATTTGTCTAAATAATGACAGAAGTTAATGGGAGAACTTCTTACAATGCAGGTTCCTGGGCCCTGTGGGGGGCAATTCTGATCCATTAACCTGGCTTAGACAATAGTAATGTCTTCTGGAGATTGTGGGGTAGTGGGGTTCTCAACACCCTAGTTGGTGTCAGTCAGAATGGGACCCTAATCTTATTCCCTGAGTTGGGAATAGTTAAAATGGTTTAAAGAGAATGAGCAGGCATTTTTCTTGGATTTCGCTCTCAAGTAGTTTCAGAACCTAATGAACTCTTAATTTCTAACTAATTGACCTGTCAATCTTTCTTAGAAGAAACATTTTTTTTTTTCAAAGTTGAGAATATACCATTGAAGCCGGAAGAGGTATTTCCAGTTTTCTTGCTGTTTTGGATAAAGCTCTGCTAGTTTCAAGTTACAGAACCAAAGTCAGTTAGCTTAAACATAAACAAGCAGGTAAGGAGGGGAAAGCTAGACAGCCAGCCGGCAAGACGGCTTGATACGGGGCAGCTCCAGTCATCAGCAGCAACTCCAACCCTGGGCTTCAATGTGAGGCTCTTATTCAAACTTGAGAAACCCTCGGAGACAACCCTGATTGGCTCTGTTTACGTCAGGGGTCTCCTGCACAAGTTAACTGGTTAGAAAGAGGGGGCCACGTCAGTCAGCACGTGAGGACCCAGTATGTGAAGGGAGTCGGACTCTCCAAGGAGAGGTGAATGTCTTAGTTTTGTTTCACGAGGACCAAAATAGACAGAAACCTACGTGTGGTCCACAGCTTTCACCTTGTCCCTTTTCTGGACAGACTGAACATCTGAAAAACCCTCTGCTGTTAGTTTACTCCTGGTCCTCACTGCAACCCTGCTAAAAGCAGCCAGGCAACAGCCATGTTTCAATCTAAATGATGTGATGCTGTGAAATTTCATCTTAATTATTAATGATTACTCATTATCCCATTGCTTTTGAGTCCAGCTGCAGTCAAATCTTCACGGGCATGGGGAAAATGTAGACTTTTTTTTTTTTTTTAAGAGAAAGTAAAGTAACATGAATGGCATCTCATTCCCAGCAGGGTCTTTGTTTCCATCTGA
Source organism: Cricetiscus sungorus (assembly GCA_030556225.1). NCBI lineage: Eukaryota > Metazoa > Chordata > Mammalia > Rodentia > Cricetidae > Cricetiscus > Cricetiscus sungorus. The sequence continues at coordinate 12,086,003 of JANBXA010000411.1, read as the reverse complement.
AATCTCATGACTGCAGTCTTTACTGACTGCACACCTTATGACATTCTGGCTTTCTGAGTTTCTATCAGAGTCATCATTCATTGCAGGTCATAGAACTCTATGGATTCTCTAGTTTGCCTCTCCCAGCTTGTCCAAATTCTCTAACCAGTTGTCAAGGCTTGTGACTACAAAAGTCAGATGTGGTCACAGCAATTACCTTATTCCTCTGGTATCAATTTTTCGTGTGGGTTTACACAGGTGGCCAAAACGCCTGCCTGGAAGGAGGGAGGAACGATTACACTGACTGATGGTTTTTAAGCATTTCCATGCAGGGCAGTGGTAAAAGGGGAGCAGCCCACTTGATGACACATGACAGATACTGTTCACATCATGGCAGACCAGGAAGCTCTGCACCAGCCACAAATCAGGGGCCCGGCTGTAACTGCTTCAAGTCTGCCCCAAGAGACTACTCCCTCGGGCTAGCCCCTACCTCCTAAAGAGTTCACAGACCCCCAGGACAGCACCACCAGCTGGAGAACAAACATTCAAAACACTACTGTGTGTGGGACAGTTTATATCCAAATCTCAACAAGGGGCCTCTACTCTCCTGATGCCTTTCCTTACGGTCTAACCTGGGAGCATCTTAAGCTGACCTCTAAGACAAGCCATCCCTGTCTGCCCTTCTCCACCCACCCTCACTTACAGGCCAAGCCATTGCTGAAAAGCTCCGTGCACCCTGTTCCCCAAGGATCTCAGCCATGTGAACCTCTGACTCCTGTTCATCTGGCTCCCATGTCACTTCTGTGAAACTCCCGTTCTGGAGGGAACTCCTTTAGGATGGCTCCGCTTTTTTTGTACAAAGGACACTGGGAAACCAGAGCTTGTACATCCCGCTTTGGATTACTTTTCTAGTGGCAGTAACAGGTCAAGGTGAGTCGCTTGAATTCGTTTCTTTTGAGAGGCTATGAGCGAGTGGGAGGAGCTAACTGACTGACACCACGTACAGGCCAACTGCAAAAGAAGGCTCTTCCTGGTGTGAGGGGCTGTCCAGGGGACACAGAGAGAGAAGTTATTCCCAATGGATTCTGTGTCCTATATAGAATGAATTAACAGGTTGGAAAAAAAAAAATCAAAGCAGTTTTTTGGTCACCTTCATATTTTATTCTTTCTCTGTGGAAATTGTGTTAGCAATCACATCATCAAACACTAAGTGCCTGTTGATGTTTAATAAGGATCAGGAGAAACAAATAGGCTGAGTAGATGTTTATTCATGGAGAAATAACTTACAATATAGACACATGAACACCAGCAGGTTCCTGGTCCCAAGGATGCCTCCTGATGCTCTCCTGTCCCCGTGCTTCAAGCAAAAGAGCTCTCGGAGCCCCCTCCTCAGACTTAGTTCCCCCAGGTAACATCCGCCCCTGTCTCCACCCTCAATGGGCGTGGTCTGTGCCACAGGTGCGGACAAAGTGAATATCTCACTACAAGTGCCATGGCACATTTTTCTCACGAAGGTCATGAGAACATGCCATAAGTCAGACATATTTTTCTCTGAACTGAACTAAGAGAAAAACCCGACAGATACGCTTAGCTTACAACGTGTGCCATGATTGCCAGTGACATAGCCTCCAGGTGACTGCTGTCTCGTTGACTTCCCCTCCTCCCTGGGGAGATTTTTTTTTTTTAGAAGATTGAGTAAATGCTTAAAAGAAGAACCTAGATTAGTGCCTGTCAAGTAACAAACACTTAAGACATGTCAGCCACCAGAAGCGTTTGTGACATCTGAGGTTAACATTTATACGCCTCCTCTATAAAAGCTTCCTTTGCTCTATGTTGATCTTTCCTCACCATCAGACAAGGACACTCAATTGGAGCCCTTTGATCAGTATCTCTGGTACCCAATGTGATGCTGGGTACGTGCATGAATGCTTGCTAGAAAGCCAGCCGCGTCACAGCAGCAGGATGGAATAAGGAACGCCAAGACCTCTGAGAGTCTTCAGTGTGTGAAAGCATTGGCAGACAGGTGTGCACAACGATTACAAAGGAGTGCAGAGAGCTAGCTCGGAGTTTCGTCGTTGGAGTTTCAAAAGTTGTTTAGCCCCTTTGCTTGCATTTTGTTTTATCAGACAGTGTCATATGCAGCCCAGACTGACCTTGAACTCACTCTGCAACAGACGATGATGTTGAATTCCTGGTACTCCTGCCTCTGCCTCCCGCGTGCTGGGATTATAGGAATGTGCAGGTCTTCAGCAGCACTTCAACCCTTCTTAGCCTTCTTCATCCGCGGCATGGGCACTAAGTTAGCCTTCTCCATCCGCGGCATGGGCACTAAGTTAGCCTTCTTCATCCGCGGCATGGGCACTAAGTGAGCCTTCTTCATCCGCGGCATGGGCACTAAGTTAGCCTTCTTCATCTGCGGCATGGGCACTAAGTTAGCCTTCTTCATCTGCGGCATGGGCACTAAGTGAGCCTTCTTCATCCGCGGCATGGATACTAAGTTAGCCTTCTTCATCCGCGGCATGGGCACTAAGTTAGCCTTCTTCATCCGCGGCATGGGCACTAAGTTAGCCTTCTTCATCTGCGGCATGGGCACTAAGTTAGCCTTCTTCATCCGCGGCATGGGCACTAAGTTAGCCTTCTTCATCCGCGGCATGGGCACTAAGTTAGCCTTCTTCATCCGCGGCATGGGCACTAAGTTAGCCTTCTTCATCTGCGGCATGGGCACTAAGTTAGCCTTCTTCATCCGCGGCATGGGCACTGAGTTAGCCTTCTTCATCCGCGGCATGGGCACTGAGTTAGCCTTCTTCATCCGCGGCATGGGCACTAAGTGAGCCTTCTTCATCCGCGGCATGGGCACTAAGTTAGCCTTCTTCATCTGCGGCATGGGCACTAAGTTAGCCTTCTTCATCTGCGGCATGGGCACTAAGTTAGCCTTCTTCATCCGCGGCATGGGCACTAACTTAGCCTTCTCCATCCGCGGCATGGGCACTAAGTTAGCCTTCTTCATCCGCGGCATGGGCACTAACTTAGCCTTCTCCATCCGCGGCATGGGTACTAAGTTAGCCTTCTCCATCCGCGGCATGGGTACTAAGTTAGCCTTCTTCATCCGCGGCATGGGTACTAAGTTAGCCTTCTTCATCCGCGGCATGGGCACTAAGTTAGCCTTCTTCATCCGCGGCATGGGCACTAAGTTAGCCTTCTTCATCCGCGGCATGGGTACTAAGTTAGCCTTCTTCATCCGCGGCATGGGTACTAAGTTAGCCTTCTTCATCCGCGGCATGGGTACTAAGTTAGCCTTCTTCATCCGCGGCATGGGCACTAAGTTAGCCTTCTTCATCCGCGGCATGGGCACTAAGTTAGCCTTCTTCATCCGCGGCATGGGCACTAAGTTAGCCTTCTTCATCCGCGGCATGGGCACTAAGTTAGCCTTCTTCATCCGCGGCATGGGCACTAAGTTAGCCTTCTTCATCCGCGGCATGGGCACTAAGTTAGCCTTCTTCATCCGCGGCATGGGCACTAAGTTAGCCTTCTTCATCCGCGGCATGGGCACTAAGTTAGCCTTCTTCATCCGCGGCATGGGCACTAAGTTAGCCTTCTTCATCCGCGGCATGGGCACTAAGTTAGCCTTCTTCATCCGCGGCATGGGTACTAAGTTAGCCTTCTTCATCCGCGGCATGGGCACTAAGTTAGCCTTCTTCATCCGCGGCATGGGCACTAAGTTAGCCTTCTTCATCTGCGGCATGGGTACTAAGTTAGCCTTCTTCATCTGCGGCATGGGCACTAAGTTAGCCTTCTTCATCTGCGGCATGGGTACTAAGTTAGCCTTCTTCATCTGCGACATGGATACTAAGTTAACCTTCATCTGCGACATGGATACTAAGTTAACCTTCTTCATCTGCGACATGGATACTAAGTTAACCTTCTTCATCTGCGACATGGATACTAAGTTAACCTTCTTCATCTGCAACATGGATACTAAGTTAACCTTCTTCATCTGCGACATGGATACTAAGTTAACCTTCTTCATCTGCGACATGGATACTAAGTTAACCTTCTTCATCTGCAACATGGATACTAAGTTAACCTTCTTCATCTGCAACATGGATACTAAGTTAACCTTCTTCATCTGCAACATGGATACTAAGGCTTGCTCAAGGCGTTATATGTGGGCCGGTAGAGTAAGGAGAGTCTAGTGTTTGATTATAACAAGCATATATGATAACTATGTAGTCTGAAAAATTAGCTGTTCCAGAGCTTCCTTATCTCAAAGCAGGATAGCTCAATGACAAAAAATATGATAATATGATCAATTAATGCCTCTGGGCTTGGTTTACCTTCACCAAATACTCTGTGGACAATAATTTGGTTTCCTATACAGACACCTAGAGAGATACTCCAATAGGAGTCCTGACTCTTTTGTTTAAAATGGACAAGCATGAGAGATGGCTCAGCAGTTACAAGTGCTGGCTGCTTTTCTATAGGACCCCAGCCCAGCCCTTTTCAATTCCTAGCCCCCATATGGTGCTGCCAACCATCTGTCGCTCTTCCAGCCTCCATGGACATGGAACATGCAGGTCAGTATACAGACATACATATAAAAATTTACTAAATATAAATAGTCTGGTGGTGTTAAGGGAAGCTTTTATGCATTCTGCCCAGTCCCTCGTGTGTTTCTAAAATAATCACTCTGAGGCTTAATATTAATTATAATTGCCTGGCCAATGGCTCAGGCATATTACTGACTAGCTCTCACAGTTAAATTAACCCATTTCTATTAGCTTATATTTTGTCTTGAGGCTTGTGGCTTGTTACCTCACAGAACAGTAGTGGCACATGTCTTCAATCACAGTAACTGGGAGGCAGAGGTAGGTGGATCTCTGAATTCAAGACCAAACCTGGTCTATAGAGAGAATGGCAGGACATCCAGGGCCACACAGAGAAACCCTGTCTCAAAAAACCAAAATAAATAAATAAATTATATAAAATGGATAGGTGCTTATAAATTCTCTCTGGGAGTCTCTCTGAGCTGAACCAATTCCTGGTAGAACAGGATATGGGGGGCCTGGACCGGATGCCAGCATATGGCAGCCCCTTCTTGTTCAGGCACTGGATCTTCACCAAAGTATATTCCTCCCAGACGCTGCTCGGCTCTCTCTTGTCTTGAACAGCAGAGTCAGGACACTTAGAGAGGAGTGCTTTGGAGAGAGCTCCTTCTCACATCTGTCTTCTTCTGGGAGCGCTGTTAGAACGATCGGCTTTCATACAGGATACTTCATCTTAATGAGCTGAGAGATGTTCATTAGGCTTAAGAAATGAGGCAGACTCTAAGGCTGCCAGAACCATGGCAAATTGTTCAGATGTGTAGGGCAGAGTGTCTCCAGAGAGAAATGGATGACAAGCTGATAGCCTCAGTGACCTGTGGAGGGAGAAGGTTGGTGGCCGAGGCCTTAGACTTTCCTGTACCCTCTCTGAACTTCCAATTTTCTGAACTATGCAAATATGGTCATTTGCTCCAATCTAAAATTTTTAAATATGAAGAATTTAAATGGACAGCCTGCCTACTCTTACCACATTAATGTTTGATGCTTTAGCCAACTACCTCAAATATTACATTTTAGTTATTCCACTGGCGAGTTCTTTTAATGTTCTTTAAAGCCAACTCATGCCTTTGATCACTGATCAGTGTTCACAGTTTTTAAACTTCAATTAACTTTTTGAGGGAAGAACTCTTAGATTTGAAAGGAAGCCTTGTTAGTGCTGACCTGATATTATAGAAAGGGGGATATTAAAAATATGAAGACAAGAAGAGCTCTCTCTCTCTCCCTCTCTCTCCCTCTCTCCCTTTCTCCCTCTCTCCCTCCCTCCCTCTCTCTCTCTCTCTCTCTCTCTCTCTCTCTCTCTCTCTCTCTCTCTCTCGTGTGTGTTTGTGTGTGAGTGTGTGTATGTGTATGAATGTGTGTGTGTGTATGACTGTGTATATGTGTATGAGTGTGTGTATGAGTGGTGTTGTATTTGTGTGTGTGTGCGTGTGTGTGTGAGTGTGTGTGTGAGTGTGTCACTGTTTCCATTCACTGTGACATCATTCTGATATTGAGTTAAACTTGGTGGGCTTGCTCTAATCTCCTGTGATTAAAACTAAAGAGTGGCTAATCGGGATATTATAGGAACTTCTTTCTTAACATTCTTTCATTCCTTGGCATGGAGCATGTGGACTAGAACTAGAACTTGATCCTGCAATCTACTTGGAGTTTCCCATCTCCATCTTCGCTCACCTTCTCTCTGTTCAGAGTGACTTCTCTTTGTATTGCCAGAATCCCCACCACCACGGCCACCACCACCCCTGCTACACACACAACAAAGTCACATGTGCACCCTTAGTATGTCAGGTCTAGCAGCTGTCATCAGACATTAGTATGTATTGGGATCATTGGAGCAAGGGGAATCTTACTAAGCCCCTTACTTCACAGCTGCACATCCAGAGTTTATGATCCAGAAGGTCTGGGGTAGGACTTGAAAATGATCATTTCTAACAAGCCTCTGGCATGGTGTCAGGGACTTGAGACCCACACTCGAGACCCTCTTGTTTATGTAATACTATAATCAGTGTAAGGGGAGGAGCTTGGTCCTGCCTCAACTTGATAGGCCATGCTCGGTGCAAGCCTTTGGGAGGCCTGTCCCTTTCTGAATGGAGATGGAGGAGGGGTGGATGGAGAGGAGGGTAGATGGGAAAAGAGAGGGGACAGGAGGAGAGCAGGGAGGAGGAATTGGCTGATATGTAAAATAAATGTTTAAAATGTTATTTAAATAATATATATGTATATGTATGTATGTATGTATGTATGTATGTATGTATATTTTAAGTCTGAACAACCTTTGAGAGGCTCTGTGGGACTGGAGAGATAGCTTAGCAGTTAAGAGCACTGGCTGCTGTTGCAGGGGACCTAGGTTCAGTTCCCAGAACCTGCACAGTGGCTCACAACCATCCACAATTCCAGTTCCAGGGGAATCTGATGCCCTCTTCTGGCTTCCTCATCCACCAGATATACACATGGTACACATACATGCATGCAGGAAAAACATCCATTACCATTAATAAATCTTTTTTTAAAAATCAGAAAGGCTCTGTATTTTATCAATAAATTAACTCTAGATAATGGAAAGAGATTGGATATTTGGGACAAGTAAAAATGGGTTCACAGACTGACTTTGTCATTGTTAGCTTGTTCAGATGATGATAGGGAACAAGAGTTTCAACTTCCCTCAGCCTTGCTTCTGATTTCCACATCTATAAAATGGGGGCACTGGCAACTACGTCATATAATCAACCGGACAAAGGCTGCCGACTGTTTCTTTAGCCCCACTCGTCCCTGATGAGCAACGGACTGTGCTACAATTCGAAGGTTTCCCCAAATTTCGCATGTTGGAAACTAAACCCCCAAAGTCATATATTAAAAGTATTTGAGAAGCAGGACATGGGAAAGGTGATTGCCAGCATCCCCGTGAATGGATTAGTCTCTTTTTGAGCTCCTGGAATGGTGGTTATAGGTGCAGTGGTTTTGTAAAAGAAGAGATGGCTTCTCGCAGGCTTGCTCCGTCTCACTCTCTGAAGCCCTTTGTTGCGGGGCCTCTGCAAAGTCTTCCCCAGCAGGAAGCCCTCATATGATGACTACTGTCCTCTAAGACTGTGACAGACCAACTTCTTTACAAATACCCCAGGTATTCTGTTATATGAACAGAAGATAGACCAAAACGAGCCACTTACCACTCAAAATATTAACCAGCCCTGGAATATCCCCAGATGAGAGCAATTTTTCAGGCATTTACATCTCTTTGCACTTACAAAAGAAGTTGGTCTACACTATCAGGTGAAGGGAATCTAATGATTAACACTTTGAACGAACCCCCAAGATAATGTTTATATGTGCAGAGCTTGGAAGCAACTAACATCTCATTTAAAGCTCACAATGACCGGAAGAATGGTATTATAAATCAGATTTTATACACAAGAGATAATTTGACTTGCCACAATTGCAAAGCAGGGTCCAAGCCTCTGGCTTGTGAATTTGACTCTTCCATATGCACACAGAAATACTTAATGCTGGTATTTTGAGCATGAGAGACAGGAAACAGGGGTGGATATTTTTGCTTCAAAAGCTATTCTTGGAGCCACCTGATGATGCCTGGCAGATGATTTGCAGGGGAATTTGGGAGGCTGGTGAGAGTGGCTGAGTATGTCTGTTAACTCAGGAAGGATGTACCTGATCCAGGTGTCTCGACGGCCTTTCCACTCTGAATGACAGACTGAGTGCCGGTTGGCTTTCTAGAATGGAATAATCAGTGATCGTGCTGACAGACAAGCTCCCCCTTTTCCCCTCCACTCCTTTATAGCTCAAGCCTTTATAAGGGAAGAAGGCACGCAGTTGCTCCTAACCACAGTTTTGGAAAAAAGGAAAGAGCAAACCTTGGCTTGGACCTTTGTAAGTGGAGCTGGCCATCAGCCAACATGCTACCAGTTGGGTTATTTATACTATAAAAGGAAATAATTTAATTACAAGCTACCCCTTTTCAGCTTTTGTCAAATCCAAAACAAACGTGTATCTGTAAACCAAAATTAATAAAACAAAATACTTAGTGGCTAGCCACATAGCTTCCTATCGTAAACAAAAAGTCCCACGTAATTATCTATTTCTTAGGCTTGCTGTCTAACTGGCCATGTTTAATCAAGACTGGCTTGGCCTTGTCTCTGTCCTTCCCACCCCAGAACCATATTTGTTTTTGAGAGACTTTCTTAGCTCATATGTGAGAGTGTCCATCAAGCTTTCATGCAGTTTCCTTTTTAAATTTTATTTTGAGTTGAAGGATGATCGAGCAAGAAATATAACCTGTGGCCAAGTGCGATGAAACCAGCCAAGGGAGAAATTAATTCTCAAGCTGGCACAGAGTTCAAAATGACTAAGAATGCGGTTCTCGCACTTAAGGGTATTTGGGCCTGAAGGGTAGTGACAACAAAATCATGTGAGCTAAGAATGTGCCCCATGAATGTTGAGGGGAAACCCTACTGCCTTGCCTACCTCCAGCTTGAGAGAGAACACAACTTCCTTGATGTTAGCATGCCTAGAATTTATAATAAGTCCCCCATGGAACCATGCCAGCGGGGCTCAGAAATGAGATCCGGTGCTTACAGAAGAAGGCTTGAATGGGACTGCCTATACTAGACTGTGAAATACGCTGGGTTCAAAACCACCCTTTGCCCTCTTTCTGCAAGTGAGTGTGAGCCTCGTTTGAAGCAAATAGAACCCTTGAAGGAACCAATAACTGAAATGGACCATTTTTATGTTGTGAATATGGGGCAATTTGCAGAGCTCACAGTCTGTGATTAGGTCAAATCAGAGACATTAAAACCTGTTTCTGACGTCTCAATGAAGAGCTGAGGTGAAACCCAAGTTTGTGAGGCTGTTGAAAGGATCAGCAGGATGTGTCTCTGGGAACATTCCTCAGGTCATGGAAATATGCATCACAAGACATGGCTGTCTCTGTGTTGTGAATTTCTCTAGCTGAGAGTTAGAGTCTTGGGGAGGAAGACCGACCAGTTGAGTCATTTGACATCCAAAGCACAACTTCTCTCCTGGGGACGTAAAAAGCCAATTTTGTGAGCTGTCTCTAAAAGCGTGCTGTTTCCCAGCCAACTGGGATAGCATCTGCCACTGGAATTCTTGGTCAGTAATCCACCACAAGAAATGAGACAGACACTTCTCCGTTGCTATGATTTTTTACTTTGCACTAGACCTGCAATCCATTGCTCTACAGAATTCTGAACTTCAACTCTGTCTAGACTCAAAACAAATCTGACACATGTCATAAATAAGGAAGACAAATGTGAGGCAAACAGCGTAAACAACAGGCGTGTAACACAGAAATGTGAATAACAGAGTCAAGCAGTCACACGCTCCCTTATTCGGTAAATATTGACGGAGCCCCAGGTTACATGGGCTCTGCATCACCCTGAAGGGTGCCATTCACACACATTTCTATGCTGTCTATAAAACACCAGAAGACAAAGGACAGCCCCTGCTCTGGGAGGGAGGGAGGCTGTCAGGCAGTTAAAATACAGAGTGCTCAGGATGGAATGTTTACCACCAGTGCCCTGGGAGCTCAAGTGTCCTAGTCTCGGAATCTGCATGAAAGAGGCTGCATCTAAGAGGACCAGAGACCTAGGGGAAGAGGGAACAAGTCAAGGTCAACTGCAGCCTATGCAAAGGAAGATGGGCGAAGACCTGGGGTATCCAGAGCCATGCAGAGGATTTGGGACCAGCTGAGTAGACAAAGGAAGGAAGAGAATTCCCAAGAAGGTGGGAAGAGGAGATTAGCTGGGCAGGATGAGGAGGAAGGAACTGAGGAGAGAGGACAGGAGGGCAGCCATGGGCACAGCTGACTTGCTCCCACAGCCCCTTGGTCTTAGCAACCAGACTGCTAGGGGTGTCCACGGTCTTGCTGCCCCTACTACCAGAACAGCCCTAACTCCAACGGGGACTCTTGATGTTCAACAGGCTGTAAGACAAGCAAGCCTTTAAAAACAAAATTTAAATTCTTTTAAGAGGGCCTTTGGTGGCTTATACCTGCAGTCCTAGCTATTGAAGAGGCTGAGGCAGAGGATCCCTTGAGTCCAAGAGTTCAAGGCTAGCCTCAATCAAAATAATTGGAAAAAAAAAAAATAAAACGAGTGAGAGGGGTGTGGTTTGTACCCAGTAGATCAAGTGACCTTCACCATTTGATAGTCTGCTGACATGTAAACGCCACTGAGGACTACAGGTGGGACAGCTAACGTTTCAGTTCAGTATGCATCCCTGTTCACTGCCCTTCATCTGCTCATTTTAGGGACGCTTGTTCAGAAACCCTGGTGTTCGCTGCTCCTCGGTTGAGCATCCATGTATAGAATAACTAGCAGGAATTCAAGCTGGTAACTTTCCAAAGCCAAATTTAACCCAATGCTGAAATATATTTAAGTTAGGAAAGTGTTACAAAAGAAGTCAGATAAAACAAGAGAGCACATGTCTTCCCAGACACCATGCCTTTTAGCTCCCTAGTTCCTACACTTAAGTGGTGGTGGGGGGGTGCGGTGAGAGCTATGGAGAGAGGAGGCCCGTTCTGTGGTTCTCTGGGCACTTCAAACCGGCAATTCCCACCATTAACCATCTAATGAACAGTCCTCTTGGCTGCTTAGTGAGAAATGGACCAGAAGAGGAGCCTGGGGCCTGTAGCTGTGGAGTCAGAGATGACCAAAGCAGGGGCTTTAAGCCGGCCCAAAACTGAAGAATCAACGGATACCATTAAAAAGATTTATCCATGGTCCAATGCTAACACAAACTAAACTGTAAAGTCACGGTAGCAAGCGAGATGAACTCTCTCAGAACAGCTGTTAGCCAGCTGCAAAGTTCAAACCCATAGTAGCAGGGCATGGTTAATTACTTCTTCCTAGGTCGGCCAAGGGGAGCCCAGCAAACATTTTATGTTCAAGGAATACATAGACCTAGACAGAGTGTGCTCAGGTTAGTGAGCGCCTCAATGGACAAAGACTTGGTGGACACAGGCAATCGTTTTTGTTAATTTCCTAGTTTGCCTGCCTGCCTACCTCTTGCTAAGCAAGCTGTTGCTTTCCTATACTCCAGTTTCATTGAAATTCCCCCTAAACGTTCTTCTTGTCTCCTTTGGTTTTCTGGAAGGTGCTTGGAGGGCAGTACCCCAACATTAGCTCGCCTAAATCAACAAAGGTGATCTTTCCATTTTTCGGCTACACTAGTTCAGTTTGGTGTTTGTTTTGTTTGTGTTGGATTTGGCGGGGATAGGGTATGTGTCTTATGTTGTATGTGCATGGTGTGTACATTAGCGTTTGTGTGTAGAGTGCATGTGACATACACATATATGTGCACGCAAGCATGGAGTGAGGTAGAGGTTAACACCACGTGTCTTCCCCTGATCGTTCTCCATGTCTGTTTTTTGAGGCAGGGTCTCTCCCGGGACCTGAAGCTCATGGGTTCAGCTAGGCTGACTGGCTGACAGGCTTCAAGGATTTGCTGGTCTTCCATGTGCCTGTGATCTGTATCTCTGGGGTTACCACTTGTACTACCAGGCCCAGCTGTTTACATGGGTATTGGGGCTCTGGGTCTGCATGCATGTGGCACTCTATTGACTGAGCCATCTCCAGGCCTGAATAATTCCCATGTAGTAGCAATGCTAATAAAATAGTGAGGAGCCATTCTTTTCTCTCCTTACTGCTGCCTATTTGTTCACCACCTATTCATTCTTTTTTTTTTAACATACTCAGGCACCAATAATGAAAAGTTAGCCAACATAAACATCTCTCCTCTACCTCTTTCTTGCAGTTTTGTTCCTCATTTTTCTTCCCACTTCCCCTTCAAGATTTCTCTGTCTCTCCTGCAGGGGCTGCAGCCCATAATTAGTCCTGTAAAAGTGAGTAGGACCTTAGTATCTTTTGTGCTCATGCAAACTGGGCCCCAATCCCAATACAATGATCTCTAAAAATACTTTTAGCTTTGGTTATCTGGGGGAAGAAGTCCAAAGAAGCCTACTTATAAATCTCCTTAGACAATATACCCCATGAGAAGTTGTACTCATAAATTCAAACAGTAAAAATTCCATATGTGCAGTACTCGATAAGCATCTTGGTCTTTTTTTAGCCACACCCTGTAAACATAATCATCATCCCTCAACCATTAAACAGCAACAATGCACCATGGAAGTCACCAGCATCAGCATCGCCTTGCAGGATGTGTCCTTGTCTAACATCAGATTACTAATTGTTTTCAGCCCGCCTTACTGTTTCCTTTCTGCCCCTGAGTAGACTGTGCCCAGTTGTGGTTAAAATTGAGTACCCGGCAATGAGATCCAGCCCTCGTCCGGATCCAGCCACAGGAGACCATTTCATGTCCGGCAGAAGCCCTCACAATCCCATGTGATGTGAACCACACTGTTTCTACTTCTCTCTGGAAGTTTCAATTCTTAAAACTTGGTGATACCGAGTCCCTTCTTAGTTTCCCCCAGCAAGCTGAATTCCTCTCTGAGGGTGCATTTCCTCTGCCTTGTTCTTCTAACCTTACCCCCTTTCCTTTCCGCTTCCCATTTTGTGAGCATCCTTCTGAACTTGAGTCCGTTTCACTTAGGTGCTATCCCTTCTGTTCATTTTAATTGGGCAAGCTATAGGCACGCTCTCTCTCTGTTTCTGTCTCTGTCTCTGTCTCTGTCTCTCTCTCTCTCTCTCTCTCTCTCTCTCTCTCTCTCTGTCTCTCGCTTTCTCTCTCATACACACACCTTAAAAACAATGCTTTCTTCATTTAGTTCTTTTTTACTATATGTTTAAACATTGATTACTCCTTGGGAGTGGAATTAGGGTGATTTGTGATTTAGGGTTAAGGACTGAGCAGACTCGGGTGTTTTTACATTCATTTAAACTACTTTTCTATTGCTTAAAGTGTTTTATTTGTTTGTAGCTATGGGGAAATCACAGCTCTCATCTTAAAGGGAATAAAAGACACTTTCTTCTGGAGCCATTATGAGTACCCATGGCTCAGGAACACAGATTTAGGTACTCCCAAATTCCATATCCCAACGTGGAAGCAGTTTTGTAATGTTTTATAGTTTTATAGAACAAAGAAAGTCATAAATCAAGGCAAGTTTAGAATTCCATCGGTGGGTCCATCAGATAGGTGGCTACAGCAAGATGGGGGAGTTTTCTACAGGCCCAAGATGCCATCTAATGCTATTTCTAGCTTCTGAGTTAGTGGAAGGTAGTGTACCATTACACCTGGTGTGTTTGAAGTTTTTACAATTATGTGTTATTCTTATGATGAAAAAAGTAGAATTCCTTCCCAATGCTTTAAATATTTCTTTAAAAGTGTTTTCTTTTTCTTTTTTTTTAAAGACTTGCTGAAAAGAAGAGGGTAGTAGACACAGAGTGGGAAGCTGGGAAGCAGTAATATTTAAAGTCACACTCCTTGCCTTTGCTTCTACTGTGCATGTGTGTGCGTGAGTATGCGTGTGCATGTGCGTGTGTGTGTGTGTGTGTGTGTGTGTGTGTGTGAGACGCACGAGTCCTGTGACCTTTGAAGACTGAGTACAGAAGTAATTTAGATTATTATGAAATAAGGCAAGTTGTATTACTTTGAACTGTACGTAGTGGTTTACACTTATAATCCCAGAACCTAGGAGGCTGAAGCAGGAAGATTATGAGTTTGGAACTAGTCTTGGCAACATAAGAAGATACTCCATCTTAGTCTGGAAGGAATCCACAGCTTTTCATTTTCTGTGGAAACAAAATTAGAAATCTTTTTCCCCAGTAACTTGTCCTTAGGCTTAAATTTTGAAGTCAAAGCAATATATATATTGAATTAATCCAGCAGCTAATGTGGTTTGATCGAGCAAGACCCTCCGAGGCAACGTCAATGGGACAATACAGCCTTGCAGACCACTACAGCCAGGATTTCTGCGTCTTCTTAGGATTTCCCCCATGACAGCGCCCCCTACCAGCAGGAAGCAGTTTGGAAAGAATGACGCCCAAATTCCCAAATATTGTTTATAAATGTTTGTTTTCATTTAAAAAAAAAGGCATGTATAATTATGTCCAGCATAAAATAAATAAATGTTTAATAAATAAATAAATAAATAAATAAACAAGATACTCCATCTTAAGAACAAAAGAAAAAAACCAAAACAAAACAAATGCTTTGTGTTTATACTGATGAAAGACAAATGAAAATCCTGGTTCCTAGTTGTCTCCCTTAAAGTAGAACATTTTCAAAAGCTGTATATGTTTCTATTGTAGTAACACACACACACACACACACACACACACACACACACACACACACACACCTGCAAACCATATAAGACTCTTGTCCTTGTTGGAGGTTGGTTGATGAGCTTAGCTAGGGTCTTTTGCTCAACGCCTCTCACTGAAATGTGGGGATATCACAGTGATCACAGGAATTGAGGGGTCAGCAGATGGGTTGATGCCATCATCTATACAGGTCTGTCTTCTAGGATGAGCAATAAGTGGAACAGACAGGAAAGAAAGGACAGAAAAGATCCAGCACAGGCATGGATTTCCAGGTTATTTTTAACTGCTGCTTTTTAATACACTGCCACACACAAGGATTGAAGCATGCATTTTTAAAATTCACTGGCAGCCATTCTGTATGCCACAAGTAAATCTGCCTGCTGGGTCTAAGCTGGGGAGCATTAACAATTAGATTTGAAGGCCCAGAGAATTGGGGAGGAAACTGCTAGTCTCTAGAAGTATTCTTTTGATGGCACTTACTTAATCTTAATGCGTGTGGGCCATGGTATTGCTCCAAGCTCGGATGTCAACCCAGGTCAAGTGGTCCACTTTTCAGTTCACTTCCTGATTCTCATCAGCTACTTACAAATCCCTTTCCTCACTCCGGCACTGTGTGTGACGTAGCCACCAAAAGTTATCACCCCTTGTAGCTTCTACCTACTGGGCTCCTGTGTCCCCCCCCCCATCCCAGGTTTCTTTTAAAAAAAAAAAGAGTCATAATTAACTTTGCCTTTAATATTTTTTAATGAGAGCTGGGTGTGGTGGCTCACACCTTTAGTACCAGCGCTCAGGAGGCAGAGACAGGTGTGTACTGAGATACTCACCTTGTCCGCACCTGTGGCTTAAACCACACCCATTGGGGGGTAGAGACAGGACCGGATGTGAGCTGAGGAGGGGATCAGAGGCTCTCTCTTGCTGGCAGAGGCTGGAAGGCTTAGGATCCTGTGGAACCCTCCGCGTTCATCTGCCTATGTTGTGAGTTATTTCTCCCTGAATAAACATCTGTTTGGCCTAATTGTTTATCCTGATCCTTATTAAACCGCAATACAGGTGGATCTCTGAAAGTCAAGGCCAGCCTGGTCTACACAGCTAATTCCAGGACAGCCAAGGTTATAAAGAGACACCCTGTCTCAAAAAAAAAAAAAAATCCAAATAGCAACAACAATTTAGCATGAGCTTTCAAGTACTGGCAGTGTCTCCAGGTAGGAATTCTTTATTCCTGCTTCCTTACATCTCTTACATCTTTCTCTCCCAAGTGCAATTTGGGCAACACCCCATTGTATCTCATTCTTCAATCTTTTATAGACCTCTCCTGGTGAAAAGAAAATCTCCCTTGTGGGGGAATTGTAAACAGGAGTTTCTGAGGGTATCCTGACAATGCCTGTATTTGACTAATAAAACTCCTCCAAGTTTTTCTTGTTAATGCTACTCCCCAAATTTAAACTCTTGTACTTACTTCCTACTATTCTTCACCTCTCAACAGCTAAACTTAAGATGGGAACAGAAACATCCCAGAGCACACCCTAGCCTCCACTCCATTTCATGGTCCTTCTCCAAGCATCTGGTTGCCAGGAGCAATGCTGAAATTTTGCTTGGTAATTGTTTTCCTTGCAAGTCTGCCGGAACCAGATGCCAACACAAGGTAACAGCACCTGCAGGCACTCTGGTACAGAATTTTCCTGAATCTGTGTGGTGGGTCCTCTAGGTTCTTGATATGCAACAGTACATTCAGAAGTGCATCTCCACTCCTGTCTCCAATGAGGATCACTGCTTCATTTTAAAAGGAAAGAAGCAAGATTTGGGGACAAAGTGTCCTGAGATAACTTAGCTAGCTGGGGACAGAATCGGAAAATATGTCAGTTGCACATATCCTGCTCTAGTAAATAGTATGACCAAAAACAACTTAGGGAAGAGGGGGTTCGTTTTGGCTTACAGTTCCAGAGGGATGGATAGGGTCTATCATGACAAGGAAGGGAGAGCAAGGCAGGGAAAGCTTGGTAATGGGAGCAGGAGGCAGGCTGAGCACATCTTCATCCACACAGGAAACACACAGAAAGAAAGCAGGTGGAACCATCAAAATCTCAAAGCTGACTCTGAGTGACATGCTTCCTCCAATAAGCTCTGCCTCTAAAGCTCCCACAACTTTCCCAAAGAGCTAAACCAACCAGGGAAGGAAATTTAAATACACGAGCCTGTGTGGGACATTTCTCATTCAAAGCACATGCTGTCCTGGCCTCCATTGACTCATTGCGACCTTATGATGCAAAATGCATGTAGTCCAACGCCAAAAGACACCATATCTTTAACTTTTCAAAAGCCCAAAGTTTCTTCTTAGATTCAAGGCAAGTCTGATATCCTGTAAAATTATATATAGAGAGATAGATTAGAGATAGAGAGATAGATAAATAACAGGTAGATGATAGATAGATAGATAGATAGATAGATAGATAGATAGATAGATAGATAGATAGATGTATACATATACCTTCAACATATAATGGCATGGAATATGCATTCACATTCAAAAGAGGTACAGTGAGAAGATAATGGATCAAGTTAAGATGGAAGCCCAGCAGGGCAATTCTGAATTCTGAAGCTCCATGCCCAGCATCTGGGACTTTGATTTCACAGGTCTCGGATGGCTCCACCACTCCAGCTTGGCTGCCTGTAATATACATCTCTCTTGGGAAGTATGCAGTTGTGCTTGACATGGCTCTGCTATCCCTAACATCTCGAGGCTTCCCCTTCACTGCCTCATTCAGTGGCCTTTCCATGCCTCCTTGCTGGGTCAACCCCACCACACATTTCCTGGTCTCAGTGGTTCTCTGACGCTGTAGAGAGTGAGTCCATGGCCTCCTCGGTCTTGTGTCTTTCATGCCTCCAAAGCTAAGGCCACATGAGTGACTCTGTCCCGTTTGATTGCCAGTGTGGTATGGACCCTGTCTCCCCAGTACACAGTGGCAGCTGCTTCTGTAAGCTGAAGCTGAGGAAAAGCATCCTGGGTGGTTGCTTTCTATGAGCAGGGAACCCGAAGGCTCTCTTTTCACATGGCAGGGGCTTATCTTGGTGCCTTGCTCTAGGGACCTTTCCTGCTGTTTCAGAAGGCTTCCCTTTCACAATTGCAGCCTCCTTTCCAGTGCTGCCTTGGCTGTAGCACCAAGCTTCCCAGTGCTCCTTTCCTCTCCAAACTGCACATTTACCTGCCCAACTGGCTGTTCTTTCTCACTGCAAACCTGCATGAGTTATCAGTAAGCACCACCCCACTGACTCAATGTTATGCTGTATTGGAATTTCCTTGTCAAAGAAATAAATACAGCTATATATATGTATATATGTATGTATGTATGTATGTATGTATGTATGTATATATATATATAAAACGCACGCGCGCGCGCACACACACACACACACACACACACACACACACACACACACACACACACACAAATTATCATGAGTGCCCTGTAGCTGTTCCTGATATAAAACCACAACCCAGGGGTTTACTGTCCACATTTCTTTCAGCACTCTTATCTTCTACTTGGTTTTGGTTTATGGTTCCAGACAGACACAATCCACAATAGCAGAAAAGGCAGAGAAACCCTTAGGAGAAGCATGGCAGCAGGGGCTGAAAGCTGGCTGAAAACATCTTCAGCCACACTCAGGATGAGAGAGAACAGGAAGTGGGCCGGCTATCAGTGATAGTCTTTCTCCATCAAGGCTCCACCATCTAACGGTCTCCAACAGTGCCAGCGACAAAGAATGAAGTATTTGAATAGACCCGCCTATGGAAGGGTATTTCTCATCTGATCACCACAAGTACGACTTCAGGACCACTCAGTAATGTCTAAGTAAAAATCCAATCCCTATTGAGAAGTATCAAGAGGGTGGAAACTTAACCTGAATGTGATTTAGAAATGTGGCTTCGGGTGGGGGAGATCGTGATTAAATATATTCATTGAGTGGAGACAGACCCTGGTGGCTTTGCAAGCACAAGGAAAAACATTGTCCTGTGGAGCTGCTGCTGTCTTGGAATGACAGACACAAGAAGCTACCACTCAGTGTAGCCTCTCCACTCTGCACGTCCAGAACAGGGGTGGCCAAACAACCCTCTTTTCTTTACAGAGTTACTCATGCCCAGATGTTTTGTTACAGTGACAAAAACAAGACTAATCCATTACTGTTTGCTTTACATAATACCAAGTACCTGTTCTTCCTTCCTTTTTATAATTTATTAACTACTCTCATGCCATACACCTCGGGAGATAAAAGGATGAGAGAGCCAAGATGAGGATATTGCATTCCTGTCAACCCTCTTGGATTCAAGGTCTTCCAAAAGGCTTCTGATGTTTTTCAGTCATATCCAGAAAGAATCAATAATGCTAAATGTTAACTACATCCTTCCTTCCCATGCTTTCATCTTCTTCTTGGTATTAATTTGATTTTACATTGGGTGCAAACTCTGAACTGTTTTAGTGCACCCGATCCCTTATAACCAAAGTGAATTCTTATACTGTGACCATCTGAAACTCCATTTTTCTTCAGCAAAATACTTTGAGCACCTTTGGAGACTTCCAAATCATTCATCTGGTGCCAGACCGGGGATTGGCATATACGAGTTCCCTACCAAGGAACCGGGACTACTGAACCAAGGCGCTGGTCTGACTCTCCTTACAATGTATACAGATCATTTGTGCTGGCTTCTGCTAGCTATCAAATTTGACCCCAAACACTAGCATCTATCTTCTTAGATACTTCTCCCCTCCATATGCTGCAACCATTTCTTTCCGTCTATCCCATAAGTGTCTCTCTGACCCCCAGAGCTTTCTACACACACCCCCAAGGCACCCACCTGGCCATTCGTCTCACACCTCTTGACTCTGGCCTGCCACTCCCATTCAGGAATCTCTACTATAGGCATTAACCATCTTCCTTTAGCCCTGCTCTCATCTCTCCCTACTGGATAAGTGTCACCCTGAGCTGCCTGCTTTGTCTACTGTTCCTACAAAGGCCACAGTGGTATACCAGGCAGCTCCTCTCACCTTACTTGGGCCCTGGTCACACGGGAAGGGACACCTCTTCTGTGATTTGGAGCGTTTTTTCTCTTTGACAGGTTTCACATTCCACTTGGGGATGCCCTGGCTGGAAATGCTTGTCACAATAACACTTTATCTACTCTAGCTCAGCCATCTTTCTCTTGCCTCCCACTAGGAACTGCAGTCCTACTATGCTATCTCTTGGCTCCCACCTGCAGCCCCTCAGCCTCTGCTCTCAACTCTTTCTCTCTCGTAAAGTTCCCTCTCTTCCTTGGAGCTGCCTACTCTGTTTCCTCCTCAAGCCTGCCTCAGCCTCTTCTCCCTCGGGCAGAGCTCCCCTTCTGCCTCTTGTCTAAGCCCCAGCCTGTCTGGGTCACTACACATTCTTTCTCTCTCAGAGAAAGATATTTGGAGCTTGTAGACATTCTCCCTGTGGAATTTTGCTTTTCAACCCTTTCTCTCTTCCTCCGTGGACTCAGATTTTATTAGTACACAACACACAGCTTGACCTCAACACAGATGGATGGCCAAAGATTGGCACATCCAATTTTCCATTTCTTTCATATGGTAACAACCTCTGCCACTGCACAAACAAATGGTCCCCAAAGTCTTATATCTACACCTGTTCAGCTCTACCCATCCTGTACTTCCCACTCTTAGACTCTCTTACCTCTGCCATTTCTCTGCACTCTGCAAACAAAAACCTGTAACAAATGATTTGGCTTAAAACTTATAGCAAAAGGTTTATAATTTAAAAAAATCTATACATGGGTAATCTTAATTTGCTACAACATACTATACATGTGATTCAACTCTTGTTTATATATACTGAGCCAAGTGTGGTGGTTCACAGCTTTAATCCCAGCATCAAGAGACAGAGGCAGCTGCATCTTTTAGTCTGGGGCCAGCCTGGTCTACAAAGTGACTCCCAGGACAACCGGGGACACACAGAGAAACCCTGCCTAGAAAAATCAAAAAACAAAAAAGGCGGGGGAGGGGGGTATGTTGTAGATGTAACTTAGATTTAACTTTTGTTTAAAAATAGGTCTACAAAAAAATAGATGTTTTAAATAATAGCCACATGGCTGGCAGCCATCTTTACCAAGGTTAAAGAGTACATCCCTGATGGGAGATGTTATTCTGTATATATGTTTCTCATACTGGTTAATAAAGCCCTGTGGCCAATAGAAAACAAGATAGGCGGGGCTAGGAGACCAGGAGGAGGAGAGAGGAAGTAGTAGGAGTCGACATGTAGCCCAGGAAGGAAGACACCTGCCGCGCGGCTCCCCGATACGACGACCACGTGGAAATACTTAGATAAGTAGAAATGGGTTAATAATTAAGACAGAGCTAGCCCATAAACAATAATGGTAATTGGCCAACAGGATTGTATCAAATACAGAGTCTCTGAGTGTTATTTGGGGCTGGCGCGGCTGTGGGCCCAGACTGGCGGGCTGGCGGGCTGGCGGAAACATACACGCTACACATCCCATGTGACTCAACCATTGTCTTATGATAACCACTTAGTATAAATCAACTAAGACAATGCCTTTATAACTTTCAGTCCTTCTGAGCCCTCTGCTTCTCCTTTTGACTAAGTTCATAGCAACAGGTCTCCTAAATATTTTGTATTGGTATGGATTTTTGTATGATGATATAAATTTTAATGTTTATAAAGGTCTACTCTGGTTAACAAAAGATGACTTAGACATTTATACCTAACTACTTATGTCCTTGCTAGCTGTTCAACCCCAGGCTTCCAGAAAATTTAGGCAAGAACAGCATGTGTTTGATAAATAAGGTATATTTGATAAATAAAGTTTATAAGTTTCTAAAGCTTGCTCGGGTTCATGGTAATATTTGTCTAGCTTCTTGTCTTTGCTCACTTGGTTAAGCTCTAGCTATTTGGATAAACCGAGTCATATAAGAACTGTGATATTCTCCAATAGTGTACTATAAAAGGATCAGGAGAATCTCCAGTCTCTCCAAGGACTGCATTTATGGTTTAAATTTTACCATATTTATGATTTAAAGTTTTATTTTTATGCTAAAAGTGAAGGGACCAGCCCCCTGCTTTAGCAGCCATGACAGGCTGCAGAAAAAGACATATAGGCCTCTGACTCAGCACATGTCTGACCTTGCTGGGCCTGCCCAAGTCACTCGGAGGTCAGATACCCTCCTCGTGACAAAGAACCAATCAGAAGTTAGCTGGCGGGACTCTGGATGTGCTTATGGCCCAAGTGGCATACATGGGAGGCCTACAGGCCATAACAGTCAGTTGACCAACACAGGACAGGCAGTCCAGGCCCAGAAGCGCTCCAATCCTGAGACTGTTGCATGTCCCTAGACACTCCCCTTTCGCTGCCTTGTGGTTCCCCTGGGTCCTTCTTCAGCCATCAACTGTGCTGAACGGACGAAGGGCCCGAGCTGATGCAGTTAGCTTGTAAAACAATAATAAAAGACCTTGCTTTTTGCATCGAAACAGGTCTCTTGGTGATTTGGGGGTTTAGAATCTGGGCATAACAAATGATCGATTAAATCTTCAACTCAAAATTTAAAAGCTCAAACAGGGATAAAGCTGTAAAACTCTTATAAAAGCTACCAACTTAGGCTGTTAAAAATAATTAAGACACACAACTTAATTTATTTTTAAAGTAAAGCCTAAACTCATGTATACTTGATAGATGGCCCTCAAACTATTTGGAGAGATGCTGAATATGACATTTAAAATGTTTAATGAAAGAACAGACAGAAATGCTCCCAGTAGGAACCCTAAGGTCTCCAAAGAAGATAGATGGGGCACAACCACTCCACCTAAACTATGGTAACACTAACCATTGGGCAAAGCTGCCCCATGCCTGGACTGCTGCCAGGGCTTCGCCCACGCTGTGGCACTTGTGGGTTGATTGCCCTGCTCTTCCTGATCAAAGTAAGGTCCGTCCCACAAGGTTCTTCTCCATGGAAACAATCGCTCAGATCTGGGTCTGGCAGCCAGAGGCCTGTCCAGTTTTATCTGTGTGGCAGCTGAAGATTAAATGCTGTCCTGTATGACAGCTGAAGACCTATGACCACTGGCTCCTAGGAAGCCATCAAGACCAAGGAGCCTAGGGCAACTGTCTAGGTAGTGGGTAAGTCTGTGTCATTTTCATTGATACATATGCTATTCGGATTATACCTCCTGCTGTAGTTTACCCTTCTCAGGTCCCTGATGATATTGACTAACTGCAGCTTTAAGGGCAGCAAGCACACCAGCAGCCCCTCCCCCCACCCCAAGGCTGCAGCTGCCTTTTCTTCCTTAGTAAAAATGGGGCCTCAGGCCTCACTTTCCTAGGTCTCCAGCTGAGAAAATGTTGACCTTGCTGCCAGAATCTGAAAGGAGATGAACTCACAGATGCTTTTAATCCTAGATCATTTTGGGGTTCCCAAGCTTTTCCTATGACTCAAAGGCATGAGCCTACTGCATTTTCTACAATGTGGATTTCAGTTCAGATCACAGATAGTGGGAATGCTGACATACTAAAAGTATTTTTTGTTTTGTTTTTGGGTTTTGAGACAGGGTTTCTCTGAATTGCTTTGGAGCTTGTCCTGGAACTTGCTCTGTAGACCAGGCTGGCCTCGTACTCACAGAGATCCGCCTGCCTCTGCCTCCTGAGTGCTGGGATTAAAGGCGTGCGCCACCAATGCCCAGCTCTAAAACTATTTTTATAAACTTAAAAAAAAAAAAAAAAGAATCTTGTAAGCATCAGGGAATAATTTTGAATCCGTTTTCCACAGTCAAACAGACTCTAGATAAGCACTCCCGCCAACCAACAGCTTGAGTTTCCCTGCCTACTGCCTACTTCTGTGGGTGGGATTTCAATCCCCCTTTCCCTGGTCTTGGGACCCTTTCACCAACTACCAGGACTGTGGGCTCAGAAGTTTCAAATACACACTCAAGATAAAAAATTTTACCCTAAACTCCTTAACTTTACCCTCTGCCCCTAATCTATATCTGTTCCAGAAGATTTTCAACCAACCAAAGACTGAAAACTACTCCAAACTGACCAGCCTTAGGTGCTTTGGACAGGATCCCAACCAGCCTGAGCCAGGGCATCCTAGATGGCTCCAGACTGACACTGCTCCCCCACCCCACCCCAACCCCGTGGTCCAGCCTCACAGCAGGCCTGTACTCGCCTAGCCCCAGATGGTCTGCAGAGCCTGGACCTGGACAGCAAGTAAAACAGCCTGCTCTTCCAGCCTTGAACAATGACCCAGTGTCAGGGGAGTAGTCATGGGAGAGACTGTGTCATCTCTTATCATTTATTATCAACAAAAATGCTGAGACGTTAGGTCTCAAACCCAGACAAAAGGCTGGCTGAGGTACCTATTTAACATATCAAAGCGGGCCTGGCTTCCTGGTTCTGCCAGCACCTCTCAGTCCCTACCAGTCAGGGACTGATACCCTGCCCTGCAACCTAAACATCTCCAGCTCAGGGGCTGGGCTGCCCTTCCCCAGCTTCCATTCCCTATATAATCCAGCCATTTTGGTTACCCATCCTTTTGCCTACCTGTAATCTCTTGGCTTTCCTCTCTCTCCCCTGACCCCTGCCCTCACCCCTGCCCTCACCCCTACCCTCACATGGCCCGGCTCAGGGGCATGTTCACTCTGGACTCTCCAAAATACCCCGCCTCTGACTATGCTCTCCCTTTTATCTAGAATAGACTTTCTCCTCCATTATACCTAGGAGCACTCACATCCTCCTTTCTCTCTCTCTCTCTCTCTCTCTCTCTCTCTCTCTCTCTCTCTCTCTCTCTCTCTCTCTCTCTCCCTCTCTCTCTCTCTCTCTCTCTCTCTCCCCCTCTCTCTCATGTCTGTTCCCATGCTACAGCTCATAGGAGAGGAGCAGCTGCTCACATGAAGATCAATACCTTTAAAGTGGAAATAATTTAAAAAGCGTTTGCATTTTAAGAGACCCCACTAAGAAAATGAAAATTCGTACACTGGGAGGAAATATTCCCAATTTATATATCTAATAAGGGGCTGGCTTCCACAACATTTAAAGAACGCATAACTCAACAATAAGAAAAATACTCCAATCAAAAAGTGGTCAACAGATCTAAATAAATATTTCTCCCAACAGGATCCAGGCATTTCTAATAATCGTAAGAGCATTGGGGAAATGCACGTTAAAGCTACGACTGTCTCTTTAAAAGCATTACTTTATGTTTGTGTGCGTGAGGGTCTTGTCTCCTTGTTTGTTTGTGCATCCCCTGCAAGCCTGGTACCTCTAGAGATCAGAAGAGGACACTGATTTCCTGGAACTGGAGTTATGGATGGTTGGGAGCCACCATGTGGGCACGGGAACTGAAACTGATCCTCTGCAAGGACAACAAGTGCTCTTAACCACGGAGCCATCTCTGCAGCCCACTACTTAATGCTTTCCATACCCGCTAGCCCCGCTAAAGCCAAAAAGAAAGGTAATAGCACATGTTGAACAGGACTTGGAAAAAATGACAACTTTCAGACCTCGCTGATGGGGACGGAGAGGGTACAGCACTTGGAAAGCAGTTGGGTAGTTTAAAAGCAGACTGACACAAGTGCCATCCACTGAGGTAAGTGACTCAGGGGAATAAAACTAAGCTGCTGTACAAGAACGTGTATGCAATGCTCACTGTGGTATTTCTAATAGTCAAACACCAAGCTAACTGAAAGTAGCCAGGTGACAGAAGAGGCTGTTGTGTCAGGGGATCTGACACCTTCAACTGCCTCATCAATGTATTCTATTTTCATGTATGGAGACAGATGAGTGTTTGCCTGGAGTTAAGGGTCAAATGGGAAAATACTATCAAAGGGAGGAGGCGACTTTTAGAGTTAATAGGTTCTAAAACCTAGCTGTGGTGCTGACTACATAACCCTGCTATGTATTAAAAGTAATTGTGGCTGAACTTAGTGGTGCCGACCTCTAATCCTTGACCTTGAGCTCATTTTGTGAGCTCAAGGCCAGCCTAGTCTACTTAGTGAGTTCCAAGGTAACCAAAGATATGTCATGCGACCCTGTCTTAAAACATAATAAAATAAAATACTTGAAGGGCTGCAGAGATGGCTCCGTGATTAATAGCGCTTGCTGCTCTTCCAGAGGACCAGTCTCCACATCCGGCCAGTCACAACTACCAGCAACTCCAGCTTCGGGGTGTCTGACGCCCTCAGCTGGCCTCCTTAAGCACCTGCACACGCAAGTGCATATGCATACAGACACACTTGTATACACACAAGTAAAAATAAAATGTAAAAGTAATAGGACACTTGCAATGGACACACAACATGCCCGAGAGCTTTTAAGTTTCACCTCTTCCGAGTTTTTATCTTAGCCTTATTCATTGATGTCAGAACCTATGAGCCCACCTTAGTTTGTTACACATTTCTTCATTTCAAAGAAAGTCATGAAGAATGGTGCTGAAACCCTATTACCACTTTGCCCCTGACATCATTTACCCTCGATTAACAACTGAGCACCTAAAGCTATGAATAAACTTTAACGTATTTGCTGGCCTCCATCAGTGCCCAGCCTTAAGCTGACAATGTTAGGCATTGGCTTCAGACGCTCACATTTCGCAGGCAGATCTGTTTGAACTCCCAAGCCCAAAAGAATGGCTTCACTTCCTTCATTCAATAAAAAGCTAAGTGCTAAAAAGAGATGGCATATTTTAATTGTATTGCGGTCATCTTTTGCCACCAAAGACTGGGTCCTCTTTTCCTAGCACTGTGGCCTTCTTCCCATTAAGAGGACATTATCTGACTTTGGTTTCATGTTGGTAGTGGGTCGGCAATGTCTGCCATCTGCCCTAATGCCATCAGACATCATGTGGCCTGCTTAGAGTGGTGCTATTTTAGTAATGAGAATTACTCACCTAGAAAGGAGCCATGGTAACAAGTGGCAAATTAGGCTTCAGTAATTGGAATGAAGCCACATCCCTTTATCAGACCTTACACAATTGTCTTTTCTACACAGGCCTTCACTGGGCTCTGTACTGCACACAACGATGATGAATTTGTCCGGAGTATCAATTCCAATCTCTACTGAAAAATTGAGATCCTTTTCATATGGGATCCCAGTTGCAAACTAGAGCCTCCCAGCTGAAGACAACTGAGTGAGAATAGGGAGTAGAATGAGCTGGGGACCCCAAAGTTTAACCATGGAGAGTCAGCCCCTTCTTTTTCAATACGCCTTTTTATTCTGACCTGAATCTTGTCACTTCTGAGTCCGCCACCAGGACTTAATCACCGTTTGTAATGTCCTTTCTATGTGGAAACTTTCTGGCTTGGCCTTTAAATTGTATTTTGGCAACAAATTATCCTTGGGGAACTGGGCCCCATGATCTCATACATGGCCTGGAGCTCAGAGTGCCCCATGTCCATGGCTTCCTCTGTAGGGACAGAGGTGCCTCCCGTTAAATGTTCCACTCCCTCATTCTTGCCTCGTCCCCTGTGGGTTGTCACTTTCCTGCCCCTTTTCCTTCCATTATTTTCTCCACAACAAACTTCTTCCTCCTCTCAATGCCCTTTCCTTCCCCAGGGGACCAGAGCACTCACAGGACCATGAGGGAAGACACCAGGCTGAGAAGTGAGCAGACCAAGCTTGGTGACTTTCCTTCGAGCATCAGGCCTCTGTTCTCTGTAAATCCGGTGCTTATCATTCTTTTTAAAGCATTCATATAATAACCTATCACAGTGAATTCCATTATACAGACACTGTGTGTATTTGAAGGTAACTTTCCTCTGTGTTTACCCACAGGATCATGAATGGTAAAATAAATACATCCAAAGCTTGATGACAATTTAATTAAAAATCACAGGGTAGTCCTTAATCACTGACATAGAACAATGGCCACACAATAAAGCCATTTAGAACAATATGGCTGAAGTAATCCACATTTTTTTAAAAAAATTAGAGGTTATTTGACTGTGGTTGGAAAGGAATCTGGAATAATTTAAGTGGCACACAGAAGCATTTACCTGGGGTGGGAGACAAGGCCCAAGGAATAAGGAAAGAAATTCCTGTTTTGTTTCTATACTTCTACATTGTTTGAATGCTTTAAACTGGCATTTATTTAATAATTTAACCACAGCACCCATTTTAGTTACCTTTTGGAAACATCTTCTATATCCTGGGTAGGGCTTTATTTATAAGTTCTAGCTACTAAAATAAATTTCTTATCTACCAGACATTATTTTAGTCTTCTATAAAATATATCCTCTAATAGATGATAGAGAGATAGAGAGACAGACAGATAAATAGATTCAAACCAAAGCTGTATATAATTTCCATATAACTTGTATTATATGTGACCATATATTAACTCGCCATCTAGAGAAGAGGCTCACCTTCTGCTTCGCAGACCCTATCTACTCTAGATTGATTTTAAAGGTGATTTAAATCCTGTTTCATTTGCTGCCAAGAACTTTCAAGACACCATGAAGCCTACCACGGTGAAGTTTTGCATTTATTTCACCAAAGAAAGCCATTTCCCCAAGTATTTTCTCAAAGGGGACTTTTATCAGTTGGCTTTGTCGGTAGCAAGCTATGGTGATACATGGTCTACTACAGCAGCGGGTGCTTTCAAACACTAATGGGTACACACATGTAAACCTCATTCACTGCACCCTGCCCACATAACCTGACACATCTTCGTGACAGAACCCTCCCCACCCATCCAATGCCCAAGGAGGAAGTCAGCCAGAATAACCTAGAGTGTGATTTCCTCCCACTTCCCAATACTGCCCAGCCTGCTTGAAGACAGCCCCGCATACACAAGCTTATTGCCATGTGACTGAGGCTGGGATCATTTTCCAGACAGGACAATGGCCCAGCACCTCAGGTTCCTATGTTTAGGGTCAGGACAGGCAGTCTCTTCTGTCCAGATGTGATGAGTCAAATGGAAAATCATGTCCCATCTTCATGTCTCTAGAAGAGTGAGACATTATTTATTCTATAGTAACTGTGTTTCCTGGAAACAGCGTGGGCCTGGAAATACTCAGATCTCATGAATTAGAAAATGTTGGTAACTATGAGACATTTTTATTTATATATCTCTAGATTAATCCCACCTTTCCTCCTGAGAACTCTGCTGCCACCAACCTCAGGAAGCCACCCCCCTCTTATTTTTTTGACCCACTACACTGTTTCCTGACTTGCCTCCTTTGTGTACTTGTCTCCTCTGTACCCATGTTCTCCACAGAAATCAGATTCAATTCCAACCTTCCCATTGAGCATCTTCTGTGCGTTCCCACCATAGACCACCCCCATGCCCCACCATGGCCTTGATACTGTCCCTCTACCTCTGCTACCATGACCCAGCTATACTCAGACCACACCTTACTCACCCGCCATGCTCTCCCTCCACCTCCTGCCCGAGACTTAATTTGCAGGACTTTTCTCAGGACCCACTTCTCTTTCCTCAAGCTCTCCTCAGTGACGTCCTCTCTCACCACCCTGCAGAAGAGGTTCTCTCTATCCCCCCACAGCATCTTCCTCTCCTTTGATCACACTCATCATCTCTACAGTTGCTTGCCTCGGTCTCTCCTGTGGAGGTGTGCTTAGGGCTGTACCCCACTTAAGCCCTTCCGGCCTAGAGAGCACACCCTATCACCCAGGCAAGTTATCATGAGCTACTTTTCAACACAAATAGACTTCTGATTCAGTACCAATCAGAAAGCAGTAGGCCTAAAGAAAAAGGGGGTGCAACGAACTGTCCACCAGTTTTCAGGGTATGTTACAGCAAGTTCTGTGACAGGGAAAGGTTCAGATACATTTTTGGGACAGGGTGTAGAAGGCTCACTTCTTTCTCCCAAGTCACACCATGAAAACATCATGGTGAGCTTACTACTTTATTTAAAACAGTGAGTACAGCAGGATCACCCAGAAATAATGAGAACATTTTATTCTCTTAAATTCATTGTATAACTATATCCTACCCTTTATATAAGCCACCAGACTAATTTTTAAAATGTTTGTTTGTTTGGTTGGTTGGTTTGGTTCTTTGAGGCAGGGTTCCTCTGTGTAGCTCTGGCTGTCCTGAAACTTTCTCTGTAGACCAGGCTGGCCTTGAAATTACACATCTGACTATCTCTGCCTTCTGAATGCTGGGATTAAAGTCCTGTGCTACCACTGCCCAGCTAGTTTTTAATAATAAGGATTATTTGTGTATTTGTGAAAATTTAGTCAAAACTAAAGATATGACTGTTTTATAGGGACCTGGTTTTAAATATAGGAACTCAACATGAAACTCACTAGACATATTTTACCTTGGCCAAATAGTTCCAGTTTTGAAAGAAAAAGGGTCTTGATTGCTGCAGACAACATGGAAGGCTAATTAAGACAAAGGCTTGTTATGAATCCTGCTGTGCTATCCAGATGAGCTGGCACATGCCACTGAACCTCTACAATGCCTTAGGAAGTGCAGGGCATGCCTCGGCCTTCAAAGAGCTAAATTTGGGGAAAGGAGCTAATATATTATGCTCTTGTTACATTACTGAATGCCTTCTGGCATTTATTGGGTGCTTGCCAACCTCTCTACTAGAACTCTGTGTGCATATTTTGATTTCATCCTTATGACACCATTGGGTACTTGGACTACACGGCGATTTAACATCTCAAGCAACCAAGGCTCAGAGCTGTTTACTGACTGCTCCACCCAGACCCAGCTAGTAAGTGGGAGAGCTTACGCTCTATCCAGACCTGCTTGACTGAAGGGCATAATGCAATGAGATGGGTCCAGTGGCTTTTCTCCTGCAGAGGGTACAGACTTGGCTTTCTGTCAATACGTAGCTCTAACATCTTGGAGACTTCCATCTTCAGGCACGTAAATGAGGGGAAGTGGGCAGGGAGGCCAAAAGGGATGGTATAGGGCCTCACATCCACCTATATTCCATTGGAGAGTCCTCGGTCATCTGCTATCACCTATCTCAAGGGAGACAGAGAAATGGCATCTTCCTATGAGCCCGGGAGAGAGACCACGTGGTGGAATGATAGTGTTCACTGTGACACTCGGAGATGTCCCCAGCCATCCCTGGTGGCAGAATTCAGAGACATGCTAGAAAGAACTTGCCTTGGCAATGAGACAACAGGTCCCCAGAGCCCTGTGATTGGCATGTGCCTTTCATCTCTATGGCCCCATGCAAATAATTTCAAAGTGCTGGGAGCTTGGTTCTCAGTGCGGTGATGGTGAGAAATACTTTAAGAAGGAGGGTGTAAGGAAGGTAACCCCTGGCATGCCATAGGGTGGTGGGTGTCCTCAGAGCTGGCAGAAGAGTCTCTGAGGGCACCATTTGTCTGTACTCAGAGGTGAAATAGTAAGACGTCCCCTGATCCCTGTACCCCAAGAAAGTATTAGTTTGTCCTTGAAAGTGGTCTCACCTTGAGTTTTTTGAGTGATGGAAAAAGATGACCCTTTGGTGCTAGAGGATCTGTGAATTCTGAGATCTTATACAATATTTTCAAAATAGTTACATCTTATTTCCCTAGCCCTAAAGTGTCTCAGGGCTTCTCTACTGTTTCAGGTATAAGGAACCCTGGCGTAATTTTGCTAGAGACAGGGGCTTTTTGCCTTAGAAACTGAGACAACCCAGGGCTTACGGAACTGGTCAAATTCTGGACCTGCTACCCATCTCTTTCTCATGGCTTCTTGCTTCCAAGGCTGTTTCTGCTTAGTTTTCTCTCTCTACAGCCTTTGAGGCTGCATATTAGAGGTTTATAAACTTCCGGGACTGTGCTTTGCATAGGTTCTGTTTGTCAGGCTCCCAACTGTCCCTCAGAGCACCACTAAGGATACAGAACAAACCAAACTGTTTCTCCTACTATATTCTCACAACACAGGTCTCTGCCCTAATCAAACATGTAGGGACAGGGAGGGTTTCCTCACAACCAAGCAAGCAATCATCATGGAAGCAGGCACCAGCTCAGTTCTGACACTGTGCACGGGAACATAGCATTAGATCCCAGCCTGAAAGCTCAGTCCCACAAGACAGTCCCCTCTTTAGCTGCCAGTTTTCAACCCTAGGTCGTTAGGACTGTGCTTTCTTTCGCTTGCCCATAAGTCAGCACTGGGCTTGAATAATGTGCTATAGTGGCTTGCAGAGCTCAGAGAAATATTTCCATTCACTGTTTGAATTGTAAAAGGTACCACAGAGGATGTAGATGCAGAGATGCACAGGACAAGGGAGGTGGGAAGGAGTGTTGAGACTCTAGCCCTCCCAAGGTTGGGGGATGGAGAAGGGGGGTCAAGCATCCCAATTCACCAATCCTACCCAGGTCTGATCTATGACAAACCCCCATCCTGGAGCTTGCTAGAAGCTGCTAGCCCATCAGTCACCTCATTAACGTACAAAAGGCAGCACTTTGAAGATTCCAGGATCTTAGGAGTTATATACCAGGAAGCAAGGCTGGGGAACAAATTCATATTTCATAATCTCACAGTACAGTCCGTTTCTACTCCTGTTGCCATGTGCTCATTCTTTTTTGTTTCCTTATTCCAGTTTTGAAAGGCAGGGAATCTGATTGGCTCCTTGTTTTCAATAGTGCATATGTCATACTTACATACATCTCTTTGGCTGCTTGTCAGTCAAGTACCCACCTTATACTGGTCAAAGACAGTTTCCATTACACAGTAAATTAAGGGCCAACTGGTGGGGTGAATTCTTGAAAAAGAAGCAGAGACTCTGTATGTATGTCCAAAGCATTTGTTTTGTTTGCTTTCTTCTAGAACTGAATTTCTTAATTGGCACTTCTTTCTAATTTCTCATGGTTTATACAAATATATCATTCAGGAACTCTTTATTTAACTGAGTTTTAGCAATGCTGTTCCCATCTGTGAGCTGGTTAGCGCTTTTCCATATGGATCCCACCCCCTTAAGCTGAAATTTCAGTGTGACTCTGGTAGGGAGTAAACCCTTGTGCTCTGGCCTCTGAGGTTTCTACTGAGGTCTAGTGAACTCTGATTCTGGGACATTCCTTGATGACATATTTCATAGAGGTACTAGTCCTAACCTTTATTCTCATATACAGGCCCTATCCTATAGTCCTCCACAGAAGCTGGTTGATTTAGGATCTTGAGGGGTACATGGAAGTTAGCAGAGAAACAAAAAAAGGGAATTTATATTCATTAGGCGTCAACAACGGTGTGGAATTCTCATGGCACGGATGAGGCCCAGAGAAGATACAGCTGTGTCTAGTGGCCCTCCAAGTGTAGGAAGGAGACCTGGAAATTAATTTAGATCTGTCTAACTCCCAACCCCATTTGTTGCACTGACTCTCTGACTGGATAGCAGAGAAGATGTAAATATTGCAGGTGAAGACAACGGAGCGTGTATCAGGCTGGCGTGCAGTGACGAGCAGATAGAAAGTATGCAGTGGCCACCAAAGGACCAGATTCTCACCGCAGACACAGCGTCCGTGACAGCCAGATTCTTACACAACAGAAAAGACGGAGTCACTGTGGAGGACATGGGCATGATTTATACGAATATATTATTCACAGAAGGTGAGGCAAGAATGACTTCTCTGAGGCAGTTGTTTAGAAGATTAGTCTGGACATAGGTACAGGTTGGACTAGAAAGAGGCTAAAGGTGATTTAGTTATGCAGCTCTGGGGGCCCTTTAAATCCCGGAGAATGTTTCACAATTGGCTCCATGCTCCCAAGCATGAAATCTGTTCCAAATCTCTTCTCTGTAATCTTCATGAGCTTGGGATTGTCAATTCTTTGTGTTAAAAACAGAACTCTGCTACACTGTATCACCTTTGATTAAGAGAAATGTTGGTAATTAGTGGTGGAAGCCCACGCCTTTAATCTCAGCACCTGGGAGGCAGAGACAGGCAGATCTCTGAATTTGAAGATAGCCTTGTCTATAGAGTGAGTTCTAGTACATTCAGAGAAATACACAGAGAAAACCTGTCTCAACCTCCCCCTACCTCAAACACACAAAAGAAATGCTGGTAATTTCTTGTAATAAATTCTACCAGAAGTTTCCAAAATTGAGGCTTGGGGAGACATGTGGGGTGTGTGTGTGCATGTATATACTCGTGGATGTACACATGAGACCATAGAGGCCAGAGGCCAGCTAGGGCTATCAATTACTCGGGATACAATCTCTCACTGACAAGCAGGCTGGGCTGAGGGCGAGTGAACCCAGCCATCTGCTGGCCTCTGTCTCCCCAGAGCTGGGATTACAGGCAAGGGCCCCCAGCTTTTTTACTTAGGGTGTGGGGATCAAATTCAGGTCCTCCTAGTGATTGCATGCCAGCTATTTACCTAAAATTGAGTTTTTGATTTTTAAAAACAGAACTCTAAGGAGGGTAGCGAGCACTGAGAAGCTGAGTCTGTGGTCTAAATTTCCCCTGAAAGTCTTAACCACCAGTGTGATTCTGTATCTGTATCAATCACACCATTTCCATCCCTGCTCTCTGTTCCTGTCACTCAAGTGTGAGAAGAGAGATGATTAAGATAAAGGAGAAGTTCCCAGGACTTTACCTTCTACTTCTTCTTTTTCCTTCCAGAGTAAGATGACCAAGGGATTGCAAGAAGTCGTAGGCAGTGGCTACATTACTTGTGGATTTGCTTAGGGATGAACAAAAGAAGCAAATTCAACTCTTTTCTCCATGCATTTTGAGCTATATTATTCATATAATTTGGGCATGGTACACCCAGATTTGAGGCATCTATTACTGTCACTAGAGACTGAGTATAAGCTTTGGAGGTGAATTAGCTTTCTCGATGAGAAGAAGAAAGCTTTTTAAACCCAAGACCTTCTGGAAGTCAGTGATTATGTAGCTTCAAAGCCAGTGAATCAAAATGGTGACAGACTCATGTGCCTCTTCCTTTTGTCCTGGGCAAAATTTGGAGCCTTTTTCCTCGACATATTTTAATAAACTTACCAAACTTACAACTTTGACAAAACCATGAGGGGGTGGTCTTTTGTGCACAAGTTAACCTCTACCCAATGACACAGTAGTAACCTCTACCCAATGAAACTAGAAGCCTTAATCGTCTACCCTCAAAGTGTAAGCCACTGTGCTAGAAGC
Organism: Cricetiscus sungorus; assembly: GCA_030556225.1. Lineage (NCBI taxonomy): Eukaryota > Metazoa > Chordata > Mammalia > Rodentia > Cricetidae > Cricetiscus > Cricetiscus sungorus. The sequence goes on along the minus strand of JANBXA010000411.1, from coordinate 12,051,087 downwards.
AAGCACTCTTTCCTAACGAGTTCAATGTCAGTGCTAACAAAACCTTGCACGAAGCAAGGGCGAGTGGCTAAAACATCCAACTCCATATGAAGACTCCAAGGACACATCCTACCTGGTACTTCCTCAGCTCAGTGCTAAAATCAACTCTTAGCTTTCCAGGTGCCCAAAGCCAGGGCTATTATGACTGTACATACATGGATTCATAAAAGGACACATGTTCAGGGACTGTGTGGGTGAAAATCAAGCCCTAGCTGACATGTCAGGGCTCTACTGTTGGGTGTGCATGAAGATCTGCTGTGGGTGTGCCTCATCCAGAAGCTCCAAGTGGCCTGATGATTAAGGTCGCTATTGTCTTCCTCTTGGCCCCACCATGGCTGGGCTTAGTAGACATGAGGTTTTGGAGTTTTAGGTAGGAGTTGTAGGAAATAGTAACACAGAATAGAATTGACTTGGTTAGAGTAAACTCTCTGCATTATCCTAGTGGTAACTATTTCCAGGGAGGTTCGGGTGGGGCCTCACGTATGCATTTCCAAGTCTTGGAACTTTAGAATCCAAGCAGACTAGCCATAGGAGAATACTGGCTCTTGGTGTGTAAACTTCTTGGGGGGGGGCACTGATAAGTGGCAGGAACTCAGTGATTCTTGAGCAAGGAGAAGAGGAAGGCTCAGATCTGAGTCAGTCTCTCAGAAGGAGGACAAGCTCCAGGTAAGCATGGAATTCTCTCAAAGGAGTGAAGAAGGGACACATTTTATTTTTTCCATAACAAAGGGGTGTCTTTGAACATGACAATGAGCTACCTCTCTCTTCCCAGGGAACTTGTCAATTCCTATGGTGTGACTATGTCAAGGGGCTTTAAAATCTATGGTTACTCAGGGCTCAGACAATTCAAGGTTATCTGCAAGAACTGAAATTGTCCGCATGGGGTCAGGGTCCAAGCCTTCTAGTTTTGACAGGAATAAGGCATGTCAGGGACAGAAGGATAATTGGGGACAGTGGTCAAGAATGAAAGCAATTGTTGAGAAATAGAACATCAAGAAGTAGTAGCAGACAGAGTTGGGTCGATGGGGTTGGGAGCAGGTGACAGCGGAAGCCACATGGGTTTTAGTTACAGAAATACAACCCAGTGGGCACTCAGAGCCCAGAGCATCTGTGCCCATCAACCAAGTTTGAATATCAGTGTGGGCTGTGTCGGCCGTGCAGACAAGGCTTCCTCTGAATGGCTGTTCAGATATTGGCTCCTGTGAAAACAGCACCATTTCCAGCTATTGGGGGATGTGAGAGGTTTGGGATGGTGAGCTCAAAGGTTAGCCCGGGAAGTCTGACATCTGTTGTGGTGAGAGGACCAGGGGGTACTCCAAAATGAGCTGCTGAGATCAGAATTGCTCTACTGTGTAGCGAAATCACCTACATGCCTGCCACCGTTACATAACATCATAATATATGATTCAGTGTTTTCCGATTGTGTCCCTGAAAGTCTGCGTGCTGTGGTACATAGCACTAAGAGGGCCTTCTGGTCATCCTTGGGTCAGATAAGGAACCAGAAAGGCTATGTGGCTGCCAATGTCTACTTTGATTACTGCTGCACATGTGAGGACAGGAAAGCCCTAATTTGGTCACCGGCTCTCTCATCCCATAGCTTTTGTGATCTTAGACCACCAGTCAAAACCCAGAACTTAGCAGGCAAGGTACCTCTTCTTACTGAGAGCCATCTAGCCATTTTAGGATGACTCACTCATTCTTGCTTTGGAACATATCCCTTTGAAATGAGCAAGTTAAAACAATAGTAAACATGCATCTCATACAGTTTTTGTAGGTCAAAAATTCAGGGGGCAGCTGGCTTGTGAGGTAGCAGTCAGGGCCACATCATTTGCAAGCTGAACAAACGGGCTGGAGGGGCAGCCACCAGCATGGTGTACTCAGCACTTCCCAGGATGGAGACTTGATGCTGGCTATGGGGATGAAGCCATGGCATGCAGAATCTCTATGGGGCTGCAGAAGGGTCATGATATCTGGTTAACCACATAACATGGGATACCGAGAGAGAGTAAAGTACAAGCTTAGATGACTTTTAGGCTTTTGTCTCAGAAGCTACCTTCTGGCATTTCTTAAATTGGTCACAAAGTCCGCCCTATCTGGTATTAGGAGGGAACTTCCTAACGATATGGATGCCAGGAGGCAAAGGCCATTGTTGGCTACCCTGAAAGTTGTCTTCCACAATCCAATCGGAAGAGCTACAATCTCCTGGAAGGTGTGAGGTGACTTCCTTGTCAGTCACTGTATGCACTCTTTATGCACTATGGTTTCTGTGATCTTACCATTGCAGATTAAATGGGAAATGTTCCCCATAGGCTCATATGCTGGATGCTTGGTCCCCAGATGCTGGTGCTATTTTGAGAAGTTCTGGAAATTTCTAAAGATGGGACTCAGCTGAATGAAGTGGGGTGGAGCCCTTTGTCACTGGTGTCTTCCTGTTTCTTTTTCTGTAGTGAAAATAATCCTTTGTCATGCCTTCCTGCCATCACAGTGTTCTGTCAAAACGCACGGGGTTAAGCAACTATCAAATGATCCCTTAGATACCACGGGCCAAAGTAAACCCCTCGTCTCTTGTTTGCCAGGGCAGGAGTAGGGATTCACCAAGCGCGTAGGAATCTCCCACCAGTGTCTCTGAGCTCTCAGTCTGTTTGGTGAGGCCAAGTGGTACTTTACCACGGTTGGCCGAATGGAAGTGTAGGCTGTACGATCAGAAGGCTCTGGTTTTCTTCCACTCCACTCCATCCACTCCACACGCTATGGCTATGGCTTCTGTAATGAGGATAAACAATCCCTCCTGTTGTAGTGGGATGTGGGGAGAAGGTTGGCTGTGAGGATCAAACACAGTAAGACACGCCGAGTACTACTGCTTTCAGAGCTTTCCTTCCGAGACATCTAGTGCCACAGGGGTCATCGCACTGCTGCGCATCCTTGCTCCTCCCCATATCAGAGGAGCTGCACTGCCTATCTCATTTCGGAGTATACCAACAGCTCCTGAGGATGCCCTTGTAGCAGACTGCCTGTGAGAAGTTTGGGGGTGCTTCAGCTGCCCCTCTGAAATTGGGCTGCTGAAAAGAGAGAGGAGCGTTTGGAGCTGGGCCATGGCTTCTCCTTTGCGTGCTCTTTCAAGACAGCTATCGGGGACGCCACGTTAAGGCTCGGTGCTGTCATTCAGTTTGTTCTCTGAGAAGCCAGGCACATTCTTTTCTGATTTGCTACTGCTATACTTTGTAAGTTACTGCATAAGCAAACGAGTGGTGGTTTTCTTGTACACAGTGTTTTCTTGTATATGTAACCACAGCCTGTAGTTCCAGAGGTGTGGGGAAGGGGAGCACGGGAGGGGAGGGAGAAGTATTATCGTAAAATCGTGCATGTATGTATGCAAATGCCAGCCCAGTGTTCTTACTAGCATCAGAGCAGGTAACAGGGTGAGAGGTAAATACCTAAATATACTACTGATCACAGCACTGATGAGAGGGTTCATACAACAGTACGCACAGGATTAACACTCTCCTGTAGAGTCAAGCCACCATCATCCCACTAAGCTATATTCCTGGTCTGCCTGGAGTGGAAAGGCAGCACTACAGGCTCCAACAGACTCTTCTTTATCCCGCCCACACACCTTTTCCACCTCAACAACAGCACCAGACGAGAGCCTGAGATCTTGGGCACACCTCAAAGGACACTGGCCCAACTGCTCCAATGACCTCCATGTTCTGGAAACATTTTCTCTTTCTGGGCAAGGAGGCCAAGACGATTCTGGGGTGAAACTTGGTAACCCTGGATTGAGAAGTGAAGATCACCTTGTTCTATGGAAAGTGAAAGAGGAATTGAAGAAGGAAACTGATGCTCTTCATTTAGTCCCTGAATCTCAGCTTTCTTCTTCTCTGTCCTTGAGTGCTGCAGTTATGGCCTATGGTCCAGTTAGATGACTTGCTGTGTCTAGTAGAAGACACTCAGTTACTCAAAGCCCATCATCCTCTTCAAAGACTACATGGGGTGGGCTCAATTGAAATATAGTAAAATTAATTTTTGGTATGCATTTTGAATTTTACACGTTTAGATTCATGCAACCAACAATATAATCAGGGTACCCAACAGTTCTGACCACATAATACATTTGTGCCATCTCCTTGTAATAATATATTCCCCTACTAAGCCTCTTATAATCCAACCTCAGCGTGCTCTTGTCTTTTCTGGAAGGTTCCAGAAATGGAGTCAAAGAGCATGCATCTTCTAATACTGTACTTCCTTTTATTGCTATCATGCCTCTGAGAGTCATACATGCTTTTGTGTTTATCAATAGCTAGCTCTTTTTGATTGCTAAGCAGTGTTCTACTGTTCTAATATGTATTTAAGATAGCATGTCTCAGTATGACACAGATCAATGAGTCCTAGGAAGAAATCATGCAGGGGGCACCAAGTGAAGTAGTAGCTAAGGTTTGTTCTTCACGTTCATTGGTTACGCATCAAAGTTGTGTTGGATGATCCTGTGGGGATGAAGGGCAAACAAGCCATCTTTGTTCAGGAGCAAACGGGCTGCATGGAAGCAGGGGCTCTGCACGGTGGGCTCACCACAGTCCCCTCCAGTCGGCATTTGATAGTAACAACTCCACCCACAGCTGGCCAGTGTGTGCTTTGGTGGCACTCTCTGAAACAGTGACTCTCTGCACAGGGTGATATTGCTCCCTCGAATGATACATGACAAAGTCTGGAGATGCTATTGGCCATGACTAAGGGATGCTACTAGCATCCAGTGGGTAGAGGTCAGGGAGGCCTCCACATGATCCATACAACAACGTGGTCTCTCACAGCAAAGATTCATCTGGCACCAAATGAAATCCTAAGCTACCCCATCAAAGGGCACTTCACAAAGTGTCTTGGGTCGGACCTAAGACCTCAGAAGAAAAGAATGTTTGCCTTTCTGTGAAAACCTATTTGCTTTTCAGTTTTAAACAGCAGTGTGTGAAGGAGAGACAGGAAGGGGAATATAGTGACTACTCAAATCTCATGAGTTGTCCAAGCCCCCTTTTCAATAACTCTCATGTTCCGATTGTTCTCAGTTGTTTCTCCCAAGAGCACAGTGGGCCCCCTGCTCAGGTCAAGCAACTCATTCCACTCAACCTGTAACCTCTTCATCCTTCTCTGTAAGACTTGTTTGCCAGGCCACCGTCTGAGCATGCCTGGAATGGAGGTCTTTCATTATGGCTAACATTGCTGCTGCCAAGGACCTGTAATGTGGTGCACTTTCCAGATGCCTCTCCTCACTGTGTTATCTTCTGTCCAGAATACAGTAAATGACATAAGATGATGTTCAATAAGTAGCTACTGGAGTAAGAAAAGTACCTTCTAGAACTATTTGAATGGATTATGTATTCACATAGTTGCTTGTTCATTTAATACATATTTATTGAACACTCACTGAATTCCAGGCAACCCCCTATGTGCTTGAGATGGAAGAGTGTAAGTAGATCTTCTAGTCTAGAGTAGGAAGTTCTTCTGGAAAGGTCCAGATGCCAAATGCAGCTTTGTGAGCTGGGATCGTTATTGCATGACTCAGTTCTGTTGTTATGGGGACACCAAAGACAAGAGAGGAGCTGCCACCAGGAAAGTTGTCTCTCACAAGAATAGACAAGTGGGATTTTGAACACAGCCTGCAATAGGCTAACCCCTCTTCTAGAGGAATGACTATGAAGTAATGACTATGATTTAATTCAGGGAGAAATGAGCAACACAGAGTGGAGGGGCAATGGAGAGTAGTTGACAGGGGAAGGCCTCTTGGAGGGTAAAACAAGTGCAGAGGCCTGGGCATGCGTGTTCTAGGGTGTCTTCTAGGAACTGGCCACAAGTGCCTGTGTGGTTGGAAGAGGTTGCAAAGATCAGAGGGGCCAGCTGCCTGCTACGTGGACTCAGTGTGGAGCCACTGCTCAGTGTGATGGAAATCTTTGGCGCTTCTGCAAGAGTGAACAGCATGTTCCAAATGTTCTCTTTGTTGACCAATTTTTGTCAACTTGACACAAACCTAGACATATCTGGGGACCTTAATTGAGAAAATGCCTCCATAAGTTTGGCCTGTAGGTAAGTCTGTAGGGCATTTTTAAAAACTGAATGACTGATATGGAAGGGCCCCACCCACTGTAGGCAGAGCTCTCCCTGGGCAGGTAGTCTTGGATGGTAATAAGCAAGCAGGCTGAGCGAACCTGTAAGCAGCACTCCTCCATGGCCTCTGCTTCAGTTCCTGTCTCCAGGGTCCTGCCTTGACTTCCTCAGTGATGGAGAGTGACCTGAGAGTTGCAAGCTGAAACAAACCCTTGCTTTGCCAAGTTGATTTTGGTCACTGTGTTTTATCACAGCAGTAGAAACCCTTCAACATTCTCTATCAAACGAGAGGGAGAGGGTGGCAGTCTGCATAGTGGGTTCGGGTGACTGAGAAAGCTGCATCATCTTTTAGGTGTGGCCTTGGCACTCAGTCTCTCCTCCTCTGCTCTGCCAAATGCCCTCGGTCGAAAGACACAATGTACAGCTGTGTCCCATGGTCTGTGGTCTTTGGGGCTGCCAAGGTTAAACTGAATGGCAGTCCTGCCACTCTCTAGGGCTTTGCTGTATGTGGTGTACAGGCTGTTGTCCTATAAGGAGACTTCAGAGTTCCAAATTAGTGCCTGAGGAAAGATGGAGAAAGACATCGTCTCACGGGTGCCCCCTCTCACAGCCCCTGAAGAGCGTCAGCCCATTCCTGAAACTTGCAGCCATTAGGAACAGAGGTGTCTCTCCCACGTATAGAAACTCATGAAAAGGAACCTTTCAGTGGTCATAGTGGTTTTCATTTCTATTCTTTGTGAAACTACTGGTTGCCAGGAAAGTACTGCCACACACTTGCAGGCAGGTTAGGCTTCTCCAGCCCTGCGCCTCTGAGGCTACTAAGGAGGCTGCATGTCACTATTCTACTGTTGTTACTGCCATAGTAGTTGCTGGCACTGACTGAAATCAATCAAGTCACGAGCTCTCTCCATGAGCTGTTCTGGCTTTGATTAGTTTAGGTGCATAGTATAAGGAAAGAATGAAAGGAATTGTTATTGTTATCATGAACCCCCCATGTTGGGTAGTGAGAATGCTTCCAAAACCACTCTAGACAAATGCACTGTGACCCTGTGTGTTGTTTCCCCACCTCTGGGGAGACATGAACAAGTATCTACTCACCCCAGAAAGGGCACCATCAACAGACCTAGGAAATGATTACACCCAAGACTAGCTTGCTGAGCCCATGAGTTTAACTGGAGTTACAGCGACAAGGGCAAGAAACACGGGCAGCTTACAGTTGTACACCAACAAAGAAAAGTCCCCTCCCCGGCCACCACAGATACTCAGAATGGTGTGGCTCTCTTGAACAGTCTTCTGAGCCACTCATGGGTCTCTTGTAGATACATGGTGAATCCGCTCCGTCTATCAGGGAATGTTAGAGGGCCTGGTTTTGTAGGTAATCACAGGGCTCTAGTTTTAAGACAGCAACGAACATGACCACAGGACAGCATTCCACAGCACCCACATCATTTTCCAATGTGCTGTGAGACAGTGATAGTGGGAAGGAGTGCTTTCCTGGCAGTGAAGGCTTTCCCCAGAAGTGAGGCCCACTGAGTCATAGTGAGTATGGGCATCGCCCTTCCCCCATTGTTTGTCTTTGTTAGCTCTGGGACTTGCTCTAATATCAGGTGCAGTTCTTTGTTTCCAGCCAGAGTGTGACTGAGTATCCTGCGTTCATTTGTCAGCTCTAAGAGCAAGTTGGATCAACTTAAGAATGAAAATTCTTAATATTAGTTAAGTGAAATGTTAATAACGGCACAAGCAATCAGATAGTATGAGTTTGGGTGTGATGGTCATCTCTGAAGCTGTAAGATGGGGGCACACCACAGAGCTGGCCACTGAACCAAGGTCTGGGGTTGTTTCAAGGGATTTGCACATCAGGCACGGGAATGTAAAATGAACAGACACATTGTGCTGTTCTCAATCTGTTCTTGGTGTGATTTCCAGGTAAAACAAATGCTTGCTAAATATTCTTTGTTGAGCAAAGTAGAAAAGAGAAATGTACCCTGGGTTGCAATAAAAATAGGGGTTAGCTTTTCTTGCTTATGCCTTCTTCTGAGAGGCGTAATCCATGTCAAAGGGTGCACAGGATCTGGGCCTGGGAGGCAGTGTGAAGAATAAATGTGCAGCTCCAGATGGCCTTGCTACCGTCCACAGGCATCTGGAGAGGAAGATGGTTTCTCAGGATGCCGCTGTTCTCATCTTGACCTGTTCAGTTCTTCTTTCTAATGAGGTTAGGCTAGGGAAAACACAGGACTGAAGCCAACCTTGGGTTTCTACTAAATTCCAGCAAAGTGGCCTCTCCTCTGAGTCAGGAGTGGAGGATGAGCAGAGGAAGCCAAGCCCTGTCACCAAACATCCCAAAGGGGACCTGGCACTGTTCTTTCTTTTTCTTTTTCCCTTAAAGGGCGGAAGCATTAACAAGATGATGGGAAGACAGAAAATTGAAGAACAGAGAAGGGGAGAAGAGGAAGTGTAGAGATCAAGGAGGACAAAAGAATCTGAAGACCTCACTCTATGACACGTAACAGAAGGCAGTGTCACCTGATCCGCTTTAGACTGGCTTGCTTACCAATGCTGCAACACAAAGACATGCAAATTCATATCACTTGCTGACTTAGACCCATCACCATGGGGAAACTGGCAGTGTGTGCTGGCCCGTTTCAATCCCATCCTCCACCTCTCTACAAAGACGCACAAGAGCCTATCAGTGGAATTACATAACTGGTAACTTGACATGCTTGGAGAGGAAAAAGACTTTTAAAGGTTGAGGCAGGAGGATCATGAGTTAGAGGCCAGCGTGGGCTGCATAGTGAGTTGTAAGCTAGACAACTCTTATCCTAAGTGAAAACAACATCCTAAGGCGCATGGATGGATACCTTACCTGTGTAGCCTGCAGGGTGAATCTCTGTTCTCTCTGAGGTCCAGAAATGAAAGGCATCTTTGAAAACTGGTAACCACCCCCCTCCAAAGTAGAGACTTGGGGCGCCCTCTGCTGTCTTTTCTAAGTTTTGTAAACTGGAAAAGAACACAGCATGAATAAGTCACACACACACACAACCATACACACACACAGAGTACAATTACACAGAGTGTAATTAAAAAAGCATTTCCCAACTGTCTGCTTTTAAAACTTGTCTTCCACCTGATGGCATCCAATCTATGGACTTTAGTTTCTCCCATGTAGTGGGGTAATAACTACCCCACAGAGTTCCCCTGGGCATTCAATGACACATCTAAGGTGCTCTTCTGGAACCTGACAAACAGTAACGTTTGCTATATGGTGGCCAACTCTTTCTTTTAACTAACTCTGGCATAAGGGGCCCTGCTTCTGTTGAATTCCATCACCCAAGTACCTATAGAACAGTGGTTCTCAACCCTCCTAATGCCTTGACCCTTTATTACAGTTCCTATATGGTGGTAACCCCAACCATAAAATTATTTGTTGCTACTTTGTAACTTGAATTTAGGTAATGTTATGAATCACAGTATAAATATCTGATATAAAGATATCTAATGTGACCCCTGTGAAAGGGTTGTTCAACCCCAAAGGGGCAGTGACCCACAGATTGAGAACCACTGCCATAGCTCAACAAAACAATCCTTAAACAATTTTTTTTCTTTAATTTGCAGTTTGAGGAAGTGCCCACCTATAACACTGTGACCCTGGCACTAAGACCTTAAACCAGGTGTGACAGCTGTTTACCGTCAGCAGAGAGCAGAGCTGCCATCCTCTGCACAGGAGGCCATGTTGGCAAGGAGTGGTATTGTACGGAGTTCTTTGTGTTTGTTCCTCCTCCTTCTTTTTGTTAATGAATGACTGTGACCTAGCAATCGTCACCCCATTTATTTAAGACATTACAGCCATTTGAATGCTCAGCAAGAAAAGATACTAGGTTAAGCTGGGGGACAGGCAGCATGGTCTATTCTCAAGGCTCTGAGAAACTGTTAAGCTTTGTTGTTTACAAAACATCACACACACAAATGCCGGTAAGCCATTATCTCTCTCCCTCCCTCCCTCCCTCCCTTTCTTCATTCTTTCCTTCTTTTTCGAGACAGGGTTTCTCTGTAGCTTTGAAGGCTGTCCTGGAACTGGCTCTATCGACCAGGCTGGCCTTGAACTCAGAGATCTGCCTGCCTCTACCTCCCAAGTGCTGGGGTTAAAGGCGTGCGCCACAGTGCCTGGCTCCATTTTCTTCTATGAAGACAGAACTTTTGGAGTTTTGTTTTTAAACAAGGATCTCTAACGCTTCATTGAACACAGGCAAATCCTTTTGACATCATTGAGATGGGCTCCTGTGCACCATCAGAGCGGGGATATTCCTTAAGTAGTCGGGAATACTCTGCCACCCACTAAGGTGGTAACAAGAGATGAGGTAGGGCAGCCCTTACTGCGCCAGGCACAGTCTGCCTGCTTTATATTCCAGGTGAGTTCACACTTACTCTAAGTCAGTGCACTGGCTAAGGGCCCCACTTACCAAACCTTGACAGTTCTGCCAGTTTGGACAAGACACTTCCTCAACCTGAAAGGTGAGGGAGTTACGGACAATTCTTGCCTGAGAGTAAATGGCCTCAAGGACAAGCCTGAAGAACGCCTGGCCTCTGCTGCTGGTTGTTCAACACCTGGCTGGGCCCTTTAGAAACAAGAATGTGTGAGATGACTCCTGGCTACCTTTTGCAAATGATCACATATATACAATTCATCCAATACTTCATTTCACACTATCACAGGAAAGGCCTGTTATCAGAAAAATTTAATAATAATGGCAATAATCAAAGTAACAAAGATAACGTACATGGAAAACATGGTGACATGCAGGATCAAGTATTTATGATATTAAATAGAAAACTACCACAGAAAACTAAGCATCCATAGTTCTTATCAGCACTCATGGCTTGCCCACGACAAAGACAATCATTTAAATTTAGCAGACTTAACCAATTCTGAAAGCTAAACTCTGATTTTTTTTCTTCCATTCTGAGAAAAGAAAAACACAATCTCAAGTCTGTGCAGGTATGTTTTATTTTTTATTTTGGAGAAAGATTAACGCTACTGAACCTTGAATGAAAATGTCAAGCCATCCGAGCACACATAGACAATATTATTTTGTAGATGGAGAATAATGGCAGAGACGAGAGAAGGCCGTGGCCATTTCCCAACATGGTGGAAGAGGGTTTCAGATCTCTCTTCCTCAGTGAGGCTATCACTTGCAAAGAGTCTCTCTGTGAAAGGTTAATCAAGGCCGATCAGGCCATGGGAAATCCCTTCTGCAGGTACTTCCTGAGTTTCCCTCTGGTGCTGGGCTGCACTGATGGCGAGGCCCTTACTCGGGAGCGCCTGACACAGGGGAAGCTGCCTTTCTATGGTGACGGAGCTTCCCTTGCTCGAGTTAGCGCTTCACATATCTCTGATCAGCAAGTCACCACTCAGGGGACTTGGGGCGTAGGGAGACCAGGCGTTAGGAAAATGCCACTGAGGCGAGATGCCTGGCGTCTTGGAGAAGCCAACGATTCACCTGAAGCAGCGAGCGCCTCCAGGCCTGGGAGGTTGGAAACAGTTACTCAGTCAGCAGGGACTGGCTGAGAGGTTGTAAGGTCCGTTGGCTGACCAGCCTCTTCTTTAACAGGAATGTGCTGGGTTTCTTGTCATGGGGCACGTGGCAGAGCATAGAATCCAAAGTGCCTACGGTGACTTGGCCGTTAATGTGCAGCTTCCCATAGACCTCATCGAATCTGGCTGTGAGCGTGGGGCTGTCCTTCAGTTTTTCCCTCACTTTGGCCAGCTGGAAAAAGAGTAATCATTACATCACAATGATATATTCTGGTCCTCTACGAAGCAGAAACAGACATTCAGAAATGTCCAGTGTACATATAAACACCAGAGCACATAGGCGTGAGTGACTGCAGGAGTCTCTAAGCTACACACAAAGTTCAGAACTACAGCCATAGTATTTGACCTTATAAAAGGAACTCAATGGGGAAAAAGAACGGGAGAGGCCATGGGAACATGATAATGGATGAACACTGTCATTTCCTGAGATAGGGAGGACAGGGAGAGCCAGAATTGGGGGGAAAATCCAGGATTCTGTTCTGGAGGTGAAACATCAAGGTAGACAGGCCAAGCAGATCACTGGCCAGATGGGTCTGAGACACGGAGCAGAAGACCAGACACAGAAACAGTGGCAGTCACAAGTCCATGGCACTAATGCTACAAAAATGGGTCAGCTCAAAATCAGCACGTGAAGGAAACCAACATCTACTTAGTTCAATTCTAACTGAGGACTTAGCCTAACAGTCCATTGACAGTTACGTGGGATCAAGCTCCCACAAGCTCCCTAAACATCCTTCGGGCAACTTCTAAATAAATCTGTTTGACACCTGTCCATCTTCCTTCCAAACGTGGGCTCCTGACTGAGCTGCAGACAATCATGTTCTATGAGAACGGCCTGCTTAGCACTCAAGGTCAAGGTGGGATGATGCATCCCACGTTCACGTGGGACATGGGCGTCCCAGAGAAACAAATCAGTGGAGGAAGTTCAGCCAGCTGCATAAGCCATCAGTGCAGAAGCCTTGGTCGGCCTCCAGACAGCCGTGGATACAGGTAAGAATCACACCACGTTGCTCTGTTAACCTACTTTTTAAAAAATCAACAAAGAAACAGCTAATATTGGAGCGCTTTCAATAACATTCCCAAAAGTTCAACTATCTTCAATAGCTGGCAGACTCACCACACCTTTAATAGCTATTGGTATGAACATTAAGTACAGTATTTTCAAAACATAGAGTTTGGGGCCTGGGAGCTGGCGCAGCCATTACATTACTAGCTGCTCTCCAGAGGACCCAGTTTTGGTTCCTGACACCGACATGCTGGATCACAACCTGTCTGCAACCCCGGCTCCAGACGATCCGGCGCCCTCTTCTGGAGTCCAAAGCCACACAACACATTAGGTGAACAGACATATATGTAGGCAAAAAACTCAAGACACATAACATTTAGAAGATAAAATCTTTAAAAAACATAGTTTTGTTGGCGTCGGTGGCTCACGTCTTTGATCCCAGTACATGGGAGGCAGAGGCAGGCAGATCTCTGTGAGTTCAAGGTGAGCCTGGTACAGAACAAGCTCCAGGACAGGCTCTAAACCTACACACAGAAACTCTGTCTTAAAAACCAAACCAAACAAACAAGCAAACAAACAACAACAACAAAAAACCAAACCAACCAAACAAAAAACCACCCATAGTGTTATAATATTAGAGTCCATACACAATCTGTTTCTGTCTCTCACTCACAGCCATACAGACATAAACGGCCACACGCCTGCACTTGGTGGAAATGCCAGCACTTGAGAAGCTAATGTACGAGGTTCCCAGGTCCGAGGCCAGCCTGGACTGGATAAGAGGACCCTGCCTCAGAAAACAAAAATGACAATACAATAAGCGACCCAAAGAAACAAATGAACAACAACAAAAACAACTAGCTCAAAAGATACTGGAGTTGTCTGAGTCACATTTCTCATCAAGCTGTGCATCTCACAGTAACCAGAGGGGACAGGTTAAAGCACAGGTTGAGTTCTCAAGATGATAGAGACTCAGGTCAGAATTTTCAGTGAGAGTCCTATCTGTATGCTTCAGACATAAATGATTTATTAAAATAAACTACCGAGAAAAACGGAAGTTGCATCGATATTGTTATCACACATAATGTGAGTGCGTACAAAAATATGCATGTACACACGTGTTCTCCAGCACACAGAGGCTATGGGCAGAAGCCAGGAAACAGGTGGGAAGGCCGGGATGTGACATGAGGAGGAGGAGGAAAGTGTCACCTGTTCCCTAATGCCTGTGTTGCCAACTCAGCCATCAGCCTGGACCAGAACTGGCACAGCACAAGAACATGGAACAAGGAAGGAGGACCAACCTACAGGCCACCTGGTCAGAGCAAATGGTGTGAGTGAGACCGCTAACTGCAATCTTTACCCCGCCCATGTGTTTGTTACTGGAGGTATATATGACTACATTTGGGGCTGTACAGAGGGCTCAGTGGCCAAGGGCGCTTCCTGCTGTGACAGAGGAGCCATCTTCAGTTTCTAGCACTCACTTCAGGTAGCTTAAAACTTCCTGTAGTCCCCTTTTAGGAGACCTGGTGTCCTCTGATGAACTCAGAGGGACACTCAGGCACACACAAGTAATAAATACAGCTTTTTAAACAGTGACTACATTTCAAAGGATCAGCAGTAACTTCGGTTGAATGCTTGTCCTCAGTGAGGCACAGGAACTCATTTGTTTCCTTCTGTTTCCAATTTTTAGGAATTGCTGTTTTCTCTTCTTTTACATTCAATTTAATTTTAATGTTTGGGAAGCGTTTACTATTGTTGCAAAGCCAAATATACAAAGAATATTCTGGGCAACCCTACTTCCGCTCCTCAGCCACTTTTTTCATAGCTATTTTGGTTACATTTTTGGTTTCCACATTAAATGTAAACACAGGAGTGTATTTGGCCGTGTATCTCCCTTCATGGTGGGGATTCTGAGGAATGCACTCTTAGGGCTGACATCTTCCCAATGGCCTAAAGGCATTCCGAGTCGTGAGTGAACACCGCCTTTCTTCAGTATTAGCTGTTGGCTTTTTTCTCCTAATTTTCAAAAAGAACTCTCTTTGTTATGTGATTAAAAGTTGAAACTATTTTTCTTCAAGATTACCCACCTTTTTACTTTGTGTAGTGTTTCTGTCACACACAAACACATTTTTAGGGCCAGCAAGATGGCTTAGCAGGTGCATGTCACCAAGCCTGAGAACCTGGATGATTTCCACATGTACTGTGGCACATGGGTATTCATACACACACACACACACACACACACACACACACACATTCATACATATACACAAAGTAAAAAAAAAATATTAAAACAGAAATGTGAGGAAAGATTTTATGGAGAGGCTCATGGAGATAGCTTTGCCAAATCAGTGCTTTGCAAAAATAAGGATTTAAAATTTGATCTCCAGCACCCATGTAAGAAGCAGAAGTTGGGGGGTAGAGAGAGGCAGAGCTCTGATGCTCATTGGTCCCTAGAATAGCTGGATCAGTGAGTCCAGGACCTTGTGAGAGATAAGAAGGGAGGACTCTGAGAGGTAAGGAAGACAAATCTGTATCTTCAAGTCACTCCCTCCTTTAAACAAGCTGGCTTTCTTGTTTGTCTTAAGGCAAGCCATAGAAAAAGTATAGTGGTATATTTACTGAGGTCATTACCTTATCATATTAACTTTGGAAGAACTGAGCTGGGTGGTGGGAACGCACACCTTTAATCCCCACACTAGGGAGTTCAAGGCCAGCCTGGTCTACAGAGCAAGTTCCAGGACAGCTAGGGCTACACAGAGAAACCCTGTCTCGGGGGTGCGGAAGAACTGCATTTGCAAGGTCCAGCTTTCCCAGCTAAACCCAGCGCGTGTCTTTTCATGTGTAGGATAACTGTTTTCTTTAGATGACAGGTAATATACACAATAATGCTGACAGGATTGATCCCCAAGGAAGGTGATAGCTACAGGCTTAAGTGTGACAGTGTGCAGGAGCAGGGAAAGAAGAATGGGTAGTGGCGATGCTGGAGAGAGAGGCTGGAGACAGAGGCATGCGTAATCACCATGGGTACAGGTAACCACAGCAGAGGCTGACAGGGTACCAGTCACTCTCTTCAGCTCGTTTCTATTTCCTCCCCCAAACAGGAAGCAAGGGTTAGCTGAGAGTAAGGAGCAAGGAGAAGGTGCTGGATGCCTGAGAGGAAAGAAGAGTGCAGAGGAAGGGACAACACAAAGGGGGCAGTTCCCTGAGACCCCCGGAAGCATGCATGTCAGGAGCTCTGAGGACGCGGTCCCTGAAAGCGCAGGAGTCAGGCTGCTGTGCCTGACCTCCAGCTGAGGAGGGGGTCTCGGGGCTGCGAGGCCAGGTGAGTACCCGGAGTGCCCTGGCCCTTAGTGCCACCTGCAGCGCTGGCACACTTACCACTTCCTCTGAGAACGCGTGTCTTTTCACAAATATGGACACATTTCTGTCAACATTGTCCTGTAAGATCTTTATCAGGTTTTCCAGCATATTTGACCGGACATGGATCAGAATCTAAATAAAGGAACAGACAAGACTGAGATGGCTTTTCCACGTTGAGATGAGTCTGCACCGATAGACACTGGTTTTTAATTATTTCCTAACTCATTAGCTAAGATACATTTTAAGTGCTTTGCATGTATGCTCACTAGCAGAAATGTACTTTCCTATATGACGTGCTGCCACAGCTGGGGCCAGCGACGTCCCTCACAGAGCAGGGCCGCTGACCACACAAGCCTGAGCTTGACTCCTGAATTCCATATAAAGGATGACAAACAACTTCACAGTTAAGCTCTAACAAATGTGTAAACAGGTTCACGCGCGCGTGCACACACACACACACACACACACACACACACACACACACACACCCTGGGTGCCTGGCTGAAAACCCTGGCAATCACCAGCTTTGTGACTCCCAGCTGCAAACTCCACTTTTAACTTCCTCATCTGTTAAATGGGGGGAAAAAATCTCCAGGTCTGCCCGGTGTGTCACAGTGCACAGTGAAATACCGGCACACGGGAGGTACATGTGAAAACATCCATTCCCTCTGCCCTCTTTCCTCCATAATCAAGGGCCATGACAAGCAAACGCCCCCAAGTCTGGCTGGAGGTAGACAGCACCCCTCATCTGCTAGTTACCTACAGCGCACTGCAAGCCGGTGAAGCCTATCTGTCTGCACTGCACCCATTAAAGACCCTTCAAAGCCGGGTGCCAAACCAAGCTTTCAAAATGGCCCTGCTAGTGCCTTCCCATCAGTCTGGGGCACTCAGCACACGGAAAAGCAAGGCTCACTTCCCTTGTAATCATCAGTACTTACCAGGACAATCTGAGACCCAGAGAAAGGCTTTAAAATATGAGACCGAGACTTCACCAACTAGCGTTAATCACTGTTTATAATTTGATGTATCTTCAAAACGTATTTCCCCTAAAAGTGGATCTTTCCTTTGCTAGTTACTATATAATTTTTGCTTAACACTAGAAATAATTGGACTAAAATTGCATATTGAAAAAATGCACAGTAATTAGCCATGCATTTGTAATTACCATGTTGTATTATAGTGATTGATGTGTATATATTTAAATATAAAACCCAGTCATGTTTTTAAACTCAAAATTATTAAACCAAAAGGAATAAACACTTTTAAAGCCTGTGAAGAAGGGCAGCATTTCCTCCTCCACATTGAACTAGCTGTATTGTTTCACCCAGCTCTTTAAGAACTTGGATTTTTACTGTCGTAACAGAAGGGAAGAAGGTCATTCACTTACAGTTCTACAGGTTCAGGGCACGGAACCAACCTGAGTTCAGCCAAGGAAGGCATGGTCACCTGAGTCATACAATGGCAGGAGAAAACGAGTGAGCATGTGTGGAGGCAAGGATCCATCTCAAAGAGGAAACCAGAGAGCTGATGGTGGGGCCTGGCTAGGCGTCTAGAACATCCTTACAACTATCAGCATTCCTCCTGGAAGCATAAGCCCAGTACTATCCTCTAATCTAGAACATCCTTACAATTAACAGTATCCCTCCTGAGAGCACAAGCCCAGTACCATCCTCTAGGCGAATAGAACATCCTTACAACTGCCAGCATCCCTCCTGACAGCACACCCATGGTACCATACTCTAGGCACCACCTTTTATCCTTTCCACTGTAAAAAATGTGTCTTTGAAACAATTTCATTCATTCATATATATATATATATATATATATATATATATATATATATATATATATAATGAATTTTGATCACACCCAGCCTTCCATTCCCTTCTCTTCTCCTCTGGAATACTTCCTCTTCCCAACACACCCCCTCCTACTTTCCTGTCCTTTTAAAAAAATAACTGAGTGTAATTAGGGTTGCACACGCATGGGTTATTTACTATCTTACAGGTAACTTACAGTGGCTATGCTCCTGAAGAAAAATGACTCTGCATTCTCTCTCTAGACGCCATTAATTGCCAACAGCTCCTCACATAAGGATGGGGCCTCATCTTGGCACCACCTCTCAATGGCCTCCTACCGATTCTTATCACACTAAGGGCCCAGACTCCAACAGGACAACTCCTGAGGACAAACAAGTCTCAAGGCAGGTAGCTCATCGAGGCAGGGGTTACCTTTGGTCCTGAAGAACAGAATGAGCTACAACTTCAGAACATCAAAACACTCACCAGTCCTAACAAATACATGAGAGCAGTGGGCAAACTAACCACTTGTCAACACCTTTGCTCCAAATGAGACTCTAAAGTCCCTCCAGATTTCTAGAGGAATGTTAGGCATCCAAACGCAATCACAGAGTTGCCCTGCGCGGGCCTCGGTGGCCTTCAGATATTTGGGGGTGGAAACCCTCCTGTGTTGCTGAGAGGCACTGCCAGTGTGGGCTCGTGGTCCCTTCTGAGTCTGGCAGGCTAGAGTCAACATACGTGCGTCTTGGTGCACTCACAGGCTAGATGAATGCAGGGTGCGGCAAGCATCAGCTAGGCAGATAAGAGGCCAGCTCCTCTGGGCCACACAGGCAGCAGCAGCGTTTCAGGTAAGACCAAAACCAAGCTGGGGAGGGTTAGGTGAGTTTAAATTCTAATGCACAGTAGCAAAAGGTTTTAATGTGAGACACTGATTTTTAAAATAGACCAAGAAAAAGGAATTTCATCTATTTTTCCTAATATTGACTCAACAGACTCTCACTGTCAGGTTAACAAACTGTTTAAGGATTCCAAGTAGATGACTGCCTTGGAAACGCCGGAGCTTATTATGTGATTTAAAAAGCTTGGGCTAGTAAAAGACCCGGAATCTGAAAGCCTCCTCAATGAATGCAAATTGTCTCTTTCTCATCACCCCAGAGGATAAAGAAACAGGTTTATAATGAGACACCAGGAATTTAGATTGGACATTTGCAAGCTTCCCAAGTGGGGATTTTTAAAGAATAAGGCTTTTTTTTTAATTCAAGTTTCCCAATAGTAGTGGATAATTCCTTGACCCCATTCACAAAGAGAATCAGATTTAACATTCCTTCGAGGTTCCATATGTGTGGTCCTTAACCACACATGGTGGTCCTACTGTGTGCTGCCTGGCTTTCCTGCCAGGTCAGAACAGGAGCTGCCTTGCAAGTACATGTGCCCCATACCCCAGCCAGAGGGCGTGGACACATTTCCCCCCACCCTCAACAGGCTCAAGGTGTACCCCACCAAAACACTTTCTATTGGAAAAAGAAATCACTATATTTCTTTAACAACTGTGAGCAGGTATGAGCAGAAATCTACACCCGCAGAGTGGGCCGCCTGCACGGGCAGTGGATTGTACCTGTCAGTCCCAGGCCCGGATGACAGGCACAGCCTTCCTTCCTGTCTTCATGGGTCTCTTCTCCCCAGAGAGGTGAGAGGCCTGGGCTTTGTAGTCAGCTGTCTGTGCTAAAAAACACTGTCTCTCCCGCCTACTGCACTGTGAGGACCTGGCAGTTTACTTGTCATTCCTTTCCAGTCTGTGCCTCAGAGTAACCCTGTTCCAACAGGACCCTACAAAATTAACAAATCACAAGGCGTCTAGCCTGGACCTGAGCTGAAATTAAATTAAAATCCACCCATCTCACCCTCTCCAGCTTCCCACCAGCGCCATCTCTACTCTAGGGAAAGCCAGCATCACTCATGCACTGCATCTCTCCCCGCATGCTCGTGCAGTCTTTCTTCCTAATACGACAGACACTCGGCTAGCTTTGGTGTTAGAGAGTTCCTTTCTAGTCCCAGCAACTCTCGCAGCCCATCAGGAAATGAGCGCATCTGCACTCACTTTCTAGGAAGCAGATACACACCTGGACACAAGAGCTGTCCAGATCTAACGGGAGCCAAGAAGACCACAGTAATAGCTGTCCTTTCGTTGTGATGACTGAAGGAAAGAATGGGCATGAGAGGGATATGAAGCTGCTAGCCTGGGGCAGGAAGCAGGCAGTGTAAAAAGTCCTAGGGTGGGACCGAGGCAGAGCGCCAAGCTTCTGAGTAAACAGTAATTCTTACAGGTAGTGACTGAGCTCTGCCCACAGGAATTACCCTCAGAGGCCCCCGTGTACCAGTACCTAAAGGGCTTTCAGAACTAGGTAAGCTTTCACAGACACAAAGCCTAAAGACTCCTGTGGACTGGACCCAAGGACTCAGAGCTAGTAGGAGGAGGCTATAATCAGCCTTGTAAACCTCACCAAAAGCAATCTGTGGGGAGCACGGTCCTTCCAGCTACATCCCTCCGACCCCATAGCCTGTTCTCCAGAACACCGTCCCATAGTTGTATTAGTTACTTTGCTTGCCATGTGAAAAAATAGCCAACAAAGCAAATGAGGGAGGAGGGCGTGGGGGCAGGGACAGGCCCGGCTGGCTACAGAGGCTCGGAACAGAAGCTCTTCCATCTGGCTGCGTCTAGGTGAGCTCAGGCTGGAACCAGAGCAGATAGCACCTTCAAGGTACAACCCCTACTGACTCACTTCTACTATGGAGGCCAGAGTCCCAAAGGCCCACAGCCCCTAACACTGCATCCCAGATTGGAACCAAATACACAAGCCAATAGGAAAGCCTCGGTCCAAACCCCAGCAGGTCGCCCTCAGTCTCCTTAGCTGCTCTGCAGCCCAGCAGTGTCCTTCCTTCACTCCCCCATCTCAACACAATCACGGCATGGCTGTGGCCCAGCTCATGTCACACTGCTGCTTATGTGTTTCTAGTTCAAATAAGAGTGTTCCTCAGCTTAATCCCTGGATTATATTAGAAGACAATGAGACATCGAGAGTTGGGAACTCGAAGGGCTTGTAACACTTATATTTCTTGCACAGGCACAGGTTTGGTTCCTAGTACTAACAGGGTGGCTCACAAACACCCATTAACTCCAGTTCTAGGGGATCTGATGTCCTCTTCTGACCTCCATAGGCACTGGGCATGCACGTGGAGTACATTGCATACATACAGGCAAAACATTCATACACATAAAATAAATGGATTCTTAGGAAAAGCTGGGAGCATGTCCTTTCATAACTCCACACAGCACAAACACACTCAGTGCATAGGCAAGGGCTGGCCGAGTGGAGGGTGTGCTTTCTTTAAAGACAAAACAGTCTTTGTTTCCATTAGTCCAAAGGCCCTAGTTGACTCACTGGTCAAAAACTAGGAGTAGTTATAGGATTTGCTGTGAGTTTTTATTACTAAAATGTACCTAGTGATCTGGAAGGAAAAATTTGTTTTCAGTTTGAATATTTCACATATCTTGGCTGAATGAGTGCAGCTGTGAGCCACCCCAATTAAATGTTCTCTTTATAAGCATTTCTGTGGTCACGATGTCTCTTCACAGCAACAGAAACCCTAACTAAGACAGCACATACAGCAGCTTACTAGTCACAAGCATGCCACAAGTTAGACAACACAGGTAGCACACAGGCTTCACCCAAGGCCTGGGAAGACTCTGGCAAATCCAACCACTCCCTCTTCTCAAACCTACAGCCTTCTCACCTGTGCCTCAGATGTTCAGTGGGTACCCTACCCCACACCTGAGCAGACCCATCCACCCACCACTGACTTACCTCTTGGCTCTTCCCAAAGGGAGGTTTGGTAAATGACTATTCTTTTGAATTGAATGACAATGCTAGACAATCAGGTCATTGCACATGACAAAAAGAGCAGGCAGTTTACCACATTTCAACTCACTTTAAACTCCAAGGAAGTCACTTACGTTTAAATTAGCACAGGCCATATTTTCTGGATTCATGATCTGAGAAAAAATGGACATGGCCTTTTCCACTTGGTTCTGGAAGGAAAAACAAAAGTCATACTCTACAGCATGCAGCCATCACTCCATTCTCCTACATATCACTTAGAGAAAACAGGACGCTCCTAAGCACGGGGCCCCAGAGTTTTACATCAACCATAGGATTTTTTAAAATAACCACACTTAAACAAACACTATATTAAGGGTTTTACTCAGCGGCGTGGTACCCTATGCTTTAGCAATCTCTCTGAGTCTAGTTTTTAAGATGGAGACATTAAAGGCACGTTTCCCTCTCTTATTGAAACCAGCTTTAATGAAAAATGACAATGAGAAACAGAAAGCAAACCTCATCACTGGCATAATTAGTGGAGCCTCAAACCAGACACAATGTGGGTACATTGTCAGAATTCTTGGAGATGGAGCCCGGCAAAGCTGAGGAGGAAGCGGGCAGAGGTCCAACACATTACAGAAAGGGGCTCCACGTCCTAGGTTCTAAGAGGGGGTTCTCCACCAGCACAACCCAGAGTCCATGACCTAAGTGACAGCCTGCAGTGACGAGTCAGGTAAGGGGCAAACTGGGGACACCAGGGAGGCAGAGGTGAGTGGTGAGGGCATCCATGGCAAACTCAACTTTCAGAAGGCGGTGTGTCTATATAGCAGCAGAGGCTGCATCCTACAATCCTGTTGGTGTAGACCAGGGACACAAGCGTGCACATACGTACATGAAGTTGTTCTACAAAGGAAAGCCTGCCCACCTGGATTAGGCCTCTGCTATTTCTGTCTCTCTGACATGAATTTACTGTCAATGCTGTTCGAATCAAAAAAGAATCAGCATAAGAACCGTGTGTAAAGAGTTTTGTTTGTTTATTTGTTTTTAAAAAGAGGAAAAGGACTCAATAAAACAAAAACTGAGAAATGATTAGTAGAGGAAACTCCAATATGATATGTGCTCACGGATACAGAGGATACAGATGAGAAAGATGAGCAATAGAAATGAAATCAAGCAGGGTTCTCCACATCAGTGGGACAAGATTTATAACAAAAGACCAAAGCTCAAAAAGAAACAAAAAAAATCTCAATAAAACTGCTATCTCAAAATGTTAAATCTGGCAAGACTGTAGGATAAGGACAAAAATAAATAACTTAATGGCAAGAACTCAGGTAGTGTGTTTGTTGGAAGGACTTATCAGAAGGCGCATTGTAGGCAAAGGAGAGAACGCAGAAGAATAGCAAGCCACGGCAAACAGCAGCCTGCCTCGCTGTAGAGGAGCACAACCGTGCAGAATACGCTCGCAGAACGGTACGAATGCTGTGCGCCTGGGAAGGAAGGAATTATACTACACAAAGGAGAACAAGAGCACAAGAAATTCAAAATATAGTGTCCACTTCCTCTCCTGTACTTCCCATTTAAAGTTGACAAATTGGGTATATTTAAGAGAAAGGCAAACAATACAAGAGGTAGTATATCAACTAAAATTCCATGACGGAGATGAAGAAAAGGAGAGGAATAAAGAGAAAGGACGTTAACCCCACTATTGGCAGCTGTTGTTGTCAAAGGAATTAGATTGACAAAACTAAGATACGACATGGCTTTGAAGTAACCAGTAGAAAGGACACATGGACAGGTCACCTGTGACAGTGACCCTAGGCTAGCTGAGGCTGTGCTAAGCCCCATTCAGAGTGGCCTTTCCATCCAATTCTCCAAAGTTCACGACAAAAGATAAAGCCCCAATACAGAGAGAATTTCTCAGGACTCCAGTGTCAATGAGGCAGAGTAGTTAATAAGGAAACACAGGGGTCATAAGAAGAGGAAGCCCCCACCTCTTGGTTCTGGTTGGCCTCACTGGCTAACACTCAGTGTCTACAAACAAGCAAACCCACACCGCCTGCAGAAAAACACTGTCCTCCCCTTTCAGACAAACAGCACAAAAGTCCCTATCCTTCTTCAAGCACGTATCCTGCTTCATCCGTAAATTTGCCAACTTTGCTTTAAAAGTAACCAGTACAGCAGGAATAGAAACCATCAAAAACCACCATATGCCATATTTTAAGTTGTAAAACTACAAAGCATAAATGAAATTCCACTTAAGATCATTCGTGACATATGAATACAAACAGATTAAGAAAGGCTAGTGTTATTATTATAAAGGCAAGTTGAGGTTCTGCAACATATAACAGACACACTTAAACCAAAACAGTTCAGAAAGACTTAAATAAAATGATTAAAAAGGTATTGCCACACAAATGCAAATGCGATTAAAATGAAGAGACAATAAAAACAAAGGCAGCAATGCTATCAGACAATGCTGAAGTCCTTAAAGGGATCTCTACAACCAAGGAGAGTCCTGTGCAACGCCCAGCTGAGAGAGTCACAGAGATGACAGGGGGGTTCATCTGAGTTCTGATGGATGGCTTATGCTTTAGGAAAACTACAAGAGCTACATAAAAAGTGGGCGCATGCCACTCGGCCCCTTACAGAGGAGGGAGACATGAAGCACCTTCCCCGACAGACAGGAAAGCTAGTAAGCCAGAAATGATCATGCGCAGTTGGTGCCTGGTGGGAGTGCATACCCTTAAGCCTTCCCCAACATTAAGAAAATGATCACCCTTCAGTTCTAAGTACCTATTCTAATTAGGTTTAAGTAAGAGCTCCTCAGCCTTGTTTTGCTGGCTGGGTAATAACTTACATTGGTTAGAATTTTCTTGTATGAGGCTTTCGTTTGCCACATAGCAAATGTGTGAAGTATTTCATGTATTTTGGGCCTTCCAAGAGTGAATCTCAGAGGTGGGGCTCTTTAAGATAGCAGATATTCTAGTACTGTGTCCCTCACTGGGACCAACCTCAGGGATTTCACCTTTTTTCCTGGGCCCTGGCTGCTTCATTGGTTAAGAAGGGGATAAGGGACTAAGGGAGTGGTAAGGCTTCACTAAGTAATGGCAGATGGGCCTAACCAGCAAGGATTGATCCAGGAATTCTTTCTAATGTCAAATGCTCTTGAGAGTGCTACAAAGGAAGCTTGTGCCATCTTTACTATAACAAGGCTAGTTCTCTCAGACTGTAGCTGCCTTCTCTGATTCCGCCCAAGATCTTGGTCCACCTACTCTAAATAGAAATGCATGCTGGGTCTTCAGTTACTCATAAAAACATTCTTTGCAGGCCTAGGTGTAGCTGCACTTGCAATGGCAATGAAGGCATTGCTTTTATTATAGGATTTCTTTACAATACAGTTAGGAGGGAAAAAATAAATGAAAACAAGAGCAAAGGAAAGCAGTAATGAGAGTCTCTGCCCCAAGGCCTTACCTGATTCAGAGCTAACGCCACAGCAAAACATGACGCTCTCCTGGGGAGGATGTCTCCCTTAATTAGGGCTTCTTCTCTTAAAGTTGTACAAATTTTAAAAGATTCCGGACTATTCTGTGAGGAGATGGGATTGCCCAGTCAACACCATGAACCTTCAAGTGTAATGATTAACAGAGCTTAGCATGTCAGATTTCCTTCTGTAACAATTTCCCAGAGCCTACCTGAAGTCACTTGAAAAATTAAGCTTAAGGGACATGACAATGTGGACAGGAGAAAGTTCACAGGCTTCAACCCCACACAAAAAACTACAGGTAACTAAGGAATCCTGAGAGTGGGAGAAATAGTCTTCCCCAGGGAAGAGCATATCAACTGGCTATTCAATATCAAACGGTCAGCCCTGAGGACATACATGTAAGTAACAATCAGACTCAGAAGGCTGTATTGAGGAATATATATGTATACACACACATATATGGAAGTAACAGCAACTGATGGAAAAGAGCCATGAATTTGAAAGGGAGCAAGGAGGGCTATATGAGAGGACTTAGGGGGAGGAAAGGAAAGAGGAAATGATATGATTATGTTATACTCTCAAAAATAAAAGAAAAAATTAAGCTACGCAGAGAGCATCTGCAAACAGAGTAGGCTATTTCTATGGTAACAGCTCAACTCTAAATTAACTTCATTGTTCAGCTTGTCCATTTCCACCACAGGCCAGTTTTCACTTGTAAACAACTAGGTTTCTTTATATGCAGGCAGGCTAGTTTCTAGGCACAAACCCCACAACGGAGTCGGCCGACTATTAGCTAAGCAGCACTGTAACACACAGTTAACACAGGGGACTTCCCTTTGGGGGAGTTCCAGCTTGAAATCTCCAGAGAAGCCAAATACTCAAAAATATTAACACTACTATAACATAGGCTATAGGAGAATGCCATGAAAACAGAAACTTAAAAAGAAAATCCCAGGGGTTGAATAGATGGTTCAGCAGTTAGGAGTGGTTGTTGCTCTTGCACAGGACCTGGGTTCACTTCCCAGTTCCCACGCATGTATCTATAACTCCAGTTCAGGTGAGCTGAGGAAAAGATCTTCTGATCTCTGCCTACACCAGAACACACGGGGTGCACATACTTACATACATATAAAGTAAAATAAATATGTCTAAAAAAGCAAATGTAGTTTTAAATCCAAGAAAGGGATGCACTAATCATCCAGGTAGCAACGTAAAGCCAACCTCCTCCTCTCAGCCGCCACAGCTGGATGGGTTTACAATGGCCGCGGCAGCCTCGCATCTGTGTGTCTGTGAAGCCAGTCTCACACTCAGTCCTCTGAACAAAGTCTGAATGTATGTGAGGCAGTTGCCAAGGTGACTGGGAACCTCAGCAGCTCCTTCCAAACTTGTCTCCACTTAATGAGAAAAGGTAGTCTTGGCTACAACACAGGAAGAAACATGGTCTGGGCCTTCTTAGGAAATACAACTAGACTCTCTCTGCTTCAGCAAGCACCCCGGGAGGTATGCCTGTGCAGGAACCACCATTCAGAAGGACCCATATTCTAGCGCTGGACAACTGGAAAGAATTATCGAATCCTGGCATCAGCAAGCATAGTCCTTGGGCCAACTCTATCCTGCAGCTAAAGGTGGTTTAAAGGTTTATAAAGGTTTGTAAACAAAAGTTAAGACTATGTGATAGAGGGAGGGCTCAAGAGATGGCTAAGTGGATAAGGGCACTGGCTGCTCTTGTAGAGGACTGGGGTTCAATTCCTAGTACCCACATGACGGTTCATAACTATCTGTAACTCTAGTTCCGTGAGATCAGACACCCTCTTCTGGCATCCACAGGCACTAGGCATGCGTACGGTGCAGACACACTTACAGACAAAGCACTTGTATGCATAAAATAATAGTAATAATAAAAAAGAATACATGATGGCAATCATATGTGGAGTCTGCCCCAGAAGGATGGGATGATTTCCAGAGGAAAGCAAAGTGAAGACGATCTAGTATAGCCTAACCTGCCGGGGACTCTAGAACTCAGCAGCAACTTGTCTCTTGTTTTCACAATCTACACGCTTGGCAAAGGGGGCAAAAGATGACTGCTTTTCCCATGATAAAAATATCTGACAAGGCTAACTTGAGTTTTCTAAATATGGATACATTTAAAATTAAAATGTTTGCACCGGATGGAAAACAGACTCCAGAGGAACTAGAGGAAGGAAGGAAGGAAGGAAGGAAGGAAGGAAGGAAGGAAGGAAGGAAGGAAGAAAGGAAGGAAGGAAGGAAACCCTCTCCTAAATACTACTCGATCCCCAATGCCCTGCGAGTACCAGGGAATGGTCTTACCAGTTTGTAGCAAACTGCAAAAGCAAGGATGTAGGTGTCTTTGCTGAACTTCACATCTTGGTTTTTCATTTCAATCAATACTTCCAGGGCACCTGCCGAGTGAAGAGTGGCCAGCAGGGTTAAAGGCACCTATGGGCAGTTCCCAAAGTCCTAATCAGTTCAGCAACACCTACCAAAAAGCAGATTTTAGCATGGTAAAAGCCATTCCTCAGAGTCAAATAGCAATTATCTAAATGTTCAATGAAATCATCAGGTCATGCAGGAAGAAAGCATGGAGACCCCGCTAAGGTTCAGATAATCTGAGGTGGCTCACTTCAGCCATCATATGCGACTGGATGTTTTCAAATCTACGGAGTGAGGTCACAGGGGGCACCTCAACAGGGCTCTAGGGGTCACTTCTATGGGCCTTCCCACCCCAGCTGCTTTTCCAGTAGGATTTTCCACAACCACAGACTGTAGTACTTACTTTCATATTTGCCTTTGGTAAACAACATATCCATCAAAATATTGAATGATGTGGAGTCTGGGAAGAAACCTCGTAAGTGCTAGTGAAGAGGAACAATATAGTTTGGTCAAAAGTTAAAACTATTAAGGGGGATGCCACATACTGTATCCTTTCTTTCTTTTTTTTTTTTCCTTTTTAGACCAGGTCTCACCAGGTAGTATTGGCTGTCCTATAACTCACTATGTTCTTTATACAGATCCACCTACCTGTGTGTCCCTTGCGCTGGGATTAAAGGCATGAACCACTATGTAGGGCCTGTTTCTTTACAGCAATGGTTCTCAGCCTTCCTAATGCTGTGACCCTTTAATACAGCTCCTCATGCTGTGGTGATCCCAATCATAAAATTATTTTATTGCTACTCCATATCTATAATTATGCTACTGCTATGAATTGTAATGTAAATATCAGTGTTTTCTGATGGTCCTAGGCTACCCCTGTGTGAAAGACTTGTTCAATCACCAAAGAGTCCAGTTGGGACCCATGGGTTGAGAATCTCTGCTCTACAGGTTTTTATTTTGTAACTTCCTGAATCCCCTATTAGTCTGGTATAAGAAGGATCTTTCAAAAGCTTCACTTTTAAACACTGATAGAGCTTTGGGAATGGACACACTGGACAAGAAGCAAGAGAGCTCTCAGTGTCGTGAGTAGTAGACAATCAGGAGTGTGGCCGTGAAGCTGGTACCAGGCAATATCAAATGGCAGCAGCAAGTTGATTTTCAAATGAAGGAAGAATGTCTCACAGTACTATAGTCGTCACAAGCACATAATAGAGTTGCTCACGTCTGAAAATTGTTTGCTAAAACAGCGGCTCTCAACCTTGTTTCTGACTTGCATTTAGTTTAATAGACAAAAACATCTGTGTACTTATGTCATTATATTTGGTTTTAAATTACATTAGCAGAATATCTAAATCAGGGAACGTGTATTATGTCACACAGAAACTTAAGAGCTACTCTCTTCCTAATTGTTTTAGAAGTTCAATTCTTTTACATCATCTGTATAACCTTTGACTGACCGGTGTCTCTCTTTCTAACATCTCCCCAGCATTCTGAATGCCACACACAGTGTGACATGCTATTTAGATGTCATTACTGTTTTTCTCCTTTGTTCTTTCTACGTTCCATGCAGACGCTAAGAATATGGAATGGAAAACAGGACAAGGTCTGCTCTGAGTGCTGGTTGGGTTTTAGAGTGGAGAGCTGAGGTACAAGTCAGCAAGAAGGTGAACAAGGGAGGAAGGCAGTGACATAAACAAGAGAGCCGCAATTTCCGTCACCACTAGGGGCTTCAGAGAACTATGACAAGGATAAAGTGACAGTGGAGGGGACAAAACATTGTCACAGAGCAGGGTTAGTCCTCAACTCCTACTCACTTCACTCTGCCTCTATTACACATGGGGTTTCACATACAAGGTTTAAAAATTACTTACATTTTGTTTTTACTGTCAGAATCATAGCTGAAACTTTTTATTTTCTTTTAACAAAATATTTACTTACAATGCTAAAACACAGATTACATGAAAAAGTGAGGTTTTACTAACTCTAACCTTAAAGACACCATTTACCTTCCAGGATTTAATACACACATACAAGAATGTAACCATGAATGTGTCATGGTTACATATATGCACATATATGCCAGTGTATGTGAAGGCCAGGGAACAACTCTGGATATCATTTCTTAGTTACTGTTCACATCTTTTGTTTTTAAGGCAGAGTCTCTCATTGGCTTGCAACTCGAAAGTGCGCTAGGCTGGTTGGCCAATGAATACCAAGAATCTACAAATCTCCACTTCCCTGGTGTTATGACTTAAGTACAAACAGCCACACTGGGCTTTTTAAAAATATGGGTTCTGGGGAGGAACTCAGGTTCCTTTCAAGCACTTTTTCCACTGAGTATTCCTCCAGCCTTTGCATGTGTTCCTTTCTTTTTTTAAAAGTAGAAGACAAGATCAAATGTCGAAACTGTTCATGAACAACTTTTTCTCTCCTTGTGAATACTTATGACCCTCTTCCTAATGCATGATGCTCTTAAAGAAGGGTAACCCTAATGCTAGGCATGGTGGAACATATCTGTAATCACACCACTTGGGAGTCTGAGGCAGAGGGAATTGCAAGCTTGAGGACAGCCTGGGTTTCTCATCTCAAATAAAA
Organism: Cricetiscus sungorus; assembly: GCA_030556225.1. NCBI lineage: Eukaryota > Metazoa > Chordata > Mammalia > Rodentia > Cricetidae > Cricetiscus > Cricetiscus sungorus. Next base: position 12,020,852 of record JANBXA010000411.1, on the reverse strand, counting down.
AGGGTGAGTCTAAGGTTAGCTCCATTAGTAAAGAAACCGTTAAATGAAAGAGAGTAGGAAGTAACACCACATTATTTCACTCTGGAGTTCCTAAACTGTACACAGCGGACACAGGCCGTGAAAAAATTTATAATGCCTCTAATGGCACAGCTCCACCTTCTGTGAGACAGAAATAATAATCTCACCTGCGACTGGGCTGTCGTGGGAATAATAATTACATAAGAATAACAATTATGGGAAAGGGCTAAAGACACAGTAAATACTCAGTAACTAAAAATGTTTTTATAATTTATTTGGTGTGTGCGCGCACGTGCGCGCGCGCGCGCATGTGTGTCATGGTACTTGCATGGAGGTCAGAGGACAGCTGTGTGTATCTGATTCTCCCTCTGTACATCTGCATGGGTTCTACAGAGTGAACTCAGTTCTGGATAAAATGGAAAGGCCTTTAGCAGGGCAGTGGTGGTGCGTAACTTTAGCCCCAGCACTCAAGAGGCAGTGAGTTTGAGCGCAGCCTCGTCTACAGAGCAAGTTCCAGGATAGCCAGGGCTATTACACAGAGAAACCTTGTCTTGAAAAACTAAAAAACAAAAACAAAATACCCAAAAACAAAAAATAAAACAAAAAACAACAAAACTAAAAAAAAAAAAATCAAGTTCCTTTATCCATTGAGTTATCTTACTGATGTGCAAAATCTTGTTGAGTTTTTTTTTTTTTAAAAAAGAAAATCAGAATATATAAAAGCATTTTAAAACTTGCTAGTTATAAATACAGTCTTCAATCAAAACTAAAAAACACAAAAAACAAGAGAGAGAGGTGCAGGATAGGAAATCAATGGCTGCTTTTTAACTATTCGCCTGTTAACTCCTGAGACAGGTTACATGACCTTCGGTACCACACACATCCAAAGTATATACACAACAGCATATATAAGCATCAGCCTCTGTACTATGCTATCCCTCCAAAGACACCTCTATGTCTCCTTGTGAGCCAACACTAAGGAAACATTTGAAAAGCAGAAAGCTTATTTATTCAGCTCAGTGGCCTTTCCCTGAAAGTCTTACCCAGGAAACCATATGGCATAAAAAGATGTGTTTTCTAACAGCACCGAGAACATCAGATCACATTGGCAGGGGAAGGAACCGGAAAACACTAACCTTGTCTTTGATGAGCTCCACTGCAGAGTCCTCAAGATCCAACTCGTAGCACAGCCTCATGAAAACTGGTCCAAACTTGTATTCCCCCACAGTGAAGTTTCTATTCTCTGCATGGTACCTGGTGATAAAGATTATTCTATGAGCAAAGATAGGGTATAGCAAGAACAGACACAGGAATGAGTAGAGATCTCAGCTAGCAAGTAGAAGGACCCAAGTTTGGATCCCCAGCACCCACACATAAAAGCCAGGCTTAGTAGCATGCATCCAGAACTCAAATGTGGGGGAATGGAGATAGGAGGGTTCTCAATGCTTACTGGACAGCCAGAGTTGTCAATCACTGAGCTCCAGGTTCAGTGAAATCTAGTCTCAAAAAGCAATGTTTAGGGCAACTGAGGAAGATATCTGACTGTGACCTCTAACTACGTGTATGCACCCTCACATGCACATGTATACATACATGAACATACATACATACATACATACATACATACATATTAGACATACCACACAAGCACAAGGACAGACACAAACCATAGTTTGTGTCTGTTAGAGTTTGTTTTGTTAGAGGCCAAAATACTCTGAAAATTAAGAGAAGTAAAACACACACTGTAATCATCCCCTAAATTAAGCAACTACCTGCTGGGCCGAGAACATGTATAAGCATGTTACAGAACAGCAGGGTCGCCTAAGAATGGGCCTGACCTACAGAACACAGAAAAGGTCCTTGTAGATTGTTCCCTGCTTCTTTAGGAGGCGGCTTTGTGCCTGGATAGAATATCACACTACCAAAAGGCACACAACTTACATCAACCTCTGCTTCTCTAAGCTCAGGTAAAGGCCTCATGAGCTACGGCCACCGAGGTGAAAGAAATAAAATGCACTTTGAAATTTTAAGTCCTGGGAGAAGGTCACTTTTAACGGCAGTGACATCTTACTAGGTGGCATAAGTTCTACAGGTGGTCAGTCATCTGGAACTGACCAACACAAAGCGACTTTCAGTAACTAGCCATTGCTGTTTTAGGCAATAAAAAGAACTTCATGATCACACACACATCATATTTTCATGATGTAAATGACTTTAAAATACCAGCAGAAATGTCGGACTTTACTAGAAAACCTCCCACCTTCTGCTGACACAAGGGAAGCTGGAGTGGCTTTAGGGCTGGGGTGTTGCAAACACCCACACTGCCAAATACGGTAACAGTAAATGTAGTCTCCTAGTGACCTGCTTTGTTGTAATGCTTGAGAACTGAGTTATCAAGGACAGGAAACAAAATGTAGTGATTAAGGACTTCTGACTGCTTCGGTATGATGGTTCCGATCTAGCTCTTCTATCAGCAAACTATGTAACTGTAAGAAAATCAGTAAGTCCTTTAGAGGCGCCCTTCCTCATCTGTGAAGTACTGTGTAAGTTTTGTTTGGCACATGGCAATTCCTTAATGTTAGTTATTATAACATAATCTTCAAAATAGGCATCTTCAAAACCTATACACTTCAGTACTCGAGAAAGTGGTATCAGATTAAAAACAGAAAGCAAAAGTTTCCCCGATTTGACCTCTACATTCAAAAGGAAGTTAACACCAATAGAAGGGAGGATCTAGACTCTTTCCATAAACCAAACAGCACTGGAGCAAGGTTATGAGGGGGATTACGTCACTCCCACTTGTCATGAAAAACTGACTAATATACCCTGACCCAAAACACAAAGAGTAGCTAAGCTTTCTAGAGCTACTTACCATGACATTAGTTGTGCTGAGGAACACCCAGAGTAATCTGGATGTCTATTAACGGGGCACAGTTGATTTAAAGACCTAATGTATGGTGGAATGTTGCACTGGCTGGTTTTGTGTGTTCACTCGACACAGGCTAGAGTCATCAGAGAGGAAGGAGCCTCCGTTGAGGAAATGCCTCCATGAGACACGGCTGTAAGACATCTTCTCAATAGTGATCAACAGGGGAGGGCCTAGGCCATGGTGGGTGGTGTCATCCCTGGGCTGGTGGTCCTGGGTTCTATGAAGTGAGCTGAGCAAGCCATGGGAAGCAAGGCAGTAAGCAGCTCCCTCCACGGCCTCTGCATCAGCACTTGCCATCCCTGTTTGACTTCCTGCCCTGACTTTCTTCAATAATGGACAGCAATATGGAAGTGTAAGCCAAACAAAGTCTTTTCTCCCCAACTTACCTTTTGGTCATGGTGTTTCATTGCAGCAATAGAAACCCTAACTAAAGACAAATACTGTAGTGTCACTAAAATATTGTTCCTTAATATATAAATAATAAGAACAAAGTATGCTGTATTAATTCAGAGAATACTATCTTCCAGAACTAAAAGGAGCTGAGTGTGGTGACACATGCCTGTAATCTCAGCACTCAGGAAACCAAGGCAAGAAAACTGTGCGTTCAAGGCGGGTCCAGCCTGAGCTACATAGCAAAACCCTGTCTGGAAAACCAACCAAACAAATAAAACAAAACCACCCCAACTATATAAAAGAAAACCTACCCAAACCATTAAACATTGGCATAAAAATCTATAAAAAAAATAAAAAAGTGTGTAAATATTTGCAAGTGGACCTTACAGGTCATTCCCGTCATTTTCATCCCTCCCCATATGTACCTGCCACCCCAGCTATCCAGAAGTGGGGTCCCATCCCTCCCATATGTACCTGCCACCCCAGCTATCCAGAAGTGGGGTCCCTTTCCCTACATCCAGCTTTGGGATGACCAGGAGACAATGAGCTGTCTGTGGTGCTGAAACTTTCAATCTTGTGTGGGCTTGTGCAGCTCACACCAGGCTAATAAACAGTGAGGCACTAGAGGGAGAAGGTGAGGGCACAGGGCGGAGCACAGAAACACCAGATGTCCAAGGCAAGTCTTCTAGCACAGGGATTCTCAACCTGTGAGTTGAGACACCCTGAGGGGTGACAGACAATCTTCTTACAGGGGTCGCTTGAGACCACTGGAAAACACAGATATTTACATTACAATTCCTAACAGTATCATAACACAGTTATGAAGTATCGACAAAAGTAATTTTATGGTGGGTCATCACACTGTTGTCATCCAGGCAAACCTGGCCCCACCCCTTGGGGGCCTACAGAGTTCATCACCCCAAATCTGCCAGAAGGTCCCATTTCTCTGAAGAGGCAGACCAGTTTCTCACTACCTGTCTCCCTGTCTCTCTTCTCTCTTTCCTCCCTTCCCCCACTCCCATCACTTCCACCAGCAAAACTTCCTTCCCATGCGAATTCTGTTGTCTGCACGGCGTATTCGCCCCTCACCCGCCATGGGATCTGTCAAGGTTCCCCTAGAGTCTCATATCATATCAGGATGGGTTACTGCAGGAACTGGCCACTCTGATGGTAGTTTCTGAGTTGCTTTCCCCCACCTGACCCAGGAGTAAGTATCGATGTCCGATTAGGGCATTAGGGAAAGATATCTGAAGTCATCCCAGAGGCGACAGTGTGCTCTGGGAGGGGCAGAGTGAGAAGAGACGGAGGCTGGCAGGGTTCTCAGGAAACCCTCACCTGTAAATGACACTTTTCGCCAGTCCCACGTCCTCCTGGGACTGGCATAGGTGCAGCATTGTTTTCAACTCTTCCTTCAAGATGAGTTTGTTCTGGGTCAGTTTCTCCTCCAAGCTTCTGAAATAGATGGCTGGAAGAAAGCACAAGGCGGTGGCAATCACTCAGGACGGTTGGGACTGCAGGGGGCTGTCCTCAAGGGGAAGAAGCTCAGTCACGGCTCGCAGCACAGAGCTCTGCCCCGAGGAAACACCTCATGCCATGGCTCCCCTCCGAGGAAGTAACGGTGTTAGCGACATCTTTTTCATCTTACGCCTGTTTAACCGGAACAACTCACTTTTAGAGCTCTCTAAGCAGTTGCTCATCTAAAAGAGTTCAAAGCAATGATTTTGCATCCTGCACCTCGTAACCAATAATAAGCCCAGGAAATCTAAAACATTAAGAATGCAAATTAGCACTTAAATAAGTACCAGATAATCACAATCTGAGCAATGTGTCTCTCGCACAGTTATGGCTCCTCCCCCAGAGCTTAAAGTCCACCCAGGAAAACAGGCTACTGTTATACAAAAGGTGTGAAAGATACAGGCACAGTAAGGAGAGCCTGCCTTTGACGACTATTGTGACTCTGAGCAGCTGGACTGATGAAGTTTCACGGAAGTGGAGGAAACCACTGAACTGTTACGGAAAAGTCTGTACAGAGTGTGGTCTTGTCATCGTGGGTTCCTAAAAATGCTGAAATGGTGTGAGGGTTACATAAATATCGTCTGACAGTGGAGTAGACAGACACTGACTTTCAGGATACGTTCCCAGCAGGCACAGCTTTATGAAGACCATGATTAGTAGATGTAACAAATAGCCCACAGCAGGGAACCCTTCCTCACGGCAAACCTCACACAGCTCAAAAATATCCAAGACCAAAAGGAAGGTTTGGGGGCTGGAGATGGCTGAGCAGTTAACAGCACTGTTTGTTCATGTAGAGGACGCAGGTTCAGAGCCCAGGGTCTATATGGCAGCTAACAAGAACCTGTAACTTCACGTTTAGAGGGCTCAACACTCTCTTCTGTGTTGTCTGTGAGCACTGTACACACATGGTACACAGGCATGCATACAGGCAAAACACCCATATACATAAAATAAAATCTTTAAAAATACACAAAAAGATTAAAAAGGAGATACTTCAGTGAACCCATATTGAGCATACTGAGCTGGAGATAAAAGTATTTTCCCTGGCTGCCAAGGCTGATTTCGGAGTCCCACAGTGGCATCCCATGATTGGTAGTGAGAGGAGCGCCTGAAGGTTCTAGGCAGATGTGAGCCATCCATGTGGGTGCTAGGAACCAAACTCAGGTTCTCTAGAACAGCAGCAAACACTGTTAACTCATGAACTACCTCTCAAAAGTAGAAAAACAAACAAACCAATATAATGACCCTCAGGTGCCAACCAGTCTCAACAAATACCAATACTTTGCTAATTTGAATTCTCCTATATACTCTAAACCTAATGCACTTCACAAAGTAAATCTCCTAGATTTCACAACGTAAAAATGCCAAAATGCACTATCACACCATGGTCTCATTTGCCTACAGGTATATCTTAAAGTCTATGTTTCACCAAGAGTTAATCAACATGTGAACGCCAGTCACCTGGATTCATGTATACAAATCTCCTGCCTTTCCACTTGTATCTTCATCAATCTCCCAACGGAGCTGAGGCAGGTCCTCCATCACATTCTGACAAGCACAGATCTAGACAACTGGCCACAGGGTTAACTTCAGTATTTCCCTGGGATCCTGGGGGGCAGGGCTAAGAGATGAGTTATAGATTTCCAGTAGCAGTGTGTGAGATGAAAGGTAGACTAGGGAACTAAGAAAATGTTCACTTCCTCTCTCTCTGAGATAGGTCTTGGAAGAATAGAGACAGAGAGGAAGTTTGAACGACAAATGGATGAAAGAATTAATGAAACAGATACTACTATTACCTTTGGTGATGGGAAGGTTATGTGCAACAGCCACTTTCTTCCGTTGGAATTCCTTTAATTTCACAATGTTGTCCGTGAGTAGATATCTTTTAGCTAAAAAAAAGAGAGAGAGAGAGAGAGAGAGAGAGAGAGAGAGAGAGAGAGAGAGAGAGAGAAAGAAAGAGAAAATAATTGAAATTATTTTGATTGTTTTTTTTTCCCCTAGCAAATCACATGTTAGAGCTTGGTTGCCTCTAATGAACTTATCTTCACTTATTATAGCAATAAATGGTCCATCCAGATAGACACAAATAGTATCCCCTTGTGGGGAAACAAACATCTCCAGTCTACAAATGAATGCAAATCTTGGCAACAGTTCTACGTTTGAAAGTAGGTAATGATTAATGAATGGAGTGTGAAGACTGGTTGACATGATAAGATATGAATAAGAAATGGGCATTTTCTATCTAGTTAAGGAATTGCATACACACACACAGTTGTTTGGTTTATCTTGGTTCCAAAAGCATGTGATATTGGAAAAAGTTATATTATGATTTCCAGTTTTGTAACTTCTAAATTAAAGACAGCCTTTCAGATCTGGACTCAAATAGCTTTAAATCAAAAATCACTGACTACAGCTTAGTAAATCTGGAATTTATCCTTTGGCTGTGCAACAGATGAAAACAAACAAAAGCTTAGCCAAACACCGAGTTCTGCTAAGATAAAGTAATAATAAAAGTAGCTATTTATGAAGCTGTCAGACCCAGGTCTTTCGTTCAAATACTGCCTCTGCCAGCTCCTTTTGACCTTGGGCAAGTGATAACCTTGTCTGTTTCCTATTCCTGTACACCACCTCTGCGACTGGACGGTAACGGAAGAAAAAGAATTTATATATGTAAAGTACACCAGAACGTTAAATACTTCTATTATCACTCAGTAGCAGTCTTCCGTTTAATATTTTCAGAAAGGAATAGCTTGGGGGACGTGGAAGCCTGTCTCGAGTCTTTTAGCATGTGAGCAGCACGACTGGGATTCCCATCTCTTAAACTCCTTCCAAAAAAGGAAACCCAAGGAGTTAGGGACAGTCTCAAGAGCAACGTGGACCCTAGCAGCCCTTTGCACCAAGGCACCAAGGGGAGGCGTTCCCGGTCCCCAGCAAACCGGGCTGCAAACACGTGCAGCTAGAGGGAAAGGTGCCCGAGCCCTCTCCAAACACAGATCCCGCTGACGTCTCCTTTCTTCCCCTCCCTCCTTCCTCAGCTTGAGGCCGCGGGTACCTCCGAGGGTGCAGCGGCCGCAGGCAGAGCCCGAGCCTGTCACCCCGGGATGCCACGGGGGACGCGGCGCCCGCAACCTTTCCAGGGGCCGAAATACGGTAGCCATATTGTCCCGGCCCGGACCGCACCAATTGCGGGACCTGGCGGAGGGGCGGACCGCTCAAGGCAGCCCACTTCCGGCGGAGGTGGCTGACCCCCGGGCCGGCGTTCTACTTGGTACGCTTCAAGATGGCGGCCCCCATGGTACGGTGTGGGATGCTCCTGGCGCGTAGAGTATCTACGCCTCGCCTTCCCCTGGCAGGTTGGTGACTGCTGCCGTGGAGGGGCAGCTCCATTAGCCCCCTCAGAACGCCGATCGCTGAATGAAGGGAGCGGTGGGCTCTGAAGGAGAGCGTGAATGCTTCTGGGATCCGGTTGCTAGAGAAGCCATTTAGGTTATTGGTAGCGTGGAAAGGAGACTTAACTCATTTTCTTTAAGGACAGTACTCGCCAGTCCAAAATTAAACAAAGGAGAGGAAGGCTATGGCACGAAAGATTTTCATGTTTAACGTGTTAAGTCGGTAGACATTTTGCCTACCATGAAAAACCCATTTGCCTACCATGTTCTGCGGGCTAGAACAGTTTTCTTCCTCCTGAAGTAGCTCTGGAGGCGCATCATGCAAATTTTTTCCTCACTACCTCGTACTTGATGGTCCGGACACTGGTCTTCACCTCTCGAAAGAGCCTTTCAGTACCAACCTCATTTTTCCCCGATGACCTTGGTCGCAGCTTCTGCCTAACATTTCCTTTTTACCGTTTTCCAACTGTAGGTGAACAAGTATTAATAGTTACTCGTAGAGCGCTTTGATGTCTGAGTTGAATTGCACGCCACTCAAAGCCTTTTTAGTGGATCTGATGATGAAAACTTGTTTTAATGTATTTACAAAAGCCAAGTTTGCAGTGTTTACAGTCTCATAATGTTTGAAGATGTGCCGCATTATAGGAGTAAAATGCACAAACAACACTTGGATGTTTCCAGTGTTGCTTATCTCCTCTTTTCAATCAACCTGTCTTAACACCAGCTTTCTATGTATTTGCTCACACTGTAATGTACAGCCATTAAGAAACTTCATAGTTGACCTCAAGAGTTTTCTGAGGATTGAACTACCTGGTAAAAATGTTGCATATCACACAGTCAATTGATATGAACAATTGTTCTATAGAGCTACCATCTTTAATTATGATTGCTAGTAAATTCTTTGAAATCTAATAAGACCCCCCTCTAGTAGTTAAGGGAGGGTGTGTTGGTGGCTAATAGTGTCTGGGGCAACCATTCTAACAAGGGAAAGAAAATTACACAGAGCAACTTGAGAGATCCTTTAATTTAGCAGTTTGATTTCTGCTCAAACTAGTAAACTTATACTGCACCTGTGCTATTCCAACACGGTAGTTGCTAGTACATGTAGCTATTTAAGTATAAGTTAAAGATACATAAAGTTAAAAACAAGTTTCTTTGTGGCAGAAAGTGCTTTAAGTGTTCGGTGGATCTATGTAGCTGGTGGCTTTTGTCTTGGACAGCTTATAATAGAACATTTTCATCACTACAGAAAGTCACATGAGCCAAATGCTACATTAGGCCATACTTGGAGGCTATCGAGAGGCAATATAAGTACATAGAACTTAAGATTTGGTATGTGGATAAGTGACTTGGAGATACTGAAGTGTTTGATCTGAAATGTTTACTCTGCTTTGTACAAGTTTGTCAGTATATGCAATACTTTGACACTTCTACCTAGTCTACTTAAAATACGATGTGAGTACAGGTAAAATGATCAAAACAATGGAAGAAAAGTTAACTGAGATAGAGCAACAATGAAGAAGAAGAGTGTATGGAAGGCTAGAGGAAGGAACCTTACTACCGTTGTTCAGTAGACATTAATACACTAGTGAGTCCTTAACTACCATGCTGAGATAGGTAGCATTCCCTCATTCTGTGTATAATCAAAGGCAGTCAAGAGGTGTGTGTGATTTGACCAGTTATTCATAGCATTTATTATTGGCAAGGCAAGGGTTAGAAGTTAAATTGTGACTCTAAAAGCTTGTCTATGTGCACAATCACATTATTTCCTTTTTTCAACAACAATAAAAACCGATTGGAGAATTTGATTAAAGGCCCAAATAATGAGCCACACAGGGAAGCACAGGCCTTTAATCCAAGTACCTGGGAGGCAGAGGTAGGTGGATCTCTGAGTTCAAGGCCACCCTAGTCTACAAAGTAAGTTCCAGGACAGCCAGGGCTGACACAGAGAACTCGTGTCTCAAAATAATAAATAAATAAATACATACATACATACATACATACATACATACATACATACAAGCAATAAAGGCTGAAATAACAATAAAATGTATAAGGAACAGATATGTTTTTTCATCAGATTTTGAAGTTCTGATCCTTAAAAGTATTATAGAAATCAATAGACAAAACATTTCTTTTTATTGAGGATACTTATTTTAAAGAATATTTTAAAGAATACTTATTTCAAAGGAAAGTGATCCAAGTATAGTAGGCATGGGAAAATTGTAAACACTCTAGTTCTTTGAGATAAGAGCCTCACTATGTTGGGTTGGTTGGCTTGAAACTTGATGTAGGGCAGGTTGGCCTTGAACTTGCAGATACTCCCACCTTTGCCTCAGCCTGGCTAAGTAAACTTTTAGAGTGGCATGCTGAGAGCGGAATTGGGCAGGCTCAGCCCTAAGCCTGTGAGTTTGAAGTCTGTTTGTCTCTCATACCCATTCAAACGTGGTCTGAGGACTTTCATTGTCATTGCTTGTTAGATATGCAGAATCAGACTGCACTCTAGACCTACACAACTGCTGTCTGCATTTTAATGAGATTCATAAGCATACTAAAGTGTGAGAGTCTAGGTCTTCCACTGTGCTTCTGGTTGGCTTCGTTTAATCTTTTGCTCCTGGCTGCGGAAATTCTTAAGTTGTAACATTAATATACAGACCCCAGTCTGTAGCGATGGAACAACCTTTGTGACATCTATAAAGCATCATAGAAAGAGGAGTGTGCTGTTTTACTTTATTTTTAAAAAGTATGTGTTTGGGTGTGTGTATGTATGCATGCATGCTTTTATGCACATGCTTGTATATGTGCATGTATGTAGAGGCTAGAAGTGGTCAGATGTCATCCTCAGTCATTCTCCACCTGTGTAAAACTCAGGTTGTCACGCCTGTATGGTCTGTTATGATCTCTGGGTAGCTGCAGTTTATATTGGAGTTCTTCTTTCCCTTCATTTGAAAGTACACAATTCTGATTTTAGTAGAAATACAGGGGCATGTGAGAATCTTTACAACCAACGGAGGGTATTTTTATCACACCCCAAAGAAATCTATATCTATTACCAATTACTTTCACTTTCCCAGAACCCATTCCCAGTTCTAGGCAGCAAGTAACCTACTTCCTCTCTAGATCCACCTATTCTGAAATTTCATGGGAGTGGGATATAATATGTGCTCTTTTGAGTCTGATATCTTTTCACTTAACATAATGTTTTCAAGATTCTTATTTTTAAATTGCTAAATAATGTCCCATTATAATGATGTACCAAGTCTTGGTATATAACCTGTGGATTTTCAGGCACTTCTACTTTTATTCATATTAACAGTACTTCTATGAACATTGGTATATAAATTTGATGTAAATTTGTTTTTATTCTTCTTATATCTACCTAGGAGTAGAGTTACTAGGTCGCTTGGTAATTGTGATAACACTTAGGCTTTGCTTTGTATTTTCCTACTAGTCAGTGATGGTAAACATCTTTGCGTGTGCTTGTGCGTGCTGTGTGTGTGTGTGTGTGTGTGTGTGTGTGTGTGTGTGTGTGTGTGTGTGTGGTATTGGGATTGAACACAGGACTCACACATGCTGGATTAGAACTCTATCAGTAATAGCCCCAGCTCCTTTTGTACTATTAAAAATTTTAATTACATTTACTTATTTACTTTGTAGGGAGGGCACCCCACACACACACACACACACACACACACACACACACACACACAGAGGACAGAGGATCAGTGGTGGCTGGGATTATAAATTTGTGTTACCAGGCCTATAATATTCCCGTCCCTCAATTTATTTATTTATTTGTTTGTTTGTTTATTTATTTATTTATTTAGAAATAACTGCTCAAACCCTTTGCCCAACTTTTAGTTGGGGGTTGTTGTATATTTAAGTTGTAAAGGTACTTATGTTCCTGATACAAGTTACTTATTTTTTTCCATGTTGTAGACTATTCTATCACTTACTGCTAGTATCCTTTCAGGTATAGAATGTTTTATGTTGGTTGAGGCTGTCATCAGATCTTTCTGATATAGGAGGTTTTGTGTACTGAGTGTTCATTGAGTACTGTTGGTGCCAGGCACTGTGCCAGCCACCAGGAATCTGTCACCTGTGTAATGGTTCCAGTTTAGCTTTCCAGTTTCTTCCATCTCCACATGGGGCTCTGGGAAATCAGGGTTAATATGCCAATCAGAATCAAATGGAAATCTTTTCAGGATTGATAACTATAACGCATCTAGTTAATGACTTAGCAACAGTTCAGCAGGTTATTTGGGGCCTATGAAGAACTTTAAGACCCTGAAAACCTGGGCTGTAATTTAATTGTATAAATGACTTTCCATTTTAGCATTAAAAGATTAAAATGACCAACATTTTTACCTATGAAACTGCTGAGGAGTTTTTCAGATTTCTCTGCATTTTGTTGTGAATTGTGCAGTGTTCATTATAGTACATTAGAATTTTAAAAACACATAAGCTAGAGGTTGCAAATGCAACAGAAGTCGTATTCAGTGCACAACATGCCCATTGAGCTGATTGTCTTTCCCTCAGGTAGAAGATGCCTACTTTCCGCAGCATACGTGGACAGCCGCCAGTGGGAAACAAGGGAGAAGGAGCAATGCCACCTGGGTAGGTGCTGCCTCATAGTCTGTCATATGTCTCACATTTGCTCACGTGAAGCATACGTGGAAGGATAATTTTACGAAGACTCAGCTCACAGAAGTGCATTTTAAGTGCATAAAGAGTTATGCTCACCCATGCAGAATCACCTTTGCTGCCCATTCCAGTCCTCATGCTGACTTTATTATTATTTGCCTTGATCACACCACTGACGTTGTGTGAGGGATCCTCGCTTTTTGTTCATGGTCTCATGTGGTTTTCATGCAGCCTGTCTCTATTTTACAGAATTTTATACTTTGTACTATTTTTTTTTTTTAAGTTTTAGTCCCATTGTTTTCTTTACTTCTATATCATTACCAAGTGACAGATCTGGAAGCAAATTTGCCATCTCATGGAAGCCGTGAAAAGACGGTGAGCGTCTTCCTGAGAATAAGCTCGTGCTTACTGCCTGTTCCCCTTCTTCCTTTGTCATAGTTCACAGATGGTGACCTTTCTTATATACATTATCAGGGTGTAAAAGAAGTCACTGACCCCACAAGTGCATTTTAAGCAGGTACTAGCACACTCCTGACTGTCCTGTAATACACAGAACATGGTCAGGACACTTAGGAGTGAGCAGATTGGAGGTGGGTTATGAGACTGGTACCATGCGCATGAATTCCAGGACTGACCTAACATCCCCCACCCTTGTGCTTATGTTAGATAAGAACAGAGCCCTCTTTGTGACGGAGTCTTCACAAATGCAGGGATGTAGCTGTCAGTTCTGCCTACCTATTGGATGTTTCAGAATGATCATGGTCTCCCCTGAGAATGTGCGTTGCAGAGTTAGCCAGCAGCTCTGGAATGGGTGTGTGGACAGGGCCAGCCAAAGCAGAGCTGGACAGGGGTGAAGGTGAGTGATCAAGCCCTCCCTAGGGAACTTACAGTCTGGTTCTCGCTTTAAAGGTTTAAATCAGCACTATATAGTGTCTTGAAATTAAATTTGAAGCTAATGTAATGTTTCTATACATAATACTTTTAAATTTCTATAATTACCATGATGCAAAAAAGAAACACAATTAAGTACTTTGGCATATAGTAGTGTTTCAAAATGCAATGAGCTATTTAGGCCTCACTGAGGATTCGGAAATAGCTACATGCTTGCACAGCCACTGCCATGCAGGACAATGGGCATGGTCATAGATGTACAGTAATACAGGCGAAATCAGACACAGCAAGTGGCTGTAGAATGACAATTTTATTTACAGAATGAACAGTTTTTGGTAAAGCTCTGGGTAACTCAAAAGTCTATCCTTAGTCAGTTTGCACCCAAGATGCATTAATGACAAATGCAGCTTATTTTTGATTAGGAAAGAAGTACTTTGTGTTTATGTGTAATGTGAAATCAGTTCCGTTAATTAGAAACAGGTTTTTAAGTAGTAAAAATGTCTCTCACTCAACTTGGAGGTGAGTTGACCACCAACAAACGCAAGCAAGTTTCCCATCAGTACCCCAACCCCCAGTTATAGAGCATTTAAGGCTTTTTATATGAGTCTGGGGATTCACACTCAGATTTTCATGCGTGTGCAACAGGCACTCTTACCGAGTCATATTCTAGCTCCTGGAAGTGATTCCAACTCATGGAAAATTAGCAAGTCCCTCCCTGTCCTTTGTCCGTGTTCACTTCTTGTTACCATTTTGATGTATTTGTTTTTGCTTTCTCATTTTGTGGTGTGTGTGTATGCGTGCATGGGTGTAAAATCTAGTGTGTCCCTTTCAAAGAGGTGTGCACATACTATTTTAATAATCTGAGGTTATATTTAATTATAGTCCTCTATCTTAAATTCTCTACATGCATCATCATTATGTGCCATAGCATACTTATGGAGCTCATTAGTTAATGCTTTTTTCCCTGTCTTTTTTTGTCATTCAACTCCAAAAATGCCACATTTTTTCTTCCTCTAATACAGGAACCATCCATTCACATTGCATTTAAATCAAGTCTTCTTTAATTTGAAGTTACTTCTTATTCTTTCTTATTCATTTTTAGTTTATGTGCATTAGTGTTTTGCTTGTATGTATGTCTGTGTGAGGGTGTCAGATCTACAGAATAGGAGTTACAGACAGTTATGAGCTGCCATGTGGGTGCTGGGAATTGAACCTGGGTCCTCTAGAAGAACAGTCAGTGCTCTTAACCGCTGAGCCATCTCTCCAGCCCCCTACCCATCCTGCCCTGTTCTTAACTTCTTCATGGTAGGTTCCAGTTTTGCCTCCCCAGCCAGACTCCTTTTTGATGTTGTAGCTCTGACACAGCGTGTGTCATCTGGGCACTGTGATGTCTGTGTGTCTCCCTCTTGACTAGTAGCCTGTAAGCAGGGAGACACTCAGTGATGATTTCCTACTGTTTCTCAAGTTTTCCCTTAGATTTTTTCCCATTCATGAAGACTGCGAAGCAATGATTTTCAACTACCCCAGCCCCTCCATAATTACTGGTTCAGTGTTCTCCGTAGGCAACAGACCTTTGCTTCCTGATGTTTCTTTCTCATTTATCTGTCGTACATTATGTTGCCATTTTATGGATTTGTGGGATTTTTTTAATGGTTCATTGCTATCATTACTTGGAGGTCCAGTGTGCCATGCCTGCCTGGCTAGTATAAATGCTTTCCAGTTAGCTTCCATGTTCTCCTTCTTATCACTTGCTTCCTACTCACTTAACAGTATATTGTAGGCTTATCTTGTACCTTTCCTTCCCTAGCCCTGGACTCAGCGCTCTGTTGGGACTCTCATTCCTTTTAGTGGGGAGTGCAATTAGAAACATGATATGGATGTTAAATGTCACTTGATCTTCACCCAGAAATACTAAGTTTCACACCAGTGCCTCTGCTCTCCATCCATCTGCATGGGTTTTCCCCCTGGCCTTGCTGTGATATCTTTTCCATGCTTAGATCTTGGCTCCAGGCAGAGGTAGGGTTTTGTGGGGAGAGTCACAGGATTGCAATTCTGTCTTCCATCTAAAAAGTACCAGCTATGCTTTTCAGGCACTGTGAAAGTCATAAATAACCTATACATACGTTAAGACGCCCTCTGAAGTCAGCTATTCACCTCTCTAGAAGCCGCTGTACTAGTGGTAATTCCAGTGTAGCTTCAAATAATTACATAGCAAAGATCGTTCTCTTGTGTCATACATCAATTGTCCACAGATTATCCACAGTGCTGTGGGAATACAAATAGAGGAATGGTGCATTCTGGGAAAGCTTTTTAAACATTTTCCTACATTTGAAGGAAAGATGAGGAACTGGAGACAGTCACTGTTTGTGTCTTGTGTTAGGTATATTGGATCTATTATATGGGCGCAAATCCAGGGAACTTTGTCCTGGCTATATGAATAAACAAGTTGCTTGCCAAAGAATGAGGATGACAAACTGTGACATAAATATCACAGGACAGTTGCCTCCTCTCTGTTCAGAGGAATAACCTGTCATTGTTGCCCCTCTGCCTCCATGGCCTTTTTTTTTTTTTTTTTTTTTTTTGAGAAAGGGTTTCTCCTGGAGCTTACTGTACATCAGGCTAGCCTTAAACTCCCAGAGATCGGATTGCCTCTGCTTCCTGAGTGCCGAGGTCAAAGGCATGCACCACCGCCACCTGGCATGTTTTCCTCCTCCTTATCTAGCCTTGTGCCTTCCTTAAGAAGTGTGATGTGGATTCTGCACCTAAGAGATTG
The DNA here is from genome assembly GCA_030556225.1 of Cricetiscus sungorus. Classification (NCBI taxonomy): domain Eukaryota; kingdom Metazoa; phylum Chordata; class Mammalia; order Rodentia; family Cricetidae; genus Cricetiscus; species Cricetiscus sungorus. The sequence continues at coordinate 12,004,300 of JANBXA010000411.1, read as the reverse complement.
ACATCTAAGTTGGTGTCCCAAGTCTATCACTTTCAGTTGTCACTGTCTATGTCTACAGCTAGCTATAAATTGGGGATGTGTGCTGTCTGCCTTTGTTCCTAAACATTCATCTTAGAAGTGGAATGAGTCCCTGGTAGGACCCTGTATATAATATTTGATGTGAAATAAAGTTTGGTATTCGGACTGCTTGGAAATTGTATTTTCCCATTGTGCAACAGAAAGTAACTGCTGTTGCCTCTGGTTCAGACAAGCTCTTGTTTCTGTGTCATGACTGCTTGCTTTAGCAAGGTTGAGAGCTGATTCTGTGGCTGCATCCCAGCTGATCAGGCAGTAGATGGCAGTGTGGTCCTTGCGAGAAACGCTCTTCTGCGCTGGGCGCGGACCTATCAGGGAGCGCGCGCTCATGTGGAGCGCTGTGATTGGACAGCGGGATGGGCGGGCCGTGAGGTGCTCGAATCGGGCTCGCTGATTGGGGGAGGGAAGAGGGCCGATATGAGGCTTTTGCTCCTGTGGCCCCCATTGGCGCAGCAGCGGCTGTGGCGTCTTTGGCACCGCCCGTCGGCCCTGCAGAGGCTGCTTCCGCTGTACCTGGTGTCCTTGAGTGTTCAGTGCTGCCTTTAACCCTGAAAGTTGCTTGTTGCATTGCTTTGTGCGTTCCAAAAGATGCACCGACCACATGCCGTGAATTACCACAAAGTGAGCACGTCCGCGTAGACCATGGAGCGTTCTTCATGCTCGGGAGACCGGGTTGAGTCTCATTTTCTTGGGAAACACTAGGAACCCTGACTTGTGACACTATAGGCTACTTTATAAAAAGCGTTTTACACAAAAAAGTGTAAAACAGGAAAGTAATGTGTAAAGAACCCCAGCCACCCGCAGTATGCTTTCAGCAATTAGCGCGTAGCCTTTTTCTCCTGCACCCCTACCCGATCCTTTGGATTTTTTAAAGGAAGCAAATAAAGCGCGCGCGCGTGTTTCGTATATTTCAAAAAAATAAGAATTTTTACAGCCACTGTTACAAAGCATTCAGGTAAATAGGAAGTAACCGGCTTTCGGTATCCCGTTCTGGCCAGGCCCTGAAGTAGTTGATCATGGTGGTAGCATGGGGTAGAGCAAAGCTGCTCACCTACATGATGACAAAGAAGCAGAGAGGACGTTCCCCGCCTCACTCCCCTTCTCGTCCTCGGGCTAGAGGTGGTTTGGTTTTTTACATTTTTTTTTTCTTCATTTTCCCTGATCTAAAAGTTCCATCCTCTATTTCTATTTCTTAAGATTATTGTCCTACATCTTATAAGGTAATTAACATCAATTTTAATGCTCATCACTTTATCCTTTAGAACAGTTCACACACACACACACACACACACACACACACACACACACACACACACGGTTTTGTCCAATACCAAAGCTTTATCCGTCACAACGTCTTGTTTAAGCAGCTCCTTCACCACAGGTGTAGCCACCTTTATTTACTCTTAGTCCTTCATAGTCTTAGTCCTAGCATAGTCATCTTCTAACCATGCAGCTGCCAGAATCACTCTGAAGGGCTCCTTAGGGAGTGCTTTATCTCTCTAGATGTATAACTCTCGCCTAGAGTATTGACTTCTGTCATTTTGTCATCTAATTCTATTTCTGCCTTCCAGTTTGACCACTTAAAACATAAAACCACCTGCTGGTATAGTTAAGGTCCTTGGTTTGTTTGGAAGGTTTTTTGGTTTTTATTTTCCTTTGTAAATCTCTTTTTCTCTTGTAGTTGCTTTTAAGGTGGTGTCATTCTTCAGTTTCACAGTGACATATAGTGTAAATCTAATTTTGCTTATTGGGCTTGATATGTTTAGAAAACTATTTTTATTAATTTTGGAAAAATGCCCAGGAGGCAGCTGGTTTGGTAATGTGCTTGCTGGGAAAGCACGCGGACCTGAGTTTGAGTTCCAACACCTAGTGAGAAGCCAGATGTGGGTGCTGGAGAGATGACTCAGCACTCGCTGGTATTGAATCTGATTTGGTTCCCAGCACTCACCTGATGGCCCACAATCACCCATAACTCCATTTGCACTGTAGCCGGCACCTGTCAGACACTGTGAGGACATGGTGCATACACATACAGCCAGGTAAGACACTACACACAAAATAATCTTAAGCAAAAGGCAGGTGTGATGGTGCTTGCCTGGAATATCAACACTGGGGATCCCTGGGGCTCAGTGACAGATAGTTCAGCCTAATTGGCAAGCTCTAAACCAATAAGAGACCATGTTTACAAAAACAGTATAGACAGTGCCTGAGCAACTGAATGACGATGGTGACCACCGGTGCCCCCCCCACACACACATGCACACATGCACACACATACACACACACACACACACACACACACACACACACTCCTCAGCTGTTTTCCCATTACTCATCTCCTCACCTCGTTCTCTTCATTTACTTTTTTGGACTTTAAGTTTATCTCAGAACTTACTCTGTTTCTGGTGTCTCTTAATGGCATCCTCATATTTCCTTGTTGCAGTCTGTAATTTGGCCCCAGTCTGACTTTCAGTCCACTGGCTCTCATTTATGTCTAGCCCGCCCCTGAGCTCACTGCATGCTTGCTTGCCTTTGAGACGCGCTCACGATGTGCAGTCTAGGCTGGCCTCTTGCATGGGGACGCCTGGGTGCTAGGATTAGAGACATCAGCACTATGCCTCTTTATTTCCTGTTCTTTTCCTATCTATCCCTTTCTTTTGAGCTTTGTTGCAGTATTTACGTAAAAACAAACCATACCTAAAGCATACAGGTTAATAAGTTTTGACAGGTGTGGAGCTGTATGTGACCTTACTCGGGCAGTCCATCGCCCTCCCTCCTCTCTGCTGCACACCCAGGCTCTCAGGCAATGGTCGGTAATACTTCTTGTCCTTTAGATTCGTTAGCTATTTTTAGATTTTGTGTAAAAGGACACCCCTTTGAAGAGTATCCTTAGCTTGGCGTATTTTGAAGGCTTCCGAGGCATCGGGGGTGACTTGTGGTTTAGAATCCTTGGAGAGCAGCGGTCCTTGTTTATAGAGGCATTATTTTCCAGTTCCTCTTTTCAGTACAAATGCAGCTCCTGTCTGACTACACGAGAGCCCCCTAACCAGCTTCAGCTTACCCTCTGATGCTGCCCATTATTAAAACCAAGGCCCTATGCCACAGGGTCTCCCTGATGCCCTGGTGTGACCGCCACTGTGATTATTTCCTCAGCCCTCCAAGTGTGAATTTCTGTGTGCCCTGGCAATTATACCTACCTTTTTCAAAGCTCAGTTTTACATGTGAAAAATAATTACTATTTAAGTGCTTTGTTTTTATGGTGAGAAGGGTAGTTAAAACGATATAGTTCATCTTACTCCAGAGATTGAATTTCTGCTTAGTATTTTATTTGAGCTTAAATGAAGAATCCTTACTTCAGGTCCATTTCCATCTTGTTCGTGTTGTCCACAGCCATCATCAGCTTCAGTGTGTATTCCTGGAGAGCTGAGGACTTAGTAAAACAACGTCTTTGGCACAGCCCATTGAACAGCGTGGGCGTCTGTTGCCCCTCACTAATGCATGAAGTGTGACTTGGTCTGTGGACGGCCAGGTCCAGAAGCCTGTGGTGCTGGCCCGCCATATGCTGCAGCTGCCCTGCTTTCCTAGCCCTCCCGCCCTTCGCTGTTTTCTGCCTCATCCATCACAGCAGCGCTGCAATGCAGGGTGATTGGTCACATAGTGTGTTTGCAGCAAACCTTTCTGACTTGCAGTATGGAAATGTTATTCATCAGATGCGGGCTCTGCAGCTGTTGCCTTTCTTGAAGCCCTGGCCAATTCCACTTGACTGAAGATGCCTGGGTCTGAAGGCTTCAGATAGAATCTGGTTACTATGCCTGGAGGAGATCCGCGAAGCTGTCTCAGTCCTGTGATGGGTGAGATGCTTCGCGTGCCGTGGAAAGAACAATGGTAGGGAGCTTGCTGGCCACTTCAGTTAGGCCAGTATACTGCTCCTGATCCTGACTTTGCTTGCTTGCTTGCTTGTTTGAATACAGTATGCATTTTGAAGAAAGGGAGGTGATTCCTCTCATCTTGATCATTAATGTAAGAGTGGTCGTAACTATAGACTGGTACCATGAGAGAGCTGTACACTGGACAGTATTGCTCCCCTGATAGGAAGGGGTCTTAAAGATCTGTTTATAGGTTTTATAGATGTTGTAACCACCTGTTTCAATACAATGGTCATTAAAAAGGTTTTATGTCATGTCAGGTTTTAGGAGTTTTGCAAAGTTGTTTTTCCCCAGTTGCTGTAAGTCATAAGGACCATTTCCCCCAGGGAAATGAGAAGAGAAAATGGTTAAATGCACAGTAAGAAGGTACCAGTGTCAGTGTACACAGTGTACAGGCCTAGTGTCTCAAAATTTGCTATTCATTTCATCCACTGCAGTGAGAAAGCCTGAGAATTGTGATCATTTATTCCTCATCCTTTCCTCTTTGCTTCTTCTCTTTACTTTAAATATTTGCTGGATGCTTTTCATGGAACTGGCCCATAAACTGAGTGTAAGTCAGTGAATTTAGTTCTTCCCTGACACTTTGAATGTAAGGGGAAGAGGAGAACCATCTAATGTGGGTATTTGTAGTTAGTAGAAAATATTTTGGATCAGAAAGAGAGTAACAGGTTTTGAACTGTCTCTAAAAGCTTCCCTCGGCCTGTCTTCTTGACTGGATGTTGGCTGTAGGGAAAGGTGATGCCGTGTGTTTGCATGGATGATGGTGCCTGCATGTGTACATCTATGTAGGTATGGGAAGAGGCCAGAGAATAGCCTCACATTTCTTTCACTTTGTTGTTTGAGGCAAGGTTGCTGACTGGTCTGGAACTTACCATGTTAGCTGGCTGCCTGGCTGGCCAGATAGCTCCAGTGACCTGCTGAATACTGGGATCACACGCACATACCATCATGCTTAGCTTTTTCCATTGTGCTGGTGGTCAAACTTGGGCCTTCGTCTTGCTTGAGTTATCGCCTAGACTCCTCCGTAGTTATTAAAGCATAAGAGATTGGTAGCCTAGCAACGGGGATGATGAAATAACTATGAATATATTCAAATCTGGAGCCTATAGATACTGCTGACCAGTTACTTATAGAGTATGGAGTACAGTGAGATGAAGGACCACACCATCTCTTTTTACTGAGATGGGGAAAGCATATTTGGAGTGGAGAGTGGGAGAAGTTAGAGGACATGCAATCGAAAGGCCTATCACACACACATGGGAGTGGAGGTCTGGAATTAAAGGGTGGGGTTGGGTAGATGTCTACACACAGAACCAACCCTGAGATTAAAGCCGTGGGAGAAACTGACATTATACAGCACCTGAGCCCCATGGGGAAGCCTTAGCATACCTTGCTGAGACTTGGGCATTTCGGAAGAGGGGTTACTGCAGAGGAGCCCGAGAAATGGTGGGGTGGGGTTGAGAGGATAAACATTTCTTTAAGTATAGCTCTGGCTAAAGAGAGCTCAAGTAAAATGAGGATGGAGAGAGTTCACCACTGGGTTTAGCAATCTGGAGGTGTGCTTCGGTGTTAGGGAGGGATGGAAACCCAAATCAGAGAGAACCTGGCAATACTAATGGTCCTGTTGGGTGTGGCTTTGGGGGACACTTGCTGTTAGGGGCACAGAGGAAAGACTATGAGGAAAATGAGAGCAGGGGGATCTGTTGTTGTCTTTACCGTTTATCCCTAGAATGTCAGTACAGGTGTAATGGCTTGGTAGATTTGATAGAAGGATGATGCTCTTTAGATTACTTTCAGTGAAATGGGATTGAGTCATGAGCAGAGGATGAGAGGAGCTAGAAAATATTTTAAGTTTGAGAAGCAGTGGTATGAGGTGACATAAACCATTTGGAGTGTGTGTTGTCTAGGATCACAGGTGATCTTAGGGTCTGAGGTGAATGTGACATCACAAATTCCAAGTGTTCTTATGGGTGTTCTGTTGAGAGGAGCTAACACCTGGGTGGTGGAGGCTACTTATCAGGAAGGATGGTCAAGGGGATTCTGCTTTGTTCAAGAAATATCTGAAGTCCCTTGGTAAATGACCATTACAAACCTTTAGAGTTGCTAACGTATTTGACTGTTGTATACCGCTAGGGACTAAGTGATGGTGACAGGTCCCCACCGCTGCCTCACATCAAGTTGCTTTTCCTGCAGTCTGACAAACGTAATACTTTGTGTTTCCTTACAGAGGTACCTTATGGATCCATTTTTAAGAGCTAAGTTTGTATTTTTTTAATTATTATTTTACATTCTCTAGTTCAACAAATCATTTAAAACTGTGACTAACGTTAGTTGTCTTCAATTTCTGAAAAAGAGCAAGAGTGAGCTTCTGTTTTGATACTGACTTTGTAATGTGTGCAGCCATCTGGCAGGAGTCAGGTCTGGTGGATTTTTCTGGAAATGTGTATGTTTAACAAGGTTCTTTCGCTTTTGTCTTCACAGCTGATCTTGCATCCTTAATGGACAAGGCATATGAAAGGAAGTTGCCTGTTAGCTCGTTGTCAATATCACGGGTAAGACCATTTTAAAAGAAAGTTGTCTGTTAGCTCTTTAGCAGTATCACAGATGAGAAAATTTCAAACATGTTTCCAAAGAAGACAACAAGCAAGCAAGACTGTATAGACAAGGCTGTGTTATAGAAATAATAGTCACCATGGGAACCATCTTTCCACAGTGTAGTGTGTTTTTATAATTACCAGAGATATTTTATGATGTAGTGGCTGAAAAGAAAGGAAATAAATATACCAGACTCAAGTTAGCAGTCACTGATTTAGTTTCTTGTCTGGTTACACTATTCTGTGTTTTTGTTTTTTGTTTTGTTGTTGTTTTGTTTTGTTTGTTATTTTGTTTTTTGTTTTTCGAGACAGCGTTTCTCTGTATTGCTTTGGAGCATGTTCTGGAATTCACTCTGTAGACCAGGCTGGCCTCGAACTCACAGAGATCCACCTGACTCGGGCTCCTTAATGCTGGGATTAAAGGGTTCTGTATTTTTAAAGCTGTTATATCCTTCAGTGTAAGAAGAGTAAACATACTTTCAGTAGCTGAATAACTCTGTGAAACAATGGATGCCAACGTTAAACTAACTGCTCCTAGACAGTGAGAGGATGAATGTCAGGCCGGCAGTCAGGAGTGGAGTTGGTAGGAGCCACTCCAGAGCACTTTCGTGGCAGGTGTTCTTGCAGATTCTTGCCATGCATCATGTATGTTTGTTTGCACAGGAGCATGTGTTTGTAAGGCACAAATGATGAGGTAACTCCAGATTTACAGCTTGTAAGCAGAAAGGCTGGAACGTCAAAGTCCACCCCATTAAATGTACCTAGTCTTGTGTCCATGGTGATTTAGGGTTATGATACTGAAAGTGAGCAGGATCCTCCAGCGGGAGGTATTAAATCTGGAAGAGGGGAAGGGAAGGGAATTTTCTACCAGTCCTGATCCTTTCTCTGTGCCTTTTGCCCTCTTAATAGGGAAACGGTTCAGCTGTCATCACTTAGATTTGAGGGACTCGTGTCCAGCAGAGAGAAGAAGAATTGGGAAGACCATTGTTTTCAATGTTTTCAGGGTGGCCAGCCTCTGCGGCTGTAATGTCTGATTTTCGTTTAGGCAGTGCTTGGAACTTCAAAGAGCTTTTGTGTGCATGTTCCAACCTGAGACTCCAGCTCCTGAGGGCGGAAGCCTGTAGCTGTTTATACAGATGGAGCAGTAAGCCCCAGGGGGCGTGCCATCTGTCTGTGCCACAGCACGCTGTCAGGAGAGCTGGTTCTCAAGCTCAGGGCCTGTGTTTGCACCACATGTTATCTGCCCTTTAATGGGTTCCTAAATCAAACCCACAGGTCCTGGTTATTTTTAGAGAGGCCCCCTTTCCCCCCTCCCTCTCTTCATGAGGTTCTAGTTACGCTCTCAGCACGCCTGGGCTCTAACTCCATCCTCCTGCTTCTGATTTCCCACTTGAGGGCAGAATCCGTCCTTGGGTAATATTTTCTGCCCATTTAGATCATAGGTAAGCAACACATGAACCTAGAGCCTCATGAATGTTAGTCAAGTGCTCTCCACCAATGAGCTGCATCCCCAGGCCCAGTGCTTGGTAGACGTTATAGCTTGAAGGGAGCCTTCAGTCCTCTAACAGTTGTTCCATATCAACACTAAAACCAGAGTGAATGTGGTTACACACTGAATTCGTACACTTAGGTTTTTATGTTCTGAACAATATTGTTCCAGCCTTCAGAGTCTACAATATTTCAACCATATATTTGGAGGATGAGATGTAGAGCCAGGGATAAAGGTAATGATAATTGTAAACAATACTATAAAAAGCTCTTATCTTGTTCTTATTTGAGCAGGTTCAGGTTTGGCTTTTACTTGGTGCTTTATAGTTGTTTGTTTTGTTTTGGACCAGCGTCGTTCTAAACATAGAAGGGAAGCTATAGAGTATGATTCCTTTTCACCAGTGTGAAGGGTTTTCAGGATGGAGCCATAGCACTGGGACAGCATTCCAATGGAAAGAGTCCATGTCTTTTAAGGATCAGTGTGTGGACTCGACCAAACATTCGGCACGTGTTTTTAACCAAGACTTTTTTTTCCCCTTTAGTTTGTGGACAACATTTCATCTCGAGAAGATATAGATTCTGCAGAGTACTACCTTTACAAGTAAGCTCCATCCTCACCTGTTTCACTCCCGCTTCTAACACTGGCTTTTTGCTTTTCTTCTCTAGCACTAAGGGGTGTGTGTGTGTGATTGAACTCAGTGTGTGTGTGTGTGTGTGTGTGTGTGTGTGTGTGTGTGACTGAACTCAGTGTGTGTGTGTGTGATTGAACTCAGTGTGTGTGTGTGTGTGTGACTGAACTCAGTGTGTGTGTGTGTGTGTGTGTGTGTGTGTGTGTGTGTGTGTGTGTGATTGAACTCAGTGCATGTGGCTCAGAGCATTAACCGAAGCTTCATGTAGTTGCTGGATTCTACATGTTTCCATGTAGACCATGTATAAGACTCTTGTTCACTTCAAATCCACGATGCTGTGATTTGACATCTCATCGTTTACTTTAATCAGAACTAATGCTCTTACTAAGATATCTTTTTTAAAGTTCTGTTCTTTTCATCAGCAAAAAAAAAAAAAAAAAAATTAGCTTTTCTCAGCTTTCTTTTCCTTTTTTTTTTTAAGAAACATTCTAGTGACATGAATACTTTTTTTGTGTGTAGGAGTCTGGGTAACCTGTTCAAGGATAGTGGTAATGATGCTTGCTCATTGTCTAAATGATTTCTGCTTCCCACCTTCAGAGAATACACAAAACATACTAAGGCTTCAGAAAAAAATGTTTGTGAAAATTGAAAGTTAGAAACTATGAACTCTTGGCGTTTCTCTTAAGTAACTGAAATCAGAGGTTAAGCTTGGAGACTTGGATACCAGAGACGTTATGGTCTGTGGTATTTCTGTTAGGTAGGCTTGCTGTGGTTGTTGTGGCTAACATTCTTACAGAGTGACTTTTGACCTCTCAGAATGACTTTAAAATCACATGCCTAACTTGAAGAAATATCAAGCAACTTCTTAATCTTAAGTAGCCCACAGCATCCTGCTGTCCCGCCTGCAGGCATCATTTCTTATCCCTGAGGTGTTCTATCACTTAGAGCAGTAGTTCTCAATCTGTGGGTTGTGACCTTCTGGGGGGTCAATGACCCTTTCACACGGGTCACCTAAGACCATCAAAAAACACATATTTGCATTATGATTCATAAGAGTAGCAAAATTATATTATGAAGTAGCAATGAAAATAAATGTATGGTTGGGGGTCAGCACAACATGAGGAACTGTATTAAAGGATTGCAGCATTAGGAAGGTTGAGAAGCACTAACTTAGAGTAAAGCGTATTGCTGCCTATGGTATAGGCTAACCTCCTTCCCTGTCACAGCCCATAGCCACCGTCGTAGCTTAATTGACCAGTGGAGAGCTGATGGGCTTCCCGCCATTGAATCCAGGCATGGGTACCAGCAGGACCCAGGACCTGTGGCACACACTACCTTCTCATCTTCTCATCCCTGGAGAACATTGGGAATATCTAAACATACAGACACGAAAGCTTAGGAACTCGAGCTTGGTTGTCCTAGCGATCATTATAGAAAAGCTACTTTGGAGACAGCAGAAGGGACATCAGGACATTTGGCGTGAGCTGTGCAGTGCTCTCTGGGAGCCAGCCACACTGGGATCCTCTGCTTAGGGGAGAAAAGGAAACATGGAGGATGAGGAGTGGATGCTGTGGTTACCACAGCACACAGTGAGTGTTTAAGGCAGTCTGTACATGTACAAAAATCCAGAAAGAGTGATACTCTGCATCTGAAGGGAAAATAAGCAAGAATAAAGGTGATTCAGACAGTGGGAGGGCTAAAACTAGGTGAGAGTCAGCACTTGGAAAACAGGGCATGCTAAGAATACCATGTCTTGGTGTTAGAGAGATACTTGAGGCATCAGAAAGATAAAAGCTGACAGTGGGAAGCACCAGAGGCAGAAGCTTCATGCAGTGGGCGTGGTTGGCTGGGAGGCTGGGGAAACAAGCCTGAGAGTGCCGCGCGCGCGTGCACACACACACACACACACACACACACACACACACACACACACACACACACACAACGCTCCTCATGGGCTGTAATATACTGTTTAAGGAGTAGTTGTGGGCCCCCTGAGGCGTGGGTGGGGAAAAATGAGGCCAGACAGAGGGAGAGGCTCAGCTGTGCTGCCACAGGCCCTTTGCTTCTGCCAGAGAAGCCATGCCTCCTGCTACTTTCTATATTGGGGTCTGCAGGGAATGTTTTATAGAGACCGTCAAATCGGGTAAGCATAAAAAGCACATTTTAGTGTCTCAATAATGCTTAATTAGCATTTTCTTGCATTATGAGTGTAGATGAGATGACAGATGCCTGTACTATTTGCAGCATTTGTCTTTCTCACCAATTAAAGTCATTGATTTTTTTTTATTTTTTTTATTTTTTTATTTTTTGACATTTGTAGCAGATATCTAAACACTGCTCAGAAACCGGCAATTAGACCTGATCCTGGCTCTGGGGTTCCGTTCACTAATGATGTGGCACATATGTTGCCTTACCTCAGAACTTCTTAGTATCTTCATAATTGTATTTCCGTGTAATTGGTTTCAGTAGTGAAAAGTCTGGAGAAGCCCACCTACCGGAGGGAGGGCTCAAGGTGCAAAAAGCAAAAGGTTCAGGGCCTCCTCAGGCCTTGTGAGTCTAGGCGCTTTTGCCTGGCCTCAGTTGTGCTTCTTTCTGCAGGCCTTTGCAGTATCTCTTTGTGTTCCTCATACAAACATTTTCTTCTCTCACTAAGCTTGCCCTGTGAAGGAAGACAAACCCAGCCTGATAGGTACCCTGTCTTCAATAAAAGGTTAGGTAGACAGTCCCTTAGAGTCCCCATCAAGAAGGGGTGGGTGAGAAGATTCTGCAGGCCCCAACAGGCAGGCTGGAGAGCAGGGTTGGGAATGGAATGTTTGTTTTATTTTGATATCATCAGCACTGAGTGAGTGATGAGGTCAGAAAGCAGCAGCAAGTGAAGATGGTGTGATGCAGGAACAGTCAGCCAACGGCAGCTGACACAAAGGCCACTCAGCGGTCAGTGTGTGGCGATGGCATTTATTCTTGACTTAAGAGCTTTCATCTCCTCTGCTAATTTTTAAAATAACTAGGCTCCAAACATTTTTTTTTCTTCCAAGCAGAGGATTTTTGTTTTCAACTTACTGTTCTCCTGTCTTTGAGAGGGAGAGGTTCCCTGCTTTTACTGTCACAGACAGCATTCCTAGGCATTAGCTTTGTAGCCCTGTTTTACTGACATGAAGGCTAGAAGAGATTGCCCAAGTGGTGGTGAGTATGGTGTGTGGAAGCTGCCTGTCCTGAGCTGGGAAGCCACAGCTCCAGATGGAGACAGCTCTGCGAAGGCAGCATGGGCTTCTCCAGAGCAGGATGACCATGAAGGGTCCAGGCAGGGCTGTGGGCGGTGGAGGGTCCAGGCAGGGCTGTGGGTGGTGGAGGGTCCAGGCAGGGCTGTGGGTGGTGGAGGGTCCAGGCAGGGCTGTGGGTGGTGGAGGGTCCAGGCAGGGCTGTGGGTGGTGGAGGACCCAGGCAGGGCTGTGGGTGGTGGAGGGCCCAGGCAGGGCTGTGGGTGGTGAAGGGTCCAGGCAGGGCGCTGATTGCTCCCAAGGGAACTACAGCAGAAGGATTTGAGAGTGCGCAGAGTGCAGTGTGGCGGGAAATTGGGATTACAGAGGAAATCCCTGGACTGTCTTGTAGCCTGTGGACGTCTCCTCTTTGTCCATTTGGAGCGCTGCCTGCCTGGGGTCAGTGTTGTATGGTGACTGCCATAAGTTTCATACAGTGAACACCTCTTCCATTTTAGAGACCACCTTTCCTGCTAGTCAGGTTCAGAGCCCCTCCCCACCCCCGTCCATGTCTACTGTCCACACTTAGACAGTGGACCTGGAGGCTGATTGTGTCTCCATAGTCACAAGATAAAACTACATGTCATAGGAAAAATCATGCCATTAATAAAAGCCGTTATCAGTGAGGTTATAGCAAGCTTTGACAGCTTGCATATGTTGCATTTGATGACTATACTAATGGCATACGACTCCAGCTACAATAAATACTTCTGCCCTCTCTTTTGGTGTACTCTTTATTGAGAATGTGTGCACGTTGCAGTTTTAAGGGCTTATTTAGGCTTCTGTATCATTTGGGGGGGGGCTGTGGTGTTTACAAAAGCATGGAATTGAACTTGTGCCCCTTACCCTCAGAACATCAGTCACCAGAACTGGTTATTTAATCCACAACGTGATGGTCATTTCTGTAGGGTGGCAGGCCTCTCCAGTTAGACAACATATTCTCTGTTGAGAATTTTACCATTCTAAAGTGGCCCATAGCTTCTAGAAAAAGCATGGAGAGTGGAATCCATTGTCACACAGCACAAAAAGCTGCAGAGCTCCGGGACGGATCTTTCCCTCAGCATCAGATTCCTGGGTTGTCATGGAGAACAACACGCCACCCAGTAATGAGAGGAAGGCTAAGCTGGGAGGCTGGCTAGGGTGTGGCAGCTGGTCCATCTTTGCTGTGTTGTGGCCTCAAGCGTCCTTCAGCAGTCGCTCAGCTGACCTGGCAGATAACAGGCGGCAGGTCAGAACAGCTGGGAGGAGGCAGATGGTAGCCTGCATGTCTCCAGGTCCTGGGTTGGCAGCCTGTCGAAGGACCAAAATAGCTTCATTTTTCAATGAGCAAAAGTGCTATGATGGCTTCTTGGAAGGCGGTGTTGTAGGAATCTGTGCCTGTGGGGAGAGGGGGAAGGAGGTTAGGGTTCCTTGGGAGTGAGCTGCGTGCGAATTAGGCAGTACTAGTTTTCCTCTGAGGTCTTGGGAGAGTGTATTTTCCTGTTAATATTTCTTAGTCTCTGGGAAACTCAAAACTTTTTTAGGTCTAAAAGCCACAGAGCAGCAAGCAATTCGAGCGTTTTTAGGAAGAGTTCCCCACTTTAACACTGTAGTTGTTTTTATTTGCTAATCTTTACCCCAAGCTCTGTATTAGACAGGAGCAAATTGGCAGATTTGGTTCTTGCCTCACCAGGAGCCGTGGGTTTGTGGATGAGAGTGGGGCCTTTGGCCCCTGCTTCCTCTGAGTCTGTGCTTCTCCCTCTGATCTAGTTAAGGAGAATGTGGTGTTCTGTGCTTACACATCCCAGAGTGATCTGAGGTGACTGCCGTCTTTACTGCATCGTGGAGCTGATTCCACATCCTGTTGTAGCAGACTGTAGCAGCCCAGGCTGCTAAGAATACCTATGGACTCAACTTTATATCACCTTGTCCTTTTGTTTTTCTGGGGTGAATTTGTAGTAGCATGGCCGGAACATACAGATGATAGATGTTTAACTTTCAAAGAACTTGACTGTTGTTTTACAAAGTACTTTAGTCCATCTTATAATCCTGTGGAATTTCATTCCACTGCACTTTCCATGACACACACAGCTGGACCAATGTGGATTTATTTTGGTTTAAATTTGTAATTGCCTGATGATCCCTTCTTTGGCAAATTTCACTGTTTTGGGGGTTATTTTTACTGAATTTGAACATTCTTTTTCTTAGTCTTGTGTTTTCATTCACTTAACATATTTTTCAAAGTATAGTTTCAACTTCTATGGAAATCACTTTTTTTTTTCTTTTATGTTTTTGATATCATCTAAGAAATCTTGGCCCAACTCGACACCATACATATTTTCCTCTGATATTTTGCTTTAGAATTTTATAATTTTAGGTTCCAGAGTTAGATCTATAATTAATTATGAGGGGCTTTTTATTTGTTTGTTTGCATAGGATAGAAGATAAGGCTCAAAGGTAATGTTTTTCTTTTTTGATATAAAAACACCTAATTTCTTCTAGACCATTTACTGTAAACATGATACTCTTTCACATTGCCTGGAACCTCTTGGTAATAATTTCTTCGTATGACTTTTTGTTCTGGTAATGTCTGCTTTGCTTTATTTGGTGATAAAAAAATATTGTCTTGATAGCTATAGTTTTTGGTCTCTTCTTAGATAACATGGATCTTCTAACTTATCAAAGTCCTTTTGGATAATCAACTCTTTTCTGTTCTATATTTATCGACATGTATATATATATATATATATACATTTACATCTTTTTTAAGATTTATTTTTATTTTGTTTATAAATGATTTGCCTACATGTATATATATATGTGTACTGTGGTATCCATAGACGTCACAAAAGATCATCAGATTACCTGAAACTGGAGTTATTGATGGGTGTGAGCTGGGCTGTGGGTGCTGGGAACCAATCCTTAGTGCTCATAACTGCTGAGCCATCACTCCGGCCCACACATGCATTCTTTCTTCTTGTTTGTTTGTTTTATTTTTGTTTAGTGAGCTAGAGTCTTAATATTAACCTTGGCTGTCCTGGAGCTCACTATGTAGACCATGCTGAAATCAAACTAATAAAGATCCACCTACCTCTCCTCTCGAGTGTTATAATTAAAAACATGTGCCACCTTGCCTGGTATGCACCCAAAATGTAGAGGAACTAGGAATAACTTGAGCAATATGTATTGAATGTCTTGTATATATTTAGAAGAAAAGGGAAAGGGAGTGAATATAGAGATCATGAAGAGAAAGGTTAATTTTGTGAATCAGCTATTATTCCATTGAAACAAATAAACTGCTCTGACAGTGTTTGAGATGAAAATATAGGAGGACAAATACCAATTACTGTGTCTGTAAGGTGCATCAGCTCTGTGTAAATAAAACTAATAGGAGATAGGAGAACATTTTTTTAATTCACTGAAATTGTGGTGTATTCAAACGCAGGATTGCTATAATCACTGCAAGTCAAAAACATTGTAAATTGTTGAGGATGAGTATATATGAGAAGCAGTTCAAAGTCCAGACAAATTCGAAAATAAAGGGCAAATTCACTGTATTTATATAACAAAGTTAATGTTTTAAAATATGTTTGTGCCAGACTGAAAGAGGGATTAGTGTTGTCATCAACAAACATACTTTCAAAAGTTAGAACTTGAGTTGGAACTTGAGCTGCAGTAAGAACTGAGTCTGTGTGGCCTGCCCTCAGACAGAGAGGGGCTGTGGGAAGGACCGAGAAATAAGGCTGGGAGATAGAGGGAGAAAATGATGGCAGAAGAGAGTGTTACTCTGTCATCATTGCATATTGATACTAAGTATGTAAATTGGTACATTATCCAGGTTAGGCATGCTAGCATACACCTATCATCCCAATATGGCTCAGGAAGCTGAGTCAAGAGGACCATGAGTTCAAGACTAACCTAGGCTATATGGCAAGATCCTGTCTCAAAAACAAACACAAATTTATAGAGTATCTTCAGAGAGAACTTTGGCCATATAAAATTATAAATGTATTTATTCTTTAAGCCAATGGTAGTTTCAGATACTTAACCTAATATGAAATATAAAATAATGTCATTGCAAAAAGTAAAACTGTCTGTTAGCAGAAGCATACTTAAATTATTATTCTAAAACCATGTAGTAAAATTATTCTATAACCATGTAGTAAATGTTATGCAGTGATTGAAAAAAATAAGGGCTTAATGTATATTTCTATTTTCTAAAGAGTAAGTTACAGAATTATTAGGTGAAGAGTTATGGTTTATGTGGTGTGTGGTATGTGCTGTGACACATGTGTATGTGTGTAATATTGGTATGTGCATAGCATGTCTTGGAGTGGTAAGCACTGTCATACAAAAGCTGTTAACAATGCTTTCATTAAGAAAATACTCTGGGCAACTTTTCATTGAATTCTCCCTTGACCTTTTGAATTTTATGTTGTGAGCATGTATTTATCAAGAAAGATTTCTGTTTTTAATGATCTAAGAGATAATCGTCATTGGACTCTTGAGAAATGTCTCTCGTAACGAAGATATTCCATGAAGAGTAATCATTTTTTTTATTTAGTGGATAAATGTAGGAGGGAAATTAATTCCCCTGCTTGCAGTGATAAAAGCCCTGACACTGTGTAATCAGCAGTATTATACACAGGGGAGGGGACAAATAGAGCAGCAAAGTTAATGAAAAGTTGAAACATAAGTCCTAGCTAATGAGAAAGTGTCTAGTACATTGCTTGCCGTATTGAGTTGGAAGAAAATTAGAAGGTGAAAAGAGACTGGACATTTCACCTTTTTGTTGTATGCATACGTGTTTCTAAGTTGCCTATTCTCTGCCTACTGATCACACTTAGGCTTTAGAAAAGAGCTGGCTACAGACCTTTGGAGGAAAAACAGTTGCCAAAACATACCATTAGATTTTCCTGGCATTCTGGCCAGCTGGGAAGTTGGATTCTAGGTCCTCTGAGGCTTGTCGGCTTTAGCATCTGAAGTTGATGCTGAAATGACTTTTGTAAAGGCAGAGGGGGTCAAGTTCTCACAGCTGGGGTGGGGAGCTGACTCGGTCCCTAGTCTTGTCAAGCAGGCCAGTGTATCTGCCCATACCTGGTCCCTTCAGAGGCACCAGGTACCAGCTGCCTGCAGGAATGCCTGGCTTCTCTCATTAGAATTGAAGCCTCAAGTGGTGGTGGCAGAGGCAGGTGGATGGATCTCTGAGTTACCGGCCAAGTGAATTCTGGTACATCCAGGACTACAAAGTGAGACCCTGACTCAAACAAAACAAAGATGGAAGCCTCAGACTTTGTGGACATGAGGGTCCAGCTCAGCTTCTCAGAAACTCTGCTTGGGTAAAGGCATTATTAACATTCCAGTTAGTTCTTTCATGATTTTCAAAAGAAAAAGCAGGACATGTAAGACTAGATCAGAGAAAGGGTGGGGCCTCTGATCTGTCGTAGGTCTTAGTCGTAAAAGCTGTGATACTTCCCACTTTAGACAGCTAATTATTGTGCCATGTTTCTCTTCATATTTCCTAGCTCTGAAAAGTCCTTGAAGAACATTTTTGATGAGCTGAACATACATGGGGAAGAAAAGCACTAAAGTAAACTATTCTGATAGTGTCAAACATTTTAAGGTGACTCTTAAGAAAATGAAGATTTTGTGTAAAAAAAGTATTTTCTGAGTTCTGTTTTGCAGTGTGGTCCTGGTCAGCAGCTCTTCCTCCTAGCCGTTTTCATGGCCGTAACATAAGGTCCCTGGAACGCGGCTGGTGAACACAGATGTAAGCCCAGCTCCTCTATCGATTGTGCAGCCCTCCTTTGGTAGTATTTGGCCTGTGAGCTTGCAGATAGTTCTCAGGAGCTGGCAGTGGCTAAAAGAGAGAGGAGTAGATAAGCAGAGGCTTCAGGGGATCTGTGGAGCAGAAGTTGCAGTTGATTGCATCATGATTTTTGAGGCCAAAAGCAAATAAATTCTTAAGTATTTCCAGATGCTCTGTGTGTAGGGAAGTGGACACTTAGGAGCTTCGATGTGACTTCTCTTTGATGACTGTGACTGCTGTCCTTTCATGATAGAGCTCCCCTTGTGTTTGTTTCAAGCAGGCAGGGGTTGGAGGCCTGGTCCCTTCCTCTTGATACCGATGCTGGTTAATGACAGCATCCCTGTCTCCTAGCTTGGAACTTAAAACTCAGGCTTTGAACTCCAGAATAAGCAACACTGCCTCCTACTATGTTTCATCCTTGGGTGTGGGTGCTACCCAGAGGTGTGGGTGCTACCCAGAGGTGTGGGTGCTACCCAGAGGTGTGGGGGAGGTCATTAGTCTTCATTGCTAAAGCCTTGGCACAGTCGGTAGGGAAGACTTGCAAAGCATTTGTTAAAATGAGACTCTGGGGTCTCCTAGGGACAGATCCCTCCTGCCCTCCACTTTCTGAGTTCATTAATGGCAGGTAGTGAGGGGTGTGGTGCCTGACACACATGTTCTCAGAGCACAGCCACATCAGCCTACCATCCCCAGCATGCCCTGTCTTTGCTTGTTTCCTGGCCTCCATTCGGCCTCATCCATACTTGCCCTGACTTTAATGTACTTTCTGACCTTTCCTTAAAATTATACTTCAGCTATGTGTTGAGTCAGGATCTATTTTCCTTTCCTTGAGAAGCGGTTCTGGAGAGTGTTCGAGCCCGGGCTCTGGAGTCAGTCTGCTGGGATTGTGTGTCAGGAGTGGCTGTGCTAGCAGTGTGGTTTAGTGACAGCTCCGTCTTCCTCCTCCTCTGGTAAAGTGGATGTTGATGGTACCGTGCCCTGGTGTAAGGGGGGCCTGGAGAAACTGTTAAAAGTGGCTGCAAGGGTCCTGGGGCAGGGGAGGGGAGTGCTTAGTTAGATTTGGCTTTAGTAGTGGCTGTCCTTTGTCCTTGAAGACCAAGGGCTATTCCCTTCACTTTTCTTTTAGGGAAAATGCACTTTAAATTCAGATTTTGGTTTTTAAAGCCATTATTCCCCAGTGATCTTTAGCAGCTTTCACTGAGGAGCACCACAGTTCAGGCCTCACTGGGGCTATGAAAAATACTTGGTCAATACCCAGAGGGAAAGGGTGACACATTTGAGGGAAGTGCTCTGCCCCTTAAAGACTGCCCTGTAGTTAAGTTGCTAAGCTTACAGCAACCATAGTAGACCAAAGGGGGGCAGCAGAGAGTCATCTGTGTCCTGTCTTTGGGGGAAGGGGGAGGCGTGTATGAAGCGATTCCCAGGGAGGAAAATCGACCCCAGACCCAGCCTTGGCCAGGTGTTGTGAGGTGAGTAGGTAAAGCACAGAATAGATACCGAGTGGATACAAATAGTTCTGGGCTGGGGGTATTGAGAAGGCTGATAGAGAGATGACAGGGCTGAGCCGCAGCTTGGTGTGACTGAAGCTGTTGTCAGCACTCCTTTCCCCGATGGGAACTTAGCGGCCTGCTTTTGTAGCCCATTGTTACCTGGCAGATTGATCTACTGTAACCCTGAAGGTTAGGCCGAAACAGACATATTTAAAATTTTTAAAATGATGCAAAAGGTGATTCTTTTAGCTTGTAAAGGAAAACACTGCATTTTGATTGATCTGCTGTCACCCTGAAGGTTAGGCCGAAACAGACATATTTAAAATTTTTAAAATGATGCAAAAGGTGATTCTTTTAGCTTGTAAAGGAAAACACTGCATTTTGATGCTTCCTGGCAAGCTTTTTTACTACATCTCTTGTTTTAAACTAATTGAAATATCCAGATTTCATCTATAAAGTTAATACAATTTTTGCAGAATTATTTGAGAACTGAGAAGATAATCCTAAAATCAAATGAAAGAATCAAGGGCCAAGAATAACTACAACCTAGGAAGCCGATGGAACAATCTGCCAGAGAGATAACATGGCTTTTTAGAATGCTGTGATCGATGAAAAAAGATACACTGGCATAGGTCTGATGAAGATGCTCAGGCCAGCAGGGCAGAATAGAGAGAAACCAGAAATAGTTCTACACACACATGGAACCTTGAGATGCTCTGTGTCAAAGGTAGAAACCGGTAATGAGTTCATAAGTGCTACTTGGATGTCAGGTTATATGGAGAAATGTACACAGGAGTACATACTGTGTTTTAAGCCAGAGCAGCAGTCTAAATGAGAAAAGCAAACTATACTTCTATCTGGAAATACAGACTTCTAAACAGGTGATGGTGGAGGTGTATTTTGAGTATGATGTGAGAAAAACTAACTGGTTAAAGACCAGTAATTTCAATGTATGAAAATTTAAACACACCATAAAAGAGAATACTGACACAGTAAAGACAAGCAAGATTTACAGCCTACCAATGTTTGTTGAGATAAATAACCAAATGGAAGAGTCCATAGTGATGCATTTGCAAAAATCTTACTATTCTCATATATTGTTAAAGTTAGGCTTGTACTAGGGAAGATAGGATTGTACCTATATTAATGACAGTACCTGTGATTTTATTTGTTTTGCTCATATGTGTTGGTTTTGACATCGAGGTTTATATATATATATAATTTCTTATATATATATACACACACATATATATGTATATATATATATATATAAGCAGTATTCCCTCATTTGTTTTCTCAAAGTTTACATAAGGCATATTATTACTTCAGTATTTGATAGCATTCGCCAGTGAAGTCATATGGATTTAGATTTTTATTTTAAATTACAGGTTAGTATTTTTTAATAGATAAATGGCTTATCAATATCCTAGTTTGTCATGTTCAATGGTAGTAAGATTTGCTTGTTCTTATTAAGAACTTTCTTTTACCTTTTCAACATTCTGCTGGGTTACTGGGTTTTGTTGTTGTTTTTCTAATTTATTGGGCCTCTTGTAATGTTTACAGAATAGTTTTGAATTAATATTTTCTCATTTCTTTATTTTTTAAATCATTTTACTTTATAGTAGTGTTTGCTGTGTCCATGTATAATTTAATTTTTAAACTTGCCTTTATGAGTTTTATGTGAGATGATATTTTTATCCCAACAAATTTTCCTCGATTAATGTATGCATTTGCTTTTCATATGTGTATATATGATTCATGTGGAATTACTTTGACTTAATTATTGTGGGATAATCTTTTGTACACTGTGAAGATGTGCCCTTGCCAAAGCACCTTCTGATTGGTTCAATAAAGAGCCAATTGGTTTAATAAAGATCACTGAATGATCAATAGCTAGGCAGGAAGAGGCTAGGCAGGACTTCCGGGAGAGAGAGGAACTCAGGGACGAAACACTGGGGAAGTCGGGTATAAGAATGAGAGAGGTAAAAAGCTATGTGATAGAATGTAGATTAATAGAAACTAGTTAATTTAAGTTGTAAGAGCTATTTGGGAACAAGTCTAAGCTAAAGGTCAAGCTTTTGTAATTAATAATGTCTCAATGTCATTATTGGGGTGCTGGAGGTCCCACAAAGTCCAAATACAGCCAATTATATGAAATACAGATTTTCCTTATATATAACCCTCATGTGCACAGAACATATGCTCCACAGTCATTCTTATGTCATGTGTTGAACAATCTATGATCTGTGGCATGCTTTGATATAGGAAACACTCTATAATTCTATGTCTATCATTGCTCAGCTTCTATTATGCCTTTTTTTGAACCATGTTTAGCAACCTTATTAATCTTAGACATGTTTTCCAAATGCTTTATTTGACTATCTAGTCCCTCCATCCTTAACCCTATGGAAATTCTCAGATATGTGGCCACAAACCTCAAATATCCTTTAGGACTCTTTACTAATAATAATCACAGCCAACACTGACTACTTCTTATGGATAGGAAACTGGAGAGAACAGCATCTTTGTACCTCAGTACACAACTGCCAGTGCCAGATTTAGTCCCTACTCATGCCTCTGGGTGATGCTCAGAATAAACTACTTTTTCAGGTAGTTGGGGAATGCACTGCCATTGGAAGCCAGATGCATATCCCCTCCCCTGCCTTCTCTAGTGTTTACTTCCCTAGGTAGGAGCTGAAGGGGCTGCTCACGTAAGCTCTATCCTTGAGGGTTCCCAGTCAGATAGGTGAGGCCCCTTAGCCCTTCAAACCCCAGCTGTCTGCTCATCAACTAGAGTTAGTGTGTCGTCAGATAAATGCCAAATGCTGGCAGCTGCTTGTATCTGTACAAAAGTCACTAGCCTCTCATCTTCATCCTTCTCATAGAAGAGCCTGCAGATTTCAAAGGTGGGCATTATATGTCCCCCTCTTTTAAAGATGAAGGATATAAACAAAAGAAACCTTCCCAAGGCCACAGCTAATGACTGAGCAAAGACATCATCCTGGATTCTTTGGTTTCTTCTTCTAAGCCTGAAGGAACATTTGTTTCCATACCATTCAGTCTCATAAAAACATTGTTTGCCAACTCCACAAATGTCCAGTTGGGTTAACTTTATATCATCTAGTGGTGTGTTCAGCTCCTGTAAGCACACTGGTATTTCTGGTGTGTTTATGTCACTTTCTCTAGCGGTGTCAAAACACTGCTTCCTACTCAGGAACACTCACAGTACAAAGAGAATAGTATCTTTTAAAGAGAGGCCAGAATGCCTGTCTTTGTTTCATATGGCTGTAGAGGTCATGTCTATAGAGGTCTATAAACCTCTGTCTTTTAGGAGATGTTTTAAAGAGGATGAGTTAAGGCTGTACTCTGACAATAGTGCTGTAAGTTTATTGGATTTATGATTCCTGGATTTTATTTTAAAGAGTTGGCCGAAAGACTTTTGGGGGGTGGGGCTGTTTCCCTACCACAAAGCAAAGTTAGCTTTCACTTTGTGACAGAGTGTGGATTTGAAGCCAAGGGCGGCTCCTTGGGGCTGATTTAGCATACACATTTATTGAGTAGGAGTATCTGAGGGTGCACTCAGCCAGGCATGTCCTCCACCGCCACCCTCCGCCCACCTTCTCTTGATTTTCATTTTCACGTAATCATTTGGGCTCTGCTCTCATTCTTCAAGCCAAGTATTTGTGGTGAGTCTGAGTTCCCT
Organism: Cricetiscus sungorus; assembly: GCA_030556225.1. Classification (NCBI taxonomy): domain Eukaryota; kingdom Metazoa; phylum Chordata; class Mammalia; order Rodentia; family Cricetidae; genus Cricetiscus; species Cricetiscus sungorus. The sequence goes on along the minus strand of JANBXA010000411.1, from coordinate 11,981,347 downwards.
AGACACTTATTTGGAAAGCGACTTTGGAGCACTTTATTCCTCAGGGTCTTGCTATCTTCCTATGGTAAGATAGTACAGAGTCTCTCATTTGTTTCATATCTTCATCTTTGGCAGCAAAAAATCTGGCCCCAGCCCCTTGGACAGGGTGTGTTGATTTCCTGGAGAATTGCCAGCTGAGGTTGACTTTTTCAGGATAATTATATCTTAGTGACTTTATGTTCTCGGCACCTGGCCATGCTTGGAACAGTGCTGATCTTCAGTAAATATTTGTTGACTGAATGATGGGATGTGATTTATAAAACCAGCGAATGTTTAAAATTCTGATTGTGTTCATGTTGTTTTCCTCTGTTCATACACTGTTTGAACTCATGTGATGAACAAGTACAGATAATTTGGGGAGCACAGTTTCATATAAATTGCATAGTGACGCATAGAATGTCTATCAATCTAGGGTGATGGTGTGATTAGCAGTAAACACTGGGTTGGACCCAAAAGATCTTTGTAGTTCCACCAAAATAATCACAGTCTGATTCTTGTCGGGCTACTTAAGGCTTGCTGCTCTCAGCTTCTTCATCTTAGAAGGAAATAGAGAAAAGTGTAGAAACCTCTCTCTCCCCTGGCCCGAGCATGTGGAAGTGCCCTGGGAAGGATAAAGCCTGGCTCAGATACAGAGGAGCCGTGCTCTCTGGGGGGAGGGGGGCTGTCTCTAGGGTTCTGAGCTCCACTTTGGAGAGATGTGGACACTGCTCAGCCATAAAGCCCGGCACATTTGCCTCGGCAAGAGAAGACTCATGGACCCCGTGGCAGCAGGTTTCTGGCTCCGTGTAGACGGTCCCTTCCCAGCCCCGTACTGTTTTCCCTGTCGTTTCTGCCTGTAGTTATGAACTCAGCCCACCACAGGCTCATAGAGATTGGAGGAAAATACAGGACTGTGTGGGGTCTTCCCTTATACTCAAAACAAGTCCCAGGAGTGCTGCTCTTGGGTTCCTCTGCTCAATTGGATACAGGGCAACCATGTGTATGCTGTGTCCTAATACCCTCGGGAACTTCTGTGGTCCCTCTTCCTCACTGGGTTTAGAATTGCTCACACAGGGACTTGTGGGCCTCTGGAGGAGGATGAAGAGGTCATGGGCATATCTGCCTGTGTTGTCTGGGGCACGAGGGCCAGTTGCTTTCCTCTGTTTCCTGTCTGCCCATGGAGGGGTATTATCTTGGGCCAAGTGCCAAACTGCTTTTTTATTTTGTTTGTACTATCTATATTTTTTATAGCACCTTCAAAGACAAGAATAACAAATAAAGTCATTAACCAATGTATCAGGGCCATGTGTGGTAGTGTCCAGCTTTAATCCCAGCATTGAGGAGACAGGCAGGTGGAGCTCAGAGTTCAAGGACAGCCTGGTCTGCAAAGAGCAGTGGTACACAGTGCTGGGTAGCGAGACCCTGTCTCAGAAAATAAGCAGATCTGTTTGAAGCTATCATCTTGATTTCTCTGACAGAACCACCCTCCTGTTTTACATACTTGTTACAAGTTACGCTCGTGGTTTCCTGGATTTATGATTCCCAAATATAGGACAGGCAGATGGACATCTTTATAACTTTGTGAGACATCTGTCCGAGAACAGTTTCTATTGAGGTGACAAAGCGCTGTGACTCATGAGCTCTATCATCAGTAGAAATGATGATGAAATAAGATGATGATCCAACCACAGATCCCAGGCTGCCACCTCTTGCAGGAAGAGCATAAACTGTTTAATACAGTTCCAGCCAGGTATCTCCAGCCCCTAAAATATCTCCTTGGCGCCTCCATTATTACTCAAAAAATGTCAACCAGACTTTCTGTCTAAACTGAGCGTTGCTCTGGCCATGGGAATTCATTCCTTTAAAGGCTACCAAGCCTTAAATGAACTCCCCACCCGGGCCCTGGTGCCATCCTGCATCGCTGCAGCCAGCAGTGGCCTTCTGGCCTGCACAGCTGTCCCCCTTTCACTTCTCCCAGGAACACTGGTCACAGGGACCTGGCTTTGGGACATTATCAAGCCCTGAGAATAGCACTGTTTTGAAAAACTTTGTTGACCACAACCTCAGAATTTGCATAGGGTCTTCTGTCTTCAAATACTGCAGGCAGTAAGCGTCGGGTGAGTGTGGGGGTAAGTGTGCAGCACTGGGCTTTGCTGAAGTCCGCCCGCCGCGGTTAAAGCTGCCGCCTCATGGAAATTCTCTGACTTTCATGTGTGAGCGCTCCTCAGGCTAGTAGATTTGTGTACTGCTCACACTAGCCTCCTTGAAGACTACTGCCAACCTTATTTTCCATCGTACACTACCTCCCTAGGGCTGTCACGACAAAGTACCACAGAATGGGTAGCTTAAAAACCAAAGACATTTATTTTCTTATAGTTTGGACCAAAAGTCTGAGCTCAGAGTGTCTTGGGGCAAGACTCTCTCCGAAGTCTCCAGGGAACAATCTGTTGCATAGTATCCTTCTGGCTTCCTTGGCAGTGTGTGGCTTGTAGATGCATCATTCTGTCTGTCACCGCCCAACACTTCCTGTGTATGTGCATGTGTTTCTATGAAGGGTACCATTTGTATTGAATTAGGACACCCCCACACCCCTACCTAACTTGATTACTGTATTTCCTGATAAAGTCACGTTCATAGCTGCTGGAGATTAGGGTTTTAGTATCTCTTTCAAGGGTTGTAATTTGGCCTGTAATTCTAAAAATGAAATGTACGTAACATAAAACTCACCATTTTAAAAGTACGTCATGATTTTGTGCAATAACTACCTGTATCTGAAATATTTTCATCACTCCAAAGGAACGCCATTGCAGCTAATCAATCCTACACTTCTCTGCCATTGCAGACCAAGTGAAGCAATCGCTATTCGCCGCCTCTCCTCCAGTCCCTGGCAGCTTCGGGTCGACCTTCTGTTTCTGCCCATTTATCTACTCTATTATTATCTATTATTACACGTATCATGTGTATTGATAAAATATTCTCTTTTGGGTTTGGTTTCTTCAGCATAATGTTTTGAAACTTCATTTTCATTGTTGCATATATGCTGCTTTATAGGGAGGGTTTTTCTGTATTCCGGCAGCCATACCCAAATAACCACACAGAAACTTAATATTAATTATAAATGCTCAGTCGATAGCTCAGGCTTATTGTAACTAGTGCTTACAACTTAAATTAACACATTTGTATTAATCTATATCCTGCCAAGTAGTGTTACCTCTCTTTCATCGTGCGTCTCCTGTTTCCTCTCCTTGTCTGGCTGGAGAATCCTAACTCTCTGCCCTCCTTCTTCCCAGCATTCTCTCTGTCCTGAAAATCCTGCCTAGCCATCGCCAGTCAGCTTTTTATTAGCAGTGAGAGCAATACTTACTTACAGTGTACAAAGAATTGTCACAGTGCTTCTTCCTATTTGTATGTGTGTGTTCCCATTTACTTCAGTCCATCTGATGCCAAGCTTGTTTCTGTCTTGAACTTTTGTGGCTAGTGCTTTGTGGACACATGTGTGCATGTATTTGTTCAATTACCTGTTTTCAATTGTGGTGAGTCTATACCTGGGAATAAGTTACTGTGCTCTATGACTATTCTGTGCTTAATTATTTTAGTAACTGCCAGTTTTCTATAGTAGGCGAACCATATTACCACTGACAATATGCAGGGTTCCAGTTTTCTCCATAGTCTCACCAACATTGTTCTATTTTGGGGTAGTATAGTAGCTGTCTTAGTTGGTATTTTTTTTTTTAATCTTGTGGTTTCAAGTTGCGTTTCTTGGGGGACATTTTTATATCCTCTTTGAAGAAATAACTTTAAAGTGCATTGCCATTTTTGTTTACATTGTTTGTTTTTGTTGTTGATTTATAAAAGTTGTGTTCTGCATACTACTAGCCCCTTATCAAATAAATAATTTGCAGGTTTTTTCAACTTTATAGGTTTTCTATAATCTAGAGTCTATTTTATAGGTTTCCCCCTTTATGACAATAATATCTCGTAATATGCAAATGTTTAAATTTGGATAAATCCTAATTAATGTGTTTTCGTTTATGATCATATCTTGGACTCCATGGCTAAGCCACATGTTGAGAAGACTTAACCTGTCTTTTCACCCCATGGCTTTATTGCTTTGAGTCTTGTGATTAGGTCACTGAGGCATGTTTAATTCATGGTACCACTGTGCCATATACTGAGAAATGCCTGTCTTCAGTAATAGGCTCTTTTAAAATTTGCTTTGTAAATGAAAAAGGAGCATAGGAGACCATCCAGAGACTTTATAGAGGACTCTGCCTCTCATTGCATGAAAAGGGGGCTCTTACCCCTCGGTGTCCTCGGAATTTCAGGGCAGGGAGCCTTTTTGGTTGTTGCTCCTGACTTACATTGGCAGCTATACTTGAGGGTTAGAACCCTGCTCTGAGGCTCAGTACAGCAACCAGAGCCAGCGGTGGCCTGAGATTAGTTTGTTCTTCTTGCCTTCGGGCCATAGTGGAAAGTGGGGTAGTGGGCATCTGACAGGACTGGAAGGAAATGAGGGCTGGTGAAGGAGAAAGCTGACTCCCTCAAGCTGCCCCGGACCCCACACATGCTGCACACACGTGTAAATAAATACTTGCAGTAAACACATTTTTAAAAATATTCCTGTTCATAATATAATAATATAATATAGTACAGAAATATAATGCATCTTCCTGGCACTCCCAGTTGGGGTTATTGAGTTTGGGGGTGGGGATTGTTTTGGTTTGTGTGTGTGTGTGTGTGTGTGTGTGTGTGTTTTTGTTTTGTTTTCATGAATCTCTAGCAGTATAATTTATTTTTACATTCCAATCCCAGCTCCCCCTTCTTCCCCCTGCTACCCCTTCTTCATCCCTACCCCACCTCCCATCTCCAGCAGTTTCTTAAAATTGTTGTTCAGTCAGTTTCTGATCAACATTATTACACCATTGAATTGATACCCCCCCCCAGAATCACATGCAAGATGCCACCTACATGTAAATTATTTAGTTAATTATGGCAGAAAATAGCTTGAAACTTGGTATTTTGTTGTCCTGGAAACAGCCCAGCATTTCATGAGTATTTTGAGTGACCTAATTAACTTAGAACATTCTGAATGACTACTTCATCAATTAGTTCAAATGTTTCTATACGTGATGAAATTTTTATTGTGAAATGAATTTCACTCTCTCAACCAGTACTCATTTACTCATGCAGTTTTTAGCACAAAAATAAAAATGGGTAAAATACACTGTCTAGTTGGATATAGCACAGGGATATACCCTCTTCTTCCCGTTTACAAGTGGTGAGCTTTTCTGCCCCATTCTCTGTTGTGTGTGTTTCACCCAGAACACAGCAGCTAACCCATAAATGTAACTTACATATAATCACTAGATCATGTCGGAAAAGAAAGCTTTCAGACGGGAGCTCGTGAGAACTGATTTTAGAGCACACATATTATTAGCTAAGGTGTTCAGGGGTCTGGCTCTAAGATTCCGAGGATGGAGTTTGGGGACTTGTTTAGTTTAAGTGTGCAAAGAAGAAATGCACATGAGAGAGAGAGAGAGAGAGAGAGAGAGAGAGAGGAGGGGGAGGAGGGAGGGAGGGAGGAGAGAGAGAGAGAGAGAGAGAGAGAGAGAGAGAGGAGCGCTTGGGCTGTGGTATTTGAAGACCTGGGTGAAGGACAGACGGAGATGGTCCTGAGGTGGCAGACTGGGTTCAGTCTGCAGTTAAGCTGTCTCATTGCCTTTGTGTTCCTACATGTTGTGCTGCTGCTACAGAATTCTTGAGACTGAACTGTGCATATAGAAACACGTTCCCTAGGTCTAGAGGCTAGGATTGTGAGAACGGGGCATCCAAGTGTGTTGTTAAAGGTCCCATATCTGCTCTCGAGGTGGCGCCTTTGTCCCCAGGTGCTGCTCCTCACCTCACAAGAACAGAACACACTCCAAGCCCTCTTCATGGTGCTGCTAGCCCGTTGGTCATGCTCTGTTCTCCTGGCCTCAGCTTCCCATCAGACCCCACCTTTCTGAAGCACTTGCGTTTAGAGTTGAGTTCCAAGCCAGGCAAGGTAGTGCACACTTTTACTCCCAGCACTTGTGAGGCAGAGACAGGTGGATCTCTGAGTTCGGGGATAGCCTTATCTACAGAGTGAGTTCCAGGACAGTCAGAGCTACACAGTGAAACCCTATCTCCAGAAAAGAGGGGGGTGGGAAAGAGTTGAGTTCCAGTTTGAGAGTTAGAAGAGCGGAAACATGGAAACATTTAAACCTGTATTATTTGGTCATTGAAATACTGACAAGATGCTTCATTTATTCAGCCCAAGTCAGTGAAGGCACAAAATTTTCGGTTGCCTTTTGCTTGATGAGTTTCCAAAGCAAACAAACAAAATCAGAGCGCATAATAGATAATAGAACACTCTCTTCTCGCATTAGATGGCACCGGATGCTGGTCTGTTCTCTTAGGTTTATGGATTCTCCTGGCAGCCTTTCTAGACTGTCCTGTGATGCCTTCCTTTTTCTCTTGGGCTCTTCCCTGAGGTTACTCTGATGCCAGGCACTCTGTAAGCTCAGTTGATATTGTAGACCAAGTCCTTGAATAGAGAAGTGGTGACTTCTAAATTCTACCTCTGCCATGCAATCCACCCTGAACAAACAAACAAAGCAGCGGCGCCCAAGTCTAGCTCTTCTGTATCCCCACCACAGCTTGGAATAGGAAATGTTGATCTGAAACATTTCCATAAAACCCATGTACCATGAGTCTCCCTGGGAGCAGTGGAACTGTTGCGGACCAAGGTCATTGACTCAGGATTGTAGGTGGCTTAGCAGCCACAGCGGCCACATTCTCTCTAGTGTCAGCAGTGAGAAGAGTCCGACTTCCCACCATTGTATTGTAGGGAGAATAACAATGTGAGCGAGCACCTGTGAACCTCACAAGGCAGGGTTTTGTGTAGATTCTTAGTCTCCTCAAAATCATCTATTTAGCCTCATTTCATAGAGCTCAAACTACAGTGGAGAAGAAATAAGAGGTTTTGTTAAAGGTATAAATCTGTCTGTAATAAGGCAGATATGTAGAGCTATGAATATTCCTCAAAGACTCAGTAAGATAATAAAAATGATGTGGAAGGCTGGAGGTATGGCTCTGAGGAAGAACACTTCCTATTATGCTGGCCCTGGGTTTAAATCCCAGCAAACAAAGTGTGTGTGTGTGTGGGAGGGGGGATCAAAGCCATGGTTTAGTATCTGGGGCACTGTAGGTGTAATTCTTCCCTGGCTATGATACGCTTATTCTTTTGGTATTTCAGAAGATGGACAGGTTATATGGCTCTTATAGCCTTTGATCATTAGCAGTAGCCTTTGAAGAATAAAGATATTCATCCATGCCATTACATTTATTACTATTTGACAATCTCATACATGTATGTAATATATTTTAATGTGTTCACTCACACCATTTCTCACTTATCTGTGTTTCCACCCTCAAGCCCTTCGTCCCAATAAATCTTTGACGTCTTTCCTTTTTACTATCTAACCCACTACCTTTAATTGGGGTTGTTTACATACATGTTCATGTGGGTTTTTTTTTTTTTTTTTTTTTTTTTTTACTGGATGTGGCCACACTCCTCCCCCAGCATAGCTCCTCACCTAGGGGAAGGGCCTCCTGTGTTCCTCTCATACTGTACTTACTCTCACATTCCTTCTGTTGAGGAAGTCATCCTGGGGACTTTCTCAAACCCCCAACCTTACAGAGAGTGGCATGTTGGTCATTCTGGACAGATACTGAGGATGATCAGAATGTACAAGGCTGTTAAGAGCTGTGGAATTTGTTCATCTTATATGAAAATCTGATACCATGAGTCAGCATAGAAGCTGAAGAAAATCAGAGAATAGCAGGCCCATTGTTTTAAGGCTGACTTAGGCAAGTGGCTAAAATCAGGTCACACAGTAATTCCCTGGTTTTGATGAGTCATCCTGTGGCTTCTCCATATGGCCTGTGTATTTCTGCAATTCTAGCCATCGTGTTTTCATATCACTTTGGATAGCTGGGTGAAATCAGTGCTCAGTTAATATGTTTTATACCATAAAATTGTCAAAGTGCTCATGGTCAAGTCAGCTGGCTTGTTTACAAGTGAAGGGAGTGAAGGCATCGGTGGATAGTAAGATACTTCCCAGGCCTCCACATCCAGTCACAGGGCATTCTGCAGTGGAATCAGCCTGCATCCTCTCCCTTGTCATCCCTTCCTTAGATTTTACTTATCTGCTTATTAATACCTGTAAAGACTTAAAATTCTGGAATAGCTCCATCCATCTCTTTTTAATTATATGGTGCTGTTATTCCCTTTAATAGCAGATTCTTTGTGTGACTATGCATGCAGGCCTGTCAAAAACACAATACAGTTCCATAATGCATAGGCATGTACCAGTTAGGTATGTACCAGTAAGCACATCTATGGCATCCTTAGTATGGAGATTAATTATGGCACTTGATTGTTATTAATGAATCCTAATGGAAATTTTAGAGCTGCGGTGGTTTGCTCATAAGCCTATTGATAATACTGTAGTGTAGGACCAGGAGTAAAACAAGATAATGTCGCTTGTGCCCATCCTTTATCATTGAGTCCATTTGATGCTATTTTCAACCTCTGAGATGGCAAATAAGATTTTTCTAGACAAATGTCCCTCTTCTATAGAATAAATTTAATTAGAATATAACCTCCTGGTTTATTGGTGACACTCTGGTTGGGGAAAAGCCCCAACTGCTAGTGGGAAGCTCATAGACTTTGTGACCCCACCACAGTCACCTAATGTTAGACCCGGGCAATTCATGGTTGAAACTCCAGAGCCCTACTCTCTGAGTGTCAGTTCCACCTTGTTTTATTTTGACTATATGACCTTGGGAAAATTTTGGTTTTGAGGCTCCTCGTCTGTAAAATGGGCCTAGTATACGTACTTATAAAAGGTTGCTTTGGTAAGTAAATCTGTAGTCTTTAAGAAGTGGTGAGTACAATGGCCATAATGATGTGCAAGTTAGAAAGAGGTGACATGTTGGTTGTGGTATTTGTGTTATCAGTTTGAGTGAATAAGAAAAAGCAGATTTTGTGAGGCCTGGGTGTGCACAGTGATCAGGTTAATACTGACTTAAAGTAGCTCATGATTCATCTGATTGTTGGTTTGTGTTAGTTAATGATGTTCAGCCGGATCTCAGCGCCCTGGGCTCAGGTGACTCCTGTGTCAGCCTCCTCAGCAGTAGGACCGTAGTCATGCTCCACTGTCCCCTGTTCTGCTCGTAGCTCTTTGTCCATTTCAGCTCTTCTTTCAGAGATATTGTGTGTACACTGAATGAATGACAAAAATATATCCCATTTTAGGTGTGACCGGTAAGCTCTGAATAGAGCAACTAAATCTTGCATTTTACTTTAATTCGGTGAAGGGAAATGGCATTCCCATTTCTTAGCAGCAGGCACCTCTCTAAAGAAAAGCACCGGTGGTAACCAGAAAGCAAAAGACCATTAAACATGTCTAACAGCAGTCCCGATTCAAATTTGAATGACCTAAATTCACTAAAGTAGAATTTTTAACTCAGCCCTTGGAGACATCTTAATCCTTTGAATTGGTACAAAATCAAAGTACCTAATGACATGGCTTGTGTTTAATGTCAGTCCCGCATGGCATTCTGAAGGAATGAGCAGTTTAAACAGATTTCCTACAGGAAGTGGGCACCATTATGCATCGTAGCTTCATGGGAATAAGGACGTGCGGTCTCTGTTCCCTGGTCTAGTGTGCTTCTGAATTCACTGAGTTCTCAAGTCCCCTGCCCAGCATCTGCATTCATAATTCCAGGATTAGGAAAAGGAATTTCACTTTCTATCAACCTTGAGGATATTCAGTAAAGACTGTTCCCTTTCCCTGTTTGCCTTTTATTTTTTTCCTCTTTCCCTCGTTTTTTTTTTTTTTTTTCTTCCTTTTTTTTTTTTTTTCTGTAAACACACACACTGGGTGTACTTGCACACACATGTGCAAGTAAAAGGTAGGCAATGGACCCCCCTCCCGCCCCTCCTCCCCCAACTTTTGAGGTCATGCAGCCTTCTGTAAGAAGTTTGCAGCACAGCTGTTGTAAGCTTCCTTGTAGGTAGATGTTCCTTACATAGTAAGTAAGCACCAAGCCAGCTTTCATTACATAGCAAGCAAGACTTCTAAAAGCAAATGAGTGAATAAACGATTGCAATATTACATACTTGGCAATATATTTAAAAGAGATATGATTAGGGTGCGTATGGCAGCTTGTACCTATAATCTTGCACTTAGGAGACTGAGGCAGAAGGATTATAATGTTTGAAATTACTAGCCTGAGCTACAAAGCAAGACTCTATCTCCAAAAAAACAAGGGGTGGAAGGGAATTTATTAAGCTTGGTTTACTATCTTTTATGCAGAGTAATCTGTTGATATGTAATTTTCCTTGGTCTCCCAGAAGAAACAAATACTATTAGTTTGAGACTGTATCAACATTTCCCACTAACCCATCACCATTCACCCAACTACTGGCTTATTAGTACATATACATTTTGCTATTTAATAACTTTAAGCTCTGCCTTTAGTGCCTACCATCTTACAGGTATTTTAATAAAGCATTTTAGGTTGTTGACCAGTGTTGGAATTTGCTCCTGGATCTCCCAGAAGGATGTTAGAGATGGGAGGGTTGGCGAAGGTCTTATGTGTCCTTTGTTTTCTGACTTACTGAGTCTACAACCATACCATCCTGAGCATACCTGATGTCTAGTTAAATTGGAAATACATATGTCTTAAATGATTCTCTTTAAACTAGGGGAAGTATACCTGAATATGTTACTTTGCCTTCTGTGTTTAGATTATTATATAATCATTGAATGGTTCATGGACATGGCAGGCAAGTGGTAATACTCTTCTACCTAAACAGGACAGATTAAACATGTATGCTTATAGCTGTTTCCTTTTTGAAACCTCTGCAGATCAGATAAAAGGTAGACTGGATAAAAGCCTAGGAAATAAAAAGCAAAGAGCTTACCAAGCAGAAAAGGAAAGCGACAAGAGTGAAGGAGGGAGCCAGAAAAGATGGCACAAAACCCTTGGTGTCCTTGGCCCCCAGGAGGCTCATAATTAAGACTTGACCCAAACATAAAGTAGAGGTTAGTAGGCCAAGCCAGGAACATGAGTGGGAGGCATAGCAAGAGGCGGTGGACCTCTCAGATTGCTTCCCCAACCCCAGAGGAGGACTGGCAGGTCCTGTTGTAGAGATGAAGCCAGAGGGACCCTGACTTGGAGTTAGATGTAAAGCTTAATTGTGCCTCTTGGCAAGGAAAGGGAGGGGTCCCCGCCAGGGAAACAGACCATCCCAGAAAAGAGGTCAGTATGGTGATGGTGTGTGTGTGTGGGGGGGGGGGTCCTTCCAACAAAATAGTATTACCAAGCCTCCCTGACCAAGGCTCAAGTTAAAGAGATGAGAATTTGGCCTTATTCTCTGTTCCCATCATGAACTGAGTCCCCCCTCCCACTACACACAATTCAGTTGCACATTTCTTAGAGTAGACCATGTGACACAAGATTAGATGTGACTGCTGAGGCCTAACAGCCAACAGACCAGCAGTTCCAAATGCTGTAGGAAAACCCACCTGTATTGGATTCATTATGGGCTCTTAGGCTAGATTTTTTTTTTTTTAATTACATTATTTGAGGAAGAAGAGGGAGCACTTGTCACAGTGCTGTGGAGTCTAAGGACCATAATCGATTCTTACTTCCTCCTATGCAGGTCCTAGGATCCAACTGAGGTTGTCAAACTTGGCAGCAAGCACCTTTACCTCCTTGGCTATTTGGCCAGCCTGTAGGCTAGCTTTTTATCTCCAGTTTCAATTTCCTAGACTGTAAAAAAAAAAGGGGGGGGCAATACATCTAAGCCTTGCCTGGCATTTCAGAAGGGTCCAGTCCATTGCAGTAAGCATTATTTAGCACCAGGCGATCAGGACACACACAGCTGTGATTCTACTGTGTGTTACCATCCTATCCATTTGTTTTTAGAGATTTAAATGTTGAGGGGAGAAACCCAGGGGCTCCTAAGAATAAGATATCCTTTTGTAAGTTCCATTCATTCACACAGTCTGAGGAATGAAATCAGAACAGGCTTGCCAACGAACTTGACTCAGGATTGTACAGGGTTGCAGGAATGCTCGGGAGGCATTCAGATTCAGTCATCAGTCACCATAGCAACGGCTCACCCTGGTGTCCCTCATTTTTCTATGCCTATAATCTTCTCAATACAACAAACCCTTTCTGTATTTGTTTTTCATGGTATTCTATTAAGCCAGTGGCCCTTTACTGTCATGTGACTGCCATCAGCTCTCATATGCAGCCCCCACACTTCTGTATCACCATAGCCCAGGTTCCCCTCAAAGTCACCATGTAGCTGAGGATGGCCTTTATCTCCTGAACTTGCTGATATTGTCCTAGTGCCGGGATTGAACATGTGTGCCAGCACACACAGCTGACTGTGCACACCGTCTAAAGAGTTTGTGTTGTGACTCCTGTGGACTTGGGAGCAGCCACACGAGCTTTCAGCTCCAAATGTTGCCTCTAGTGGGTGAGTGATGAGAATGCATATTCTTGGCTACTCAGAGGAACAGAAGCCCCAGGCTGGGGCAGTGGGTTATGTAGCAACACATGCTTTGCCTGCTTTTCATTCCCTTTATTTAGACCTTGGGCTGTGGCATGTTCTACACTCCTCCGAGATCTTGCCTCTAGCCCCAGGCATCTGTACCCTGGATTGTCTAGTCATGCAGAGGCTGGTGAGGACTGGTCTGCCCCAGGGCTCCAGATGGGGCTCAGTTGTACTATGTAACAGTCTCTCCATGCTTGGAGAAATGAATCCACAGGAAAAAGGACACTAGTGGGTAAATGACTATTGGGTCACCCTGCCCTGAATCCTTCGTCCTCCTTGAATATTCCCTGTCATGAGTAAACTAGAAACCCCCCGCCAGTTATCAGTCTAGGTGGTACACGCCTGCTCTGGCTGGTGTGAGCCTTTGTGACTGTGAAAAGCCTCTCTGTTCCCTCTGCTTCACCCCCCAGCTCTTCCTTTAAAACTGTCAGTGGAGGAATGAGGGAACAAGGGACTCGTCCTTCTTGCTGACCCTGTCCTTACCCTGTGCCATTCACTCTGGCTAATAGCAGCCAGCTGTTTGCTGCACATTTGCCCTGAGCATATGTTGGATGTGGCCAGAAATATTCATATGCGCTCAGATTTTATTCACTGATGTATTGGATATAGCTGCTTTCGGATGCTCTGGCAGGGATACCCGAAAATACCATGCATCAAGCATTATGCTTGGTTTACATGGATTGTCTCCTTAATCTTCACTATCAATTCAGAGTTCTACCATACTAATCCTCATTTTATAGATTAGGATCCTGAGTCAATTTCCTGACCAAATAGGAACAAATCCTGTCTAGTGACATGTCTTGTTTCTTAACTCTCTACTACCAAGAGCAGTTATACCACAGTCCTTAGTGCAATGGCTTGAATGAATGTCTTGCAAGGTCTATATGTAAAAGTTGACCCTCAGGGCAGTGCTGTTGGAAGATGCTGTGTACCTTTAATGAAAGGTCATTTGGTCATTGGGGAATGTGCCATCAGAAGGGATTATGGGCTGGATTGCTAGGTTACATATAGTGGGCCCTTGGCTCAATGTTTGGTACCATTATAAAAAGAAAAAGAAGTTTAGGTGTCCTAGCCAGTACTGTCTATCCTTCCTGGCTTGGGATATGAGTGGTGTGTCTGCCATGCTGATTTAGTTTCTGTAACAGGAGTTCAACAGACCTTAATAATAAGAACCCAGAGTCAGATATTGGGGTAAATGCTGCAAGGTTATGGACGTAAAGGAGCCAGCCACTAGAGAGACTGCTTAGCTCTACCAAATCCTCAGACCAAATAGGTGATCCTGACTCTAGAACTCATCAAGATTGAATTCTGCTCTATGAAACCTCAGACTGAATGCTGTGAGTTCCTGTCTCCTTCCTTCTTATATTCCTCTCTCTACCCAGCCACATCACTTCTGTCTCCACCTCCCTAGTGCTGGGATTAAATGTGTGTGATCCCAAGTGCTGGGATCAAAACTCTGAGCTCTGTATTTCTTTTATAATTGATCAGTCTCCTGTAGCCCAGGTTGGCTTTGAACTCACAGAGATTGGTCTGCTTCTGCCTCCCAGGTGCTGGGATTAAGGTATATGTCACCACTGCCTGGCCTATCACTGATCTTCAAGCAAGTTTATTTCCTTTTCTTGTGGTAAAACACTTTTAAAAAGCCACTCAGGAGGAAAGGAGTTTATTCTTATAATTCCAGTTTATAGTCCATCGTGTGTGTAAATCACAGCAGTAAGCTCTTGAGGCAAATGCTTCCACAGGCAAGAACCAAAGAGCAGGGGCTGGAGAGATAGCTCACAGTTAAAGCACTTGCTGAGGCCCTGGATTTAGTTTCCAGAACCCACATGGCAGCTTACAACGGTCTGGAACTCCATTTCCAGGGAGTCCGACGCCATCTTCTCAGTCCCCACACACTAGGCATGCAGTGCACACTCACATGCAGTCAAAAATACTCACAGAAAATCAAAGTAGAGGAGGAGAAGCGTGCGGTGAATGCGCAGTCACCCAGTCCCCTTTCTACGGTGACACAGTCCAGGATCCCGGGCAGGGATAGGCTGCACCCACAGTGATTTCATCTTCCCATCTCAGTTAATGGGGCTGATCCTGCACAGGTGCGCCCAGGGTCCACCTTCCAGATTCTACATCCTGTTGGCAAGAAGCACTAACCGTCACACATGCATTCCCACCGTTAAGTGCTGCCTTATCAGGGACTAAGCCATCATATGAACTTGATCCTCCGGAGCCATGAGCGAAAAGAAACCTTCCCTCATAAACAGACTGTGCCCGGGTATATCACTGCAGTGACAGAAAGCTGCTGACTGGTGTTCTTAGCATTAATAAGGATTTTGATAAGCAATACCGGGCACAATGCCATCAAGTACCCAGTCAAGTAGACTGTAATCATAATTCTTGGATGTGTACATATTTGTACTCCGTTGCTTCCAGCCATCAAACACATGCCTAATTCTCTTTTGATTTTCATGTAACCCAGTGATTACAGCATTATCACTTCTGCTTTATTAATGACAAAAGTAACTCTTATGATAAACGACTTAAGCCAGCCAGTGAGGCAGGGCCTGTTCTCATCAAACACAGAGCCGCATCTTGTCAGGAAGCTCCTGGTGGCACTGCCTGCTGTTTCCCGCTGTACAAGTGGCTTGATCCTTCCACATGGCTGAGCAGATTTTGATGGTTCTGTTCTCGCCTCTGCCCTTGACCGGTTTACTTTTTTATTATGTAACAGGCCCTTAAATGCAGAGGCAAAGGGGCACTCACCTTCGAGTGCCAAGTGCAGGACACATTCCAGGGATTGTACAGGGTAAAAACTTGCATGAGGAAGAGGGACCCTGTCCCGTCCTCATTTCTGATATTTTACAGAGCTAAAGAAGAATATCAGGAAAAGGAGAGAGCAGTTGGATTCCCTTTCCTACTGAAAGCTGTATGACAGACAGACAGATCATACACGTGACAGCTTAACTACTGTCATGCTTGAGTTGCCACTGCATATGCATCCATACAGGACAAGCCCACCTTTCCTGCTCAGTGACTGTCCAGTATGTGAGCTGATGGCATTAGGAAACTCGGGAAGCACAGGTGTTTGCATGGCCATTTCTCAGTTCTAACCTGCAAAGCGTAGCCATGGCCAACAGGTTCTGCATCTTCAGGGCGTAGAGGGTACCCTCAGGGCCTGCAGCTCGTGGTTCAAACAGTAGGCTCCTCTGCCATGGTATTTTGTCCCCAAGCTGGTCTTACTTCCCAATTAAGCCTTTCTGGAATCTGTTTAACTGTTACCAATCAGAGCCTTTTTAAAAAATAAAATAAAAGAGGGGGAGGGGCTAGGACCAGGTGGGGAGAGACCACCTTCTCATGACTCATCTGTAGCAATGCAGAGGCCCCTTGGAAGGCTGCCTGGAGTCACAGCCGACCAGCTCTCCTGGCCCTTTCAGGCACTGTTTTCATTTTCTCAGGCAGTAAAAGATGTTTTTCAGATTGTTCATCCCCTCTTCTGGGCCAGCTGAGAGCCTTTGGTTTGCCGAACGAAGCACAGTGTTTTATGGAGGATCAGCCAGGACGGCTAACTCAGGCTTGTGTATTTGATGTGTCACTAAAGAAACCTCACCCATAGTCAAAACCTGTACCATTCTTCCTGGAGCTTGTCATAGTGGAGTTGTATGTGACCTTTAGCCTTCCCATGAGGTCAAGTTTACATTCGGTCATTCTTAATAATGTTCTTAGCATTTTATGTTTATATAGTTTAGATATTCAGTTTTTTTAAACGTTTAGTTTTGATATGGAAGCTGGCTTGAGTTAAACAGAAGAATTGCCTATTAAATGTCCTCATCTAGATCCTAACCATTTGGCAGTACAAGAAAGAAGCAGGTTAGTGAATTTCCATTGTGATACGGGATAAACTCAGAAAGTGGCTACGTTTGGCTTACAGCATTAGAAGTTTGAGTCTCTGATGCATGAGCCCATTGCATTTCAGCCTCTGGTAGGGTTGCTGGTGACAAAGAAAGGAACATAGGCCAGAGGGAAACCACTTACCTCATGACTGGGATTTGGAAAAAGGCATGGAGCTAGGCAGGGTCTCACTGCCCCCTTCAGTGTCACCGCTATATCCACCTGTGCCACCCCTTAAAAGGTGCCACCACCTTCCAGCAGTGCCGCCAACAAAGGTACCTATGGGAGACGTGTAAGGTCTAAAAAAGGGACTGGAGGGTTGCTCAGTGGTTAAGAACATTCGCTGCTTTTCCAGGGGACCAGAGTGTGGTTCCCAGTGGACATGTGAAACAGTTTACAGTGGCCTGTAAGTCCAGCTTTGGGTGATCTGACGCTCTCTGGGGATCTCTGTACACATGGGGATATACTTATACAGACACATAAAAATGAAAACTATAGTGGTCACCTTTATTTTCCTGTCTTTATATATAAACAACTAAGGAATCTCTTTTATTCTTAAGTGACAAATTAAAACTTTCTGAAAACCAATTGGACAGACAAATGCAAATCTCACTATGCAAACTCGCTTCTTTTTTAAACTGAAGACAATGATTAGGTCCTTTTCTTGGTTCCAGAAACTGTCAAGTAAGTAAATTCTTATTATATTATCTTTATACCCACACCAGATAACAGGAGTTTCATAATATAAGTAATGGTGTGAAACATGAAAAAATAAAAACCCAGAGATAGATACTGGGGTTCAAGCTGATAAGCAAAGCAGCCAGCCACTAGCTCTTACCTCTGCTTCAGACTGAAAAGTTGGTCCTGACTCCACAAATCCTCAGAGACAACAGCTCCCTGCCTGGAAACTAAATTTCCACATGAGAGACCCTTTGCTCCTTTCTTTTATACCCCTCTGCCCAGCCGTATCCCGCTCTCTACCTCCCTAGTGCTCTGATTAAAGGCATGTGATTCTGAGTGCTGATATTAAAGGCGTAAGCACTGTTACTTTTCACTCTTGTGTAGGTCAGGGTGGCTTTGAACTCAGAGAGATCCGTTGCCTGTCTCCTGAGTCCTGGGATTAAAGGTGTGTGCCACCACTGGCTGGCTCTATGATTTGTGCCTAGCTTTACTTTCTGAACCTGCAGGCAAGCTTTAAATCATAAATGGCATATCACCACAATGGCTGATGGTTATGATTGCTTATGAGCAGTGTACTTATAGAGTAAAGCAGTAACAGATTCAAGGCTTGGCTCAGGCCAGACAAAGGCTAATCTCAGCCTTAAAGAAGTTCCTCCTTGGTGATGGAGATAGACAAAAAGCCCATGGCTTCACAGGATGTTAAGGATAAAGGACCCCTGGGGCTAGACCTTAGGCAAAACATTTCTCTAACCCTTTATGGCTCAGGGAACATTTTGGAATAGGGTACAGAGAAAGTGTAAGAGCGTCAGGATAGGGAGAGGGGTTGTGAAATTCCATTTCCTAAACAGGACATAGACATGGGAACCACAAACTCAGCACTGTACATGCTGGTAGTGAGTTCACAGAAACCAGGCTTTCTTAACAGTCAGCTATGGAGGGTGAAGGACCCTTACGGGGTCATACTACATCCCGTTGATATTCTGAGACGAGGGGAGACATGGTAGCAGGTTGTGTACCCACTGTGGAGCCCACCAAGCTCTGATGGTTAGTTCTAAACTCAGGATCACACAGAGGATCTTCATTAAACTCAGTGGGACACAGACTAATGAATGGGGAAAAGAGAGTTATAGGAATATGGGGGAGCTGGTATGGGCAGGAGAGAAATGGGAGAAGATGGGGGAGGAGCTACCAAAATACACTGCGTGTGACATTGGAGAACAAAATTTATTAATGAAAAATTTGAATACTCACAGTATATGAAACAGTAATTTATATCACATAAAAGAATTACTTTGGCTAAGTCTTTGTACCTAAATTGGATGTAGTGAAACAGGCAGTTGCGTAGAAAATGCTTTGCTCATGGAAGGGTTCGTTGTTGAAACTTTTTATTTCCTACAAAACTTGAGCTTCAGTTAAAATGTTAAAACTTGGGGGACCTTGGGTTTAACTTTCATGATTGTATCATTTCATTTTGAAATTGTAGATGCCAGCTTGCAGGCTCTGGCATCCCCATGATCTCTGGCAGTGTGCCTGGCAGATCTGCCTGGCATGCTCAAGGTCCCCGTACCAAAGGCCTCATCTTCTTACTGATTTTAGTGGAGTGCTTTGAGTTTCTCTCCAGCTAAGGTGGTGTCGCTACGGGCTTGCTCTAAACTGCCTTTATTATGTTGAGGTAGGTCCCTTGTGTCTCTAGCCTCTCCAGGACTTTTGTTGTGAAGGGGTGGGTATTAGATTTTGTCAAAGGCCTTTTCTACATCTAATGAGTTTATCATGTGTTTTTTTGTCTTTCAGTTTGTTTATGGTGTATTATATTACATTTATCAATTTATGTATGTTGAGCCATTCCTGCATCGCTGGGATGAAGCCCACTTGATAATGATGAATGGTCTTTCTGATGTGTGCTTGGTTCAGTTTGCAATTATTTACTGGGAATTTTTTAATCTATGTGCAGAAGGGAGAGTGGTCTGTAATTCTCTTTCTTTGTTGGGTCTTCATGTGGTTTGAATATCAGGGCAACTGTCGCCTTGTAAAATAAATTGTACAGTGTTCTTTCTATTTTGTGGAGTAATTGGAGGAATATTGGCATTAACTCTTCTTTGAAAGTCTAGTAGAATTGTGTACTACAACTATGTGACCCTGGGCTTTTTTTTGATTGGGAGATGTAATTACTGCTTATATTTCAGTAGGGGTTACAAGTCTGTTAAAATTGCTTATCTGATCTTTATTTACTTTTGGTAGGTGGTATATATCAAGAAAATTATCCTTTTTTTTGGTTTTTTTAGATTTATTAATTTGGTAGAGCATGGGTTTTTAATGTACATCCTTATGGTTCTCTAGATTTCCTCAGGGTTTGTTCCCTTTTTTTGTTTGATTCTTTTTAATTTGAATATTTCTCACCCCCTCTTAGTTAATTTGAATAAGGGTTTGTCAATCTTACTGATTTTCCAAAGAACTAGCTATTTCATGGATTCATTGTTATTTGTTTCTGCCTTACTGATTTCAACCCTGAGTTTGATTATTTCTTACCATCCACTCCTTTGGTGGGTGTGAACTTTTCCTTTTTTTTTTTTTTTTTTTTTTAAGAGTTTTTTTCTTTTTAAGCATCCTCCAGTGTTAAATACTCTGAACAGTTTTTGTTGTTTTTGTTTTATTAAAACCTTGTTAGTCATATTCTTTGAACCCCTGAACTCCATTTTTGCCAGCATTTTGTTACTTTCCCTCCGGATAACACCTCTGTTCCCTAAGGCAGAATACATATCATCCATCAGCCCATAGATTGTACAAAGGAAACGGAGGAAGGACATGACCGGTGATTTTCCTGTTAGTCTACTTCCTGTGCCTCTGCTTTGTAGGAAAAGGGCAATGTTTCTTCCTGGCTTCCGCTCAAACTGTCAGTGGATGGCTGTTTCCGTGTAAATAACGCTCACAAATGTCAGCATATGTATTGGATTTGGTAAATCCTAATGGGCCTAGCCACTGTCGCCACATCATCAGGTATCCAAGGTTGTGTGAGTACAAACTGATAGATGACATGTCTCCTGCCTAAAAACTGAGTTGCGGGGATCCGTGGTTACAGAAATAGAATCTGGCTCTGGCTGGATCGTGCAGCTGAAAAGGAGCCTGGACTCCTTTCCCCACAAACAGGAGAAGTCCTTCGGGATTTGACTTTGTCATACACTAGGAGAGCCAGAAAAGCTCGGAGGACGCTTTTCTTCTTTATTTGAGAAAAACAAATCTGGTTAGTGTTGAGCCTCTCTCCCCTCCTAAATGGCCCAAGGCTCCTGTAATCCCAGGGCAGCCTCGTCAGAGGCTCTGCGCTCACACTTCCTTCTCTACCGCCTTTGCTTCCTCTCCTGGGCCTGCTCACTTCCTGTGGCAGACAGACAGAATCCTGCCTGCTTGCTTCTCGTCTGTAGGTTCCTATTCAAACATTCCATTATCTCTGCCCAAACCAAGCCAATTCCCACAATTTTTATGTTTTTATAAAGAAGGTAAATCCCAGGATCTAGTTTCTTCTCAGTTTTCTGCCGCTCCTAGCCAGAGCCCCTCTCCTGGTTGTGACCCTCAGGCTTTCATGATACTTTAAGCCTTTGTGTGAGCATTGTTCCTTCCGGTGGCCATGGGGTCCCCGCAGAGGCAGCCGTTTGCTTTGGGGGCCATTAGTAGGCGCATTGGTGATCATTGTAAATATTTGTTTCTCTTCTTCTCTCCCCATAATACTCCCCGTGTAGCTATACATACTGCCTTTTTGGAAGCAGATAAACTACTGTTCCCAGCATCAAAGCACAGCAGGCTTTGTTCTCATGAAAGGAGGCGTCGAAGGACCGTATGGTCTGTTTACATTTTTTTTTCCCTGCACCAGAAAAAGAGAGATTTCATCTCCAGACTAGAGTTAGGGTCATTGCTAGACCAGCAGGGGTGGAATTTGGGTCATTGTACCTCACACAGGACTGCTACTAGTCATTTCATGGGTGTGGTCTCTGTCTCCTGGATTGATAGGTGTAGATCTGGCAAAACAGCAAAACAAAAGCTTCAACAACGGAGACAGCAATATAGAACATGGTGACACGTGTCTCATGTGTCTTTCTTTCTGGCTCGTGGAAGCCTTCCTCCTGCAGGGGGTTCTAGTATGTCTTACACATCAGCATGTTTCCTGTGAAATGCATAAAGTAATGCTTCTGGTTCTGAAAGGGGAGCCAAGGAAACGATGTGTACAAAAGCCTTGCAATGACCAGAAAGTCCTGAGAGGTTGACTGCAAAGGGAGCGGGAGGGACTTCCGGGGTGCCGACCTCTCCTGTGTCTTCATTATGGGGGTGGCTGTGCAGCTGCTACCTGTAAAATATGCAGTAACACTGAAAGATTGGCACTTAAGGATTTGAGCATCACAGCTCTGTAAACCCAACCACAAGCTGCCTAGACATTTACTCAAAGGCATTTCCTCTCCACTGGGTAGCTAGTAAATTGTGGGTGTTCAGATCCAGCTTTGTATTAGCCTTTACGGATGAAATAGGAAGGCATCTTTTTAGAAATGATACATTTATTTAATAGAAGCTTAATATATGCTTATTGAAAGTCAAAATTAACTGACATTTCTTTAAGCATAGAAATAAGAGATCTCCAGCAGCAACAAGATCTTAATCTGTAACAGTGATATTTTTGTTTTGTATTTGTGGTAATTGAAGGAGTTGAAGATTGTGAATTCTGAAATGAACAATTCTGAAAGCAGAATTTCCTGCAGGTTGGAAAAGAAGTAATTATCTTTCTAATTACCTTTTTAGGATGAGAAAGTGGGCAGCAACAATGGAATCAGAGTCTGGGGTGGGAGGGAGCGCTTGCCCTGTTGATAATTGCAAACTTGGCATGGTGGATTTGACTCTACTCCACAGGACAGCCATGGGAGCAGCTGCGTTTTCTCCTTGGCAGCCTTCTCTACTGCCCCTCCTCCATGCCCTCCTCACTTGGTGGCTGAGGTTCCCATCTGGAAAGCCTGTTGCCACAGGATACAGAATCCACTGGGAAAGAGAGAAAGCTGTGTGTACGGTTAGGCTTGGCTGGTGGCTCATATAATCAGGGAAACCATGTGGAAAGCTTGTTCATCCGTGTGCAAGAGCCTGTGCTGTGGCTCAGTGATAGGGCTGCAGTAGAGCTGTGGGCCCTGACATTGTGCTTGAGGCCCGCAGCATTTGTAGTTGTGATCCTAAGTACGGGCGAGTGTGACCACTTCTATCATTCAGCAACAATGAGACATGCGTTTGGCTCCCATGAAGAACAGCTAGAGCCCATTTATTATTATTATTATTAAATGATTCACCTAGTCACAAAGAACTATAGAGTCACTCTGGCATTTCCCCTTCACTCTCGTCTCTTTTAAATGACTCTCTTACCGTCTAAGGAATCTAAGGTGACCTGCAGGCTTCTGGATCCAGGTCTGTTTGACAGGTCTGCTACCTTCGTGGTGCTGTCTGCTTGAGTGCACACCAAAGTGCCTGAATGTCCTGAGCAGTCCAGCTACGGCCTGGTGAGGGAACTGTGAGCTTCTCAGCTCCTGCTATTGGCTCAGCCACGGTCTGGGCTTCTAGAAAGCTCTGGAAACCCCAGTTAGCACTGGGAATGGAAATCTATTCTGCCATGGGCACTAGCTTTAGAACCAGAGTGGAAACTTGACAGCACACTCCTTCCATCCTCTCTTCCATTCATTCCTCCTTCCTCTAAGAAATACATGTCCACAGAACTGAGCCATACGCTGTCTCCCGCCTTGTTGACATAATATTGCCCGTGTTATTTGAGTTTCATGTCTTCATCTTTTCTGTACTCACACAGTTTGCCAGTCTCTGCAGCCTGCTGCTTCAGCTGTAGTAAAGATTCTGTTGAGATGTGGCCGCAGCTGATGGCACCAGGTAGAGAAGGGCATCCTATAGTGGCATCTGTAATTGCCAGTCTGGGGCAGAGGACAGCGAAGTTCAGCCTGTCAGCATGCCGTTTGGAAATCAGTGTGTTGGTTTGGGTGCCCTTCCTGAACGCTGTGCTGGGCAGTAGTCTACAGAGTCATCTAGGTGAGGCCCATTCCAGAGCCTGACCAGACCCAGCAAGGATCCCCATCAAAGCTGCTTGTGAAATTGGCTGAGGAATTTCTTTCATACCATTCAAACTTGGTTCTTTTTTAGCCAAGTGTGTTGACTCCTCCTTCATGTTCCCTCCCTTCTTTCCATTAGTATTACAAAAGCTGTAATACTGATAGAGCCTAGAGAGGGGTTCACTGGCATTGCACTTTGGGCAGCATATTTCATAATATATGTGTGTGTTACACTGCTATTCCTGAAGTGGTGTGATGTGGCAGTTAATTAAAAGAACCCTGGACAAGGCAGAGGCAGGAGGATCTTTGTGAGTTCAAGGCCAGCCAGGTCTAGAGTAAGTTGCAGGACAGGCTCCAAAGTTACACAGAGAAACCCTGCCTTGAAAAAAAAAAAAAAAGAAAAAGAAGTGTCCTGGACATTTGTGATGCATATGGACTGTTAGGCCTTACAGTCCAGAGGTCCCACTGGCCTGACCTCCTGTTAGCAGACAGCTTGAAATGAATGTTAATTTAAGCTATCAAGTCTCAGAATTGCTGCTGATCATAAGAAAAAAGGTGTTTGCTTGGATGTGGTTATGAATGTAGCCACCAATGTGATTTAAAGTTTGTCAACAGCAAAAAAGCTATGACATCTGGCCATCCAAGACATTCTAAGGCAGAATATTAAAATGGAGATTAGGTTTAAAGTGCTCCTGGCTAAAAGAGATGGTTGACATTTTTTATCTGTTTTAAAATGAGAAATAGACTAAATCACCAAAGCCATATACCCTGCACCTAACAATCCCTTGGATCATGCCCTCCTTATATTACTGTTAGAGATGTGTGTAATGAGGCTACAGTGCCTCAGGCAAAGGAGTCGCCATTCTTGATATGTACAATGATAGGTGTTGCCAGTATAATGGTGCACATAATTATATAGCATTTAAATGTCTTGATTGAAGCTCTGCTTTTACTTTCTGAAAGCCTGTATAGGCTAAAAAGTGTCAGGCACCAAAGAATCCTGTGGAGTAAGTGGGTCCCAGGGTACCTCATGGGTTTCTACCAAAGGGGAAACATGACCATCAGTGAGAAATGCATCGGCTGTTTTACTTGGTGTTTTTTGTTTGGTTTTGGTTTTGCTTATGAAAGTAAAAGTTGGCTAAGGTGTGGCTCAGTAGCAGAGGCTTTACCTAGCATGATATACTGTCTTAGGTTTAATCTTTAGTACCCCTAAAATTAAATAAAAATAAAAGTGACTATTAACTGACTATATTTTAAATCTCAGTTTTTCTTAGAGTAACAAGGAAAGGGTCTCAAGTAGCTTAACTGCTGGTTTGAAAATGACAGCATGTGGACTACTAAAATGTATGTTTTATCTGTATGCAAAGCTTGGGTAAAGTGGCCTCTGTGTGTGTGTGTGTGTGTGTGTGTGTGTGTGTGTGTGTGTGTGTGTGTGTGTTTCTCATTTTTAAAAGTACTAATTTTACAAAGGAAACTAGAATAGGAAACATTTTCATGCCAAATCTAAGATAGAAGGATAAAAACAAACGAGTGTGTAAATGTGATAGATAGATAGTAGTACCTGACTTTAACACTCAAGAGGCAGAGGCAGAAGGACCATGAGTTCACAGGCAGCCTGTGCTACATGACAGGATCCTCCCTGTCTCAGAAAAGGGTGTTGGAGAGAGCAGCATGACTCCAAGCCTGTAAAACATTTTCAGATTTATCTTTGGCATGTCTCTTCCAGAGCACTAAAAACCCAAATTAAACACTATCCCGCCCCTCCTCCAAAGCTTTTCCTTTGTCACCTGGAGAAAGGAAAACAAGCCCAAAGTCACATGGCTGGAACTAGCTAGTGGCTAGTGGCACTCTGAAGAGTTTGAAGAATTGCCTCCGAAACAGTTTTAGCATATTAGCATATGCTAAATATTCATTTACCTCATCTCCAAGTTTCTGCCTCTTCTGTATCTTTTTTTTTTTTTTTTTTTAAGAGTTTAACCTTTGTGTGGGGTTCAGAGACTAGCCTTCTTTCTGAGTGATTAAAGAAAATGTGGGGATTTCTGTTTGAATAGGATGCATGAAGTTCTGTCTTAGTGAGAACAGATAAATGTTCATAGGTGCCAGGATAGTACCACCTCCTCTGCAGCCTCGGGGCATTGAGGGGAGTGCTGTCCAGCCCAGGTTCTAGCCATGCATGAGGACTCAGGCCAGAGCAATCCAGGAGTCCGCCATTCCTCCCAGTGACTGCATTTCCTGCTGCCTGTGACCTAGGCCCATTTTTACTGTTTTATTTCATTTTCAGAGTATCAACTTCAGTTTCACTCATACCTCCTGATGAGCTATGAATTTGCATAATGTGACTAAGATTTCCATAAATCTCTTATTAAAGCAAGATGTTGAGGCAAGGGGTATTAAATAAATAATAAAGCTAAGTGGTAACATACACCTTTAGTCACAGCACTTAGGAGATAGAGGTAGATCTGTGAGTTCTAGTCCAGCCAGAACTACATAGAGAGCATATATTAAAACAAATAAATGAAGAGGTTTATATGTGTGTGTGTACATACATATACATATATATGTTTGAATTCTTTCCATTTCAAAATTATTGTTACCCGAGTTTCATTGTAAAGTTATTAGTTGTCAGCTCTCATGACTTTTGATCATAGTGACTACACCCAGTACTATTTCAATAGAAGGACCTGATGATGGGAGATGCTTGGGTTTTAATAAGAGAGAACACCAGCATTGTCTTTTGTGTTTTATTTAGATTTCGACACAGTCCTAACTGCTGGTACCTGAGAGACTGGACCATCCACAGCTGGATTAGACAGTGTCTGAAATACGGTGCACAAGACAAGGCCTTGTACACCCTTGTTAATAAGGTGAGAGTTTGCCGGCAAACTTCCTGGGCGCATGTGATCTGCTGTTGGTACCTGTGATGGGACCGAAGAGAAGTGCCAGAAGCGGCCTTCTTAAGTTGTCCCCCAGATTCCTTATCATGCTGTTTTCATACTGGAGCTGGTTATAAAGTAACCAACAAGCTAGAAACCCAAAGCTCCTGTAGCTACGTCTCCTCCAAACAGCCGCCAGGTCAGGGAAGGACAGCCAAGGGTGGGTGGAGTGTGGTCCAGTCAAAGCTCCCTTGTCATCCTTAAACCTTGGATTCCCGCCTGCGTCCCTTTTACAAATTTGGGTGAATGGTGACCACTCTTGATGGAGTGTAATCTCCAGTTTGTTCAGACCCTGTTGCACTCTTTTTACTCTTCCTTCTCACAAGCCCCAGCGCTCCCGGGATTAAGGTCTTTCTGATGTTACACTCTACCTAGCGCTTCAGCCTTCCCACAAGCCTCAGCGCTCCCGGGATTAAGGTCTTTCTGATGTTACACTCTACCTAGCGCTTCAGCCTTCGTTGGCTTCATGACATGGAAGTATATGCAAAGTAAGCACAAGCTGTAGAGTGTTAGTGTTGCCAAAGTCAATTCAAAACCGCGATGAGCCATTAAAGGGTTTTAACGGGGCTGTAACTCCAGACTTAGGGGATTTGTACCCTTGTGTAGACATACACGCAGGCAAAACAACAATACACAAAAAAATAAAGATAAACTAGTAACTTTAAATAGAAAACAAACCATGAAATTTGAAGCCAGGCAGTGATTTTAATCCCACTTTTAATCCCAGCACTCAGTAGGCAGAGGCAGGCGGATCTCTGTGAGTTCAAGGCCATCCTGGTGTATAAATCCAGTTCCAAAGACTGTTACCAAAACAAAAATAAATATTTAGCAATATTCTTTAACAATATTTTTATGAAAATATGTTATTTTCATAGTGTCACTGGACCTTGGAAATTAGAGTTAAAATGGAATAATGATTGTATCTTTGACTCCTTCCTCTCTGAAAAATGATTATCATCAATAACTTGGGCTCAAGTTAAACCAACAAATAGCTCTACATGCTATTTGTGTGAGTAAGATGAGTTGATTAAGTAAATGAAGACAGAAATGAACAGTATCTCTCCCTTGCCTTGTGGAAATAAAGTAGGTATCCCCTCTCACTGGTAAACCTCACATTAGAGGATTCTCAGTGTCACACAAGAGGAATTCAGAAAGTGGAGGCCAGCTGAAAGGGACAAGCTGAGGGTAGGAGTGCCATGTAAGCTGGTCTCCAAAAGTCCACACGGAGCGAGCAGCCTGCCTGCAGTCATGGTGATGGTTTATTTCTAGGGGGATTGAGTCAGAGACTGAACTCCATCTAGACACAGTCAGGGTTCGCACCTTCAGCCTGGACAAAGAAAGGATGGCCTCAGGGGAAGGAAGAGATGAAATCTTGTTCTCTTCATTCCAGAAATTACACTCAGAGATGAAGATCCCTGTGGAAACAGATCCAGAAAGGTCAAGGAAAGTAGAGCAAAGGACCTCGTTTCTGTTGCTCCTAGGCCTTTAAAAAGAGAACTCGCTGGGTGAGGGGTCAGAGGACCCAGCCTGTAAACCCTTAGGTTCTATCCATTGCCTGAAACATCAGCCAGCTGGGCCTGGTTTTCTTAACTCCAGCATGAGTGAGTTGTATTATCAGTGATTGATAACCTGAGCTGCCCACTGGAGTCACCCAAGGATTTTAGATGGACAGATGCTTCCATGTGCGGAGATAGCTGAGTCAGCATGTGGACCACAGGCGTAGGATGCTTGGCGTTTGGAATCCTATCACCCACAGAAGTTGAGTTTAGCAGCTCATACCTGTGTGTGTGTGTGTGTGTGTGTGTGTGTGTGTGTGTGTGTGTGTGTGTGCTAAACATTATAAGTATTCGTGTTTACCCCTAATATCCTAATTTACTTGGTCATTCTGGGCCTCGGCATTTGGGGTGAAACGCAGCACTGAGTAGAAAACATAGATTTGTCACACCTGTCCCAGCACTCAGAAACCTTCCCTAACCGGCATCCTGCTCCTGGAATGGGACCTGTGCTGGTCCTATTCTAATGCACTTAGAGTGTTGTGTTTTTGATGTGTGGGTGTGGGTGAAATTCCATGAGTCTAGCAGAAGTATTCACTGTGCTCTACGTTTTTCCTTCTTAGGAACTTTACTTTTTAGGCTTCACTTGATCCATGGTCGAGGTTGAAAATCCTGGACTGGCTGGCTGACTCCCTTTTCTTTGTTCTACAAACTTTACCCTGTACCCCAGTTTGGATCTCGCTATATAGCCCAAATTGCCCTGGAACCCACCTCAGTTCTGCCTCGGCCTTCTGAAGAATTAATAGGTGTCGGGCACCACACTCAGCCTGAACCAGTTAATTTCAAAGGTCCTTTCTAGCTCTAATCAATTCCCATTCTGAAGTGTTTTGGCTTTAGCCTCCCTTGGAGTCATGCTAGTGTGGGTGATTCTCTGAGCTGCGGCCCTCTTGGGGGCGTTCACTTCAATACACCTGAGGCATCCTGTGTGCTGTCATGGGTCAGAGTGGGTGATTCACAGCTAGGAACCTCCCAAGGGAGGAGGTGGGGCAGGAGGGTCCCCCAGATGTTTGTGGTGGTCAGTGATGCTGTGGACCAGGGCCGTTAATCCTATTGAAGTAGGATCTGGGAGTGGAACTGTAACCATGATCTAGGCAGAAGGGAGTCAGTCAGGCTCAGGTGTATATGAAAATCACAGAAGCCTGCTAAAACTTCAGGGTTCAATCCCAGATCTGATGCTGTGGGCCTGAGGCTTCAAGAGCTGAAGCATTTTTATTTATTCCTAAAATATTACTCCTAAGTCCTGACAGCTTAAATATGCAGGTAAACAGAATCCAAAGAGCTCTATACATAACAAAGCATGGGCGTATTTCTTGGGCATTCAGAAGCTCGAGCCAGAACATATGCTGTATATTCGTGCTTTTTTTCTTATGAACTATTTTTGCATTTTCATTCACTGGACCAGCTATGTGTGGTGGAGGGGGATGGTCCTTGGTGTTGCTGCTGCTGCTGTTTTTAGCTATGACTAGTGTTAGAACTGAACCCTATTTTCACCTGTCAGTTATCATCTGTGAGACACCCACTCACAACTTTCTCACCCTGACCAACAGTTCCAGTAAACCTCGTGAGTCACAGGACATAGCTCTGTCCTGAATAATACATAGGCTTATATTACAGACTGAATTAGAGGTGTTTCTCTCTTTCTCCATTTTCATTTTTAAAACAGGTTCAGTATGGAATTTTTCCAGATAACTTTACATTCAATTTACTGATGGATTCTTTCATAAAGCAAGAAAATTACAAAGGTAAGAAACCAAAACACCATTCAGTTAATACAGGGCTTTCCGCTCCCAGATGGACGTGTACAAATACAGGCAGCTTCCTCCTCCTCAACTCTTAATTACATCTCTTCCCATTACTCTTTTAGTCAGAAAAGTTTACATGAAGATTATTATCATTATTCAAAAACTTCAAGTATCACCCTTTTATTGCTGAGATAGAAAATACCAAAGTATGTAAGTGATTCTAAAGGAAAAATTAGTTATAAGGACCAATCTGATTCCACGTCCCAATCTGATTGAAATGCAGAATATAGAGAGTAAAATAAAAGTTGATTTAGTTTTCATGTGTAATTTCTGAATCTATAATGAACAGTTGTCGGAGTTAGGTTTGCAAACTGAAAAGTCAGTGAAATGGCTCAGTGGGTAAAGGCGCCTGCTGCTAGGTCTAAGGACCTAAGTTAGGTGTCCGGACCCACATGGTAGAAGGGAAGGGCTGACTCCAGCGGTTATCCTCTGATCGCCACACACACACACATAGTAAGCAAAATAATAATGTAATAATTAGTATGTGATATCAGGAGGGAAAAGGGGGGACTTAGAGCTGGAGTGTCACAGCACTGACTGCTCTTGTACAGGACACAATTCAGTTCCCAGCACCCACATGGCAGCCAGCAACCCTCTGCCACTCCGCTTCTAGAGGACCTGGTGCCCTCTTCCTGCCTCCTCGGGCACTACACATGTATTGACAGACATGCGTGCAGCCAACACATACACATAAAGCTAAAAATAAGTAAATCTTAACAACAGCAACAAAATAGGCTTTAACTTTTATGTTCTTTGAAAATATTGATGTGATTATTTAGAAGAAAATCTCACCCAGCCTGGTGGCACATGCCTTTACTCCCAGACTCACCAATGATACATAATGAGACCAAGTCTCAAATAAGAAAGAGAACTCTCTTCCAGGCCCTTATTTTGCTAGGTTTACTAGATGCTTTACTGCTCTGTCTCAGCTTCCCCATTTGCAAAAAGGGCAAAAAATTGATGCCTCTCAGCCTCCCATAAAACCACTGCAGCATTTGCCAAACCAGCTAGCCAGGAACAGCTGCACATCCTGCTCTTTCTGTAACTATGGGTGTGTGCAAAGTGAGCAGAGGAGCACATACACCCAGTTGAAAACATTTGTTGGAGCCAAGTGTTGGTGGCACACACCTTTAGTCCCAGCACTCAGGAGGCAGAGGCAGGCGGATCTCTGTGAGTTCAAGGAACTACAAGAGCTAGTTCCAGGACAGCCTCCAAAGCCACCGAGAAACCCTGTCTTGAAAAACCAAAAAAGAAAAAAGAAAAGACGAAGAAAAAGAAAAAAACATTTGTTGGCTATATGGCATGTGCAAGCATTAAGCATTATGTTTCAGTGTTAGTATTAACATTCTCTACCTTGACCACAAATTACTGAGGGAAAGAAATTGCTCGAACTTGATTTTCTTAGCTTTTGTCTATGTTGTAGAGTATCCTGGGAAAATCATCTGGGACCTGTTCTTGTATGACCGGCATTCATATAGTTATAAATAACAAAGTCTGTATGTTATACTCAGGGGCTTATAATTTCTGAAGGAACATTTTCCTCTCCTTTCAGTGAATTCTTTTAAACTGCTCTTTATTACCCCTGTTTCTGTCTTTGAAAAGAGTCCCTGGGTTTGGGAGTTGCTGTAGCCTTTGTCTTGCTTCGCTTCAGCAGCAAGAGAGCATGGCAACAGAGAGAGAAGCAGGCAGCCTGCTGGCCTGTCAGGGTGACCTTGGCAGTGCTGTGTCTCTCCCCGTGCCTCCTCTTCTGGCGCGGAGGGGGGGGCACTGCATGAGGCACTATCTGGCGGAAGTAAATAGAGCAGGCAGTATTTGAGCGTTTGATCGTTGTGAAGGTGCTACTTACTTACTGGGAGCCAAAGACGTCAGTGCTGTGGTGCATGTTGGAAGTCATTGATGCAAAGCCCCTGCTGGAGTGTGCGTGCACAGGGTGTATAGTGGGCGTGAGTGGCTGGGAAAGGACCTGCTCTGTAGAATAACCGGGACCATGTTTCCTAGATCTTAATTCTGCTTATTTTGCCACTGCGCTGCACTTTGAGTGTTTGTTTATATTAGAGATTCGATGATGCTACCTACAATGAATTTCCTCTCTTCATCTTCTTGCCAGATGCTCTGTCTGTGGTTTTTGAGATCATGATGCAAGAAGCCTTTGAAGTGCCGTCTACCCAGCTTCTCTCCCTTTATGTTTTATACCATTGCCTGGCCGAGAAGACAGAGCTCACAGTAAGTGATTGCCCTGATGCAGAACTGAGAGCTAGAGGAGAGATAGGCAGTGACCACAGGGCAGGCACAAGAGGGCAGAGGAAGCCTTGCCCTCAGAATCTGGAGAAAAATGTCCATGTGCGGCTCTGACCACGTGCAGCCAGAAATGAAAGCTCATTCTGTGTGCTTAGTTTTCAACAAAGTGGAACTGGACACTTCCCAAGCAAAAGCCTGTCCGCACATTCTGTGGAGCTAGGAGAGGTTGGTCTTGTTTTGATACTGGAGGGCTGAACCTGGAACCCCTTGCATGCTAGGTGAGAGTTTTACTACTGAGCTGCAAGCCTAGCCCCTTGTGTACAATTTGAAACCGAGCCAAGTTGGGTGACCCCAGACATTCTGCAGTGAGTCAGTGATAATCACTGGCAGCCAGACATGGCAGGCTGAGGAAGCAGGTGGGCAGCCAATTTTAACCGTGAGCTAGTATATTTAATACTGACCATTTTGTTTGTGTCGGGGTTTTCCTGCAGTTGCTCCACACCAATTGTGTTCCAGAATCCAAGCTTTGCCTTCAGCTCTTGACTAGGACATTTACTTATGGTTTACTGTTACCCTAAGGAAATGGTGGTGAGAAGAGCAGTGACTGATATTAAATAGCACTTGCTCTGTACTACACTGTGTCCTTGGGCTTTAGATGTGTTAATGCCTTTAATCTTAACAGCAACCCTACAGCGATAGGGAGACTGAGGCATAGAGATATTACAGAATAACCATGGCACCAGTAGATGACGTGAGGCATTGTGGCTCTGTGATCTCCCTTCGTTTCAGTACCAGATCAGAAAATCTCAGTTTGGATAGGAACTGAAGTGTCATCTAGTCCAGCCCTCATTCTACAGACCAGAAATGTTTTGCTTTACTGAGCGTCCTGACCTGTGATAGAGCTTATATTCACAATGAAGTTATTAAGTATATATTGAACCTAGTTTTTTAATCAGTTGCCAAGTACTATATATTTAGCAGTTAACCAGACATTTTCTGCTTAT
Source organism: Cricetiscus sungorus (assembly GCA_030556225.1). Classification (NCBI taxonomy): domain Eukaryota; kingdom Metazoa; phylum Chordata; class Mammalia; order Rodentia; family Cricetidae; genus Cricetiscus; species Cricetiscus sungorus. Next base: position 11,948,504 of record JANBXA010000411.1, on the reverse strand, counting down.
AGCCTAGCACTTTAAAACAAAACAGAGGGCTAGGGAGATGGCTTAATGCTTAAGAACATCAATTGCACTTGCAGAGGAACTGGGCTCAGATACCAGCACCCACATGGTGCCTCACAGCCATCTAACCCTGGAGATCCAGAGGACCAGCTGCCTTGTTTTTAACCTCCACAAACCCCAGGCATGCAACCGGTGCACATACACAAATGTGGGCAAAAGAAGAGTGCACCTATGAAAGTATAATCTAATTAATACTAACTACGAGAGATCAGTCAATGGAAACCCATTGGAGGGTTCTCTTTGTGTTTTAAATTGATGAGAAAGGGGTTGTGGAGGTGTTTATAAGGTCAGTATTTGAAAGATGAATCATCAGCAAGCTAAAGAGGAAATGCATATGCCAAACTGGCAGAAAGGCGCTAAAGGAAGCTGGGCACAGTGGTATGTGTCTGTGACCCCTGCTCGAGACGGGGTTTTGTGAAGAAATGGTTAATTTGGCTCTGGCTCCGATCATGTTGCAAACTTGGGGAACATTGAAGCAGTCCAAAGGTTTCTTGGTTGAACTGCAGGACACTGTTGGAACTTTACATCCATATGTAAATGTGTGCAAATGATCTAAAGAGAAAATCGAATGGAAATCAACATCATATACATATGAAATGTCAGAATACTTATGTCAAATGCATAAACACACATTAGTGTCGGTCACAAGTTAAGAAGGAAAATTTGGAGTGTTGGACCTCACAAACCACGGAAAGAATGGCCTAGGAGAAAGGGCAGTATAAGACATGAATAACGCAGGGTCATCTTACTTAGTGACATCGGAGGTATAAGTGGTGTCTAGTTTGTGAAAAGGAGGAGGGGAGAAGGTGAAGGCAAGGCATGGTATAAAATGGGAAAATCCACCAGTCCACACTACCCGTGGAGTATGCTCCAAAGTGCTCAGGACCAAACTTGTTTTGGAGTTCAGATTTGTTTAAATTGTTTAAATTGTGGAATATTTGCACAGTGAGACACGTTGGAGAAGGAACCAAGTCTTCGTCCATGTTTTATGTATACTTCAGACACATACCCTAAAGTCGATGTTTATGCGTTCTGTTTAATTTGTACATGAAATGTTCCATGTAATGTGGCATTTTCTGCTTACAGTATCATTTCAAAGTTCAAAGAGTTTTAGAGCTTGGAACATTTTTCATTTTCAGATTAGGGATGCTCAACTTGTGTCATCTCAGACCCTGTCAACTCTGACTGGGCCCAGCCGGTCAGCTTGTGTATTTGCTGTTCATTCGGCTTCTGTTCCCTGTTGGATCCTGACACTGTAGCTCACCTTTTCTGCACAAGGAGGAAAAAGGCTTCAGACAGTGAGGTGGTTCAGTGGGTAGGGTGCTTGCCATCAAATCTGATGACCTGATTGGCTCCCAGAATCCACATGGTGTAAGGAGAGAACTGTCCTTGACACGATTATCAGCCTGTGCCATGTCTCACACATACACACAGATGTACTCAAAATAAAATTTAAAGCCAGCCTGATCTGCATAGTAGCAGCTTCCAGGCTAGCCAGAACTACATAGTGAAACTTTTCTCAAAAACAAAGTTCAATTGAAAAGTAAGTATAAGAAAATGTTTTCAGGCTTCTTATTTATTCTGCGCTGGACCCAAACTCGCCTAGATTACAGTGTCGGCTTTGGGAAGTGTCCTTTAGTGTTTGCTCTCCAGCACATCCACAAAAGCCAGAAGGGTTTGCATTGGAAGTGACCAGGTCCTTAATTAGTCCTTCTTCCTTATCTATACTATGGAAGCCTACAAGGAGTTTCCCTTTCCAGGGATCCACTGTTTTCCAGGGCCTAGGAAAATCTCAGGAACTGGGACTCGTGCTGCACGAAGTCTTTGAAACCGAAGACCCTCTCTCCATGGCAGCAGTTGCCCACCTCCTCCCTCCTCTGCTTCTCCCCAGCTTCTCAGGACAGAGGCCATGCAGCCAGTGTGTGCTGGGGGGGAAGGGCTGCAGCTCCGGCCTTGGGTAGGGCTGTGTCTAGAGGGTTACAGCTCCTGTGTCTGGTTGTTGCCATACCCCCTCCTCTGAGCTCTGCTTTCCAAGGGGTGCCCTAGTCACATCTGTTACTGGTCTGTGGCAAGCTCAGCAAGGCTTGTGGCTTTCCCCCTCCCCCCTTTTTTCCTTTCATGTCTCAAAAGGCTTCAATTTTATTGAAGTACAATTTTACACCCTAGGTTGGAAGTCATAGTCACTAAGTGTTTCTGATTGCCTAATTTGTTTTCAAGAGGCACAGATCTATCTAAAAGCAGCTTAATGGTGGTGCTTACTTTAGCTCTGTGAAGGAGTCTTAGGTTGCACTCCCTCTGGAGCAGCCTGTGGGGCCTCTCTGACACTCTCAAGGCAGCATGGGTCCGGAGTGTACTCTATTTTCTTTTAATTTTTCTGACTGTAAAAGGCAGCAGTTCATTACCCAAAGTATGGAAAATAATGAGAAGAAAGCCAAAGAAGAAAGCCAAAACAGCCTCATGATTTTACCACCTGGGAATCTTTCTAGTTATATGGAGGGTATTTCTGTTCTGGTTTTTCTCTAATAATTCACGTTTTTCTGAAATTCACATTTTGCACGAAGTGCCAATGGCTGCAATAGACAATGCTCTGCTGTTCTCTGTTGCAGTGGGAAGAGGAAAGGCGCTTTGGCGTGTCCCTGTTGCTTCCAGGCCTCAAGCAAAAGAACACGGTGGGCTTGAGTTCCCAGCTGTATGGCTGTGCGCTTCTTGGTAAGCTACAATGAGTCCTCTTAATACTGTTCTTGGTAGAAAGATGTGTCATGGCGTTTTATCCCAATAAAATTTACTAGTGAAGTTGCACTTATAACCTACTTGTATAGACAACAAAGTAACCCTCAGTGGCCTTACAATTGTGGGCAGTCAAGAGATGTCATAAGACCTGTCACCAGTGGCGGGGTCAGAACTGACTGTTAGCTGTAGTAAAATCCATTTCTGACCAGTGTGAGGAAGGGAAAAGCAGAAAGAAAGTCCTGACACTCTAGCGGAGAACTGGCCAGTGCTCGTTCATAGTATTAATTACACTGTGGTCCCCGAGGTAAGAAATGGAGTTAAGGTCAGTGTCTCTGACTTTGTTCCAGGTGAGGAAGTGAGGTTCAGAGAGCACACGTCTTTGGGAGGGGAGTCAACCTGTTGGCCCTAGGCGATGGTACCCACAGATGCAGTGGTAGCTTTAGTGAAGGGGCAGGTGCAGGGAAGAGCCTGGGCACCTGGGGTGTGTAGAATCTGGGCAGACCATCCAGCCTTCTAGAAGTCATGAGGCCTCCATGAAAATGCCTTGTCTTTGCCCCTTGCTTCTCCCTGTCTTTCTAAGGTATACCTCTTTGCTGTTGAAGCTTTGCCAACAAAATATAGTGTAAATTTTTGGATGCTGTGTCTAATATAAACGCCTGAGAAATCTGTCTCTCAGTGTGTCAGACTGGCTAGCAAATGAACATAAGAGTGTTCACTCTTCTTGTTGGTTTTAGTTTGATTTGATTTTGTTGTAGTTTTATTTAGAGAGTTTGTTTGGGATAGTTGGTTGGTTGGTCAAGACAAAGTTTCATGCATCCCCAGCTGACCTCGAACTCACTTTGTACTCATAGAGGAAGACTTTGAATTTCTGATCCTCCAGCCTCTACCTCTTAAGTGTTAGAATTACAGGCATGCCTGGTTTATGTGACGCTGTGTATTGAACCCAAGATCTTAGGCAAGCCCTTTACCAACTGCGCTATATCCTCAGCCTTAGTTTTTGACCTCCAGAGACAAGTTCTTGCTATAGCCCAGGCTAGCATCAAACTTGATTCTTCTGTGTCCACTCCCTAGGCGCTGTTACTGCAGGTGTATGACACCACACCCAACCTGCAGCTCTTGTTTAAATCTCAGTTTGCTTATTTGCTTCCTACTTAGATACCCATTTGCATTTTCCCCTTTCATATTCAGATCAATGTTCAGGACTACTCTTCTGCATGGATTGTTTAGAAATGTACCTGACTATTGTTTGTGGGTAGAGGCCCTGATCCCTTGTGATAGACAGCCATGCCATCAGACACCCCTACCCCATCCATGCTGTCATTGTATCCTGCCCTGCAGCCTCACTCAACTCAGGCCAGCAACCCAGAATGATCCCGGTGCAGCCCAAGCACCTTAAAGATCTAAAATTAGCCATCTCCTGATAAGCTTTGTTGGTATCCTCCTACAGCTTCCCAAATCCTCCTTTCTAGGAAAGATGGGTGGAGGCAGACTTAAGACCCAGAAGCTCAAGGTGACTTTGCTCATCAGTGCAAAGGCTCTGTCCCTTGGTGCATAGGCTGTGCTCCTCCCAGGACCTTGCATGGCAGTTTGAGGGACACAGGAGAAAGTCAGGCCCTGTGAGCCAGAAGGTTACTAGGAATCTGATTTAAGAACTGATAATGCTCAAAGAAAAGAAGATTTGGGGTTTCTTGTTTGTTTGTTTGTTTATTCCTTTCTCTTTTCATGAAGACAATAGATTGAATGTTTGGCAGTTTTCAAAACATGTCACACACTTCCTGGAAGGGGAAAGTCATAGGATGTTCACAGGGATCACAGTAGGAAAGCTGTGAAGTTTCTTTTTCTTGGGAAGGTTTTGGCCTTGAAACAACAATAGTATTTCCGTTTTCTTGTGTCTGAAGGGAGGGCAGCCTTCTGTAGAAAGAACTGTCAGTCTCTCAGAATTCCTCAGCCCAGTGCTTCATGGCCTCTGGTGGATCTCCAGCCAGATGAAACACGCAAAGCCAGTTCACAAAGCTTGCGTTTAAACTGCAGGGTGCAGTCCCTCATCTAGGTTGGTGTTTGCTGGCATCTTCCCTGCAGACATGCTGGGGGCAGAGCTGAGCAGTCTTTGTGGTTCTTTTGGCCACAGGGAAGGTGGAGCTGCAGCACGGACTGCGGGCTGTGTACCAAGACATGCCTCTGATATGGACACCCGGCTACCTCGACAGAGCCCTTCAAGTGATGGAGACGGTGGCCTCCGCTGCTGGAGACCTCAAGCTATGTAGAGAAGCGGTATGTTCCCACACCTCCACTGGGTCAGGTGGAGCCAGCACTATTCATCTGGTGGTTTGAATTTGTATCTGTTGTCTTTCCCTTTTCCCTGATGTCAGTATTGGTATAAAGTTGGTATTTATTCTGTTAAAAAAGGATGAAAAGAAATTACAAACATTTTCAGTGTTGCCGACAAAAAGGCAATGGAAAATATAATTATTGTTGATATTATATAAGAGGAAAACTGTCCCCTTCCCTGACATTCAGACTCAGCTCAATAAATACCATCCTGTTCACCATACCCTCCCCCTATCCAAAAGGAATTAAGGTGGCATAAGAGAAAGATTGAATTCACTAGAGGGTGGATTTATCCCTCTAGTGTGAAGAGACTGGAGAGCAATTTTCTTTATAATCCTTGGCTGTGGTATTTGCCTCACAAGTGTAAGCACCTGAGTTCAGATCCACCACAAAGGCAGTGCATGCTGTAGCGCCAGCCATGGCAGGGTGAAAAGCAAAGAGACATGGACCCCTGCAAACTCACTGGCCAGCTAGCCTAGACTACTCCCGTCTCAAACTAAAAAAGCAGAGAATGTTCAGGAGTGACGCCTGAGATTGACTTCTGGAGTCCACGTGCAGACACAGGCATGCCCACTCAGTCTTCATCAGCCACGGAGAACCTGAACACAGACTCGCCTTACTTCCTTCCCATTGGACTGTCCTGTGGTACATGTGTGATGCTGAGTCTATGTACAGGGGCCTGTCAGCAGTCGAAGGTGTTCACTTCACCTGTCTCAAACAGTGGCCTCCTGCCCATGCCAAAACAGTCACCTAAACCCCGACACTGAGCTCCCCAGACATAGCCAGACTAGAAAACACAGTGGCCTTACACCAAACACAGGACTGTAGTGTTCCCTCCCAGCCCTGCTGCTCCCTCCAGAGAGAGGCCCAGACACTGCTTATCAAGATGAAGGATTGCCGTGGAGATACTCATGTGTGTGGACACTGGGGCTCACCCCATTCAGTCTGGGTGCTGCCGTGGCATCTTACGCTGACTGTATCCTTCACATTCTTTGCCAGTCACTGCAACCAAGGATACGCACTTGTAAATGTTCAAGGATATACACTGTACCTGTGTGTTTGAAGCTAGCTGAACTCAATGTTGGTAACTGAAAACACCAGATTATGCAGAAATCCTTCACCAGGGATAACTCCCTTCTAATTTCAGCCAACTTTGCATCCTTTTTATTCTCATTTTTAGGGATGTCAACAAGAATATGATATATAAGAAGCAATAAAGCTTGGGGTAGTGTTGGTGCTTTGTCCTACTTCGGTGTTGATAGGGTTACTCATTATCCACGCAGGTGTTTGTGCAGGCCTTGCTGCTGTTTCCTCCCGTCTCTGTGACCAGCCAGCCCTGCGAGGGTTAGGGAGGTATGCACACAGGGGAGGTAGAGAAGTGAGAACAAACGAAAGGAACCTCCATGCCTCCATGTTTTCGGTTGCTTGCTGTTTAAGTCACAGAGCCCCCCTCATTAAAATGAATTTCCTGTGTGTATCTCTGGACTTGGCCAGCGGCTTGTGTGGATTAGGCTGATCCCTAATTTATACTACTCTGTGAGCTGGGATCTTGTGTGTGTGTGTGTGGGGGGGGTTGCCTATAGCCAGGGGCTTTTATGTGCATTCAGAAGTAGCCTTTTGTTGTTTGTGGTCTGTGGTCTTTTCTTTCCCTTTGTCCCAGTTCCAGACTGACTCCAAAGAAAGACATGAAAGTAGAGGAGGTCCTTTAATGCCCATCAGACGTAATTCCTGGATTCCTACCTCGTTAATTAGAAACACACTTAATTTACCATTGTGCTGATTCGCTCCTTAGCGCACGTCTGTAGCTTCTGTTTTGTGCTGAGTTGCTCATGCTGTCTGAGATTTGTATAAAAACATAATTATGTTTCCTTTTCTTTCCGTGTTTGCAGCACTGAGGGTTGAACCCCACACCTCATGCATGTTCAGCCACTCCAGTAACCCCTAGTTACTCAGTGACCCCAGTTACCCACAGCATTATGCCCAGTCTTGGGGGTCCCCTTGCCCCCTTTCTTTGTCTCTGGCCTCCACAGTCAAGCCCATGACAAACGATGTCATGCTGAGCCTCTTGTTTGCCACAGCTCAATGTGCTGGACGGAGTCCTGAAAGAGGTGACGTCTGCAGCAGACCAGGCCTCGGAGACACAGCCCCAGGAAGATGAAGGCAGCTTGGGCTCAGCAAAGCTGGTGGAGCAGCTGGACATTGAGGAACCAGAACATTCCAAGCTTCCCCGATACCTGGAGCGATTTAAGGTGATTCAGAGCAGAAACTGAGTCTTTCCCTGCATCAGTCACACACAAAGACATAAAAACTCACATCGAGAATTGTATCTGTATTGCTTCCCACAGGCTGTGACCTTAAGAGAAACAGGTGGAATTTTTCTGAGTTTGTACTTGAGCTAATCAGCCCCAGTGTTGTTCCGTAAGGCAGCACCCCATCCCCAGTGGTCCCTCCTATGTGCCTGACAAGGACAGTGCCTTGCCTTCTCCTAACGACGGCCCAACCCCCACTCAGTGTGGAAGGTGTGTGGTCATTTCTCTGCACTACACCAGATGTGCTGATGGGAAACCCAGTTAGACACTCGTCATGTTTCCAGGGTGCAGTGCTAAGATTCGGGCACACATTGTGGCTTGTGGCTGGCAGCCAGTAGAGACGCTGCCTGACACTACATGACATGTAAACACATTTACAGAACAGCACTGAGCACACAGTTGGCTTTGAACTCTGTGTCCTGAGGGAAGAAAATTCATGGTCCTCCTCCCTGCCTTGCTTCTTGTCTATTTAATATAAAAAGAAAAAGGCACTGAAAGAGTAGAAAAATTTCCCGCCCTGGCCAGCTGGACCTTTTCACACTGGGTAGGGAGAACTGTTGCTGGGTCTTTACACTTTTACACTTAGGTCTGTGTCTTCTGAAGCAGCAATGGGCAACCTTTCCCCTTAGCTTGATGGGATTTCTTCCTTCCTTTCTTTCTTTCTTTCTTTCTTTCTTTCTTTCTTTCTTTCTTTCTTTCTTTCTTTCTCTCTCTCTCTTTCCTCCTTTCTTCCTTCCTTTCTTTCCTCCCCCCTCTCTCTTTCTTTCTTTCTTTCTTTTCTCTCTCTCTCTTTCCTCCTTTCTTCCTTCCTTTCTTTCCTCCCCCCCCTCTCTCTCCCTCTTTCTTTCTTTCTTTCTTTCTTTCTTTCTTTCTTTCTTTCTTTCTTTCTTTAAGGCAGTTGTTTCTTGGTACTTCTTTAAGGAAAGACAATGTCCAGCTTTTCTCCTCTATAATCTGAACCTGAGGATAAAAACATGTTCCCATCATATCCTGAGTTCAGGACAAAGCGAAGAGGAGATTTTATGCACAGTCCTCCCCTCTTGACTTTGCCTGTCCGAGCACAAAGCTTGAAGAAAACAAATCTGCTCCCCTACAGATTCTCGCTCACCATGTTCTCTTGAACACTTCCCGGGTTTGGGCATCAAAGGGTGGAAACCTGTGCCTCCCTTGGCTCCCTTGGCTTCTCAGCCCTCATACTTCCAAGGGGCCCTGTGTGAGAGCTCAAGAAAGGACAGGAACAATGTTTGTGGGCGCTAGCAGTGCCCTTGGCTGTGTTGGGCTCACTGCACTTCCTTTACCCTCACAGGACGCCTGGGTGGCAGTCCCCGTTTACCTGACACAGCATGGAGCCAGTCCATAACTAAACTAAAGCGGGCTTTGGACAAAGCTCTGCTCCCTCACAGTCGAGATTTCCTGTGGTGTCCCTGGCAGCCTCTTTGGCTTCAGACTACCTGGAAAATGATGTCAGAAAGAAATCATTTTCCATTTGCATTTCCTTGTCTTCCTGTTACCTGATTGTCATTAGTCTGAGGTAATCTGTTTGGGGCTTAGTTCTCTGTAATTAGACCTGTCTGTTCCTTGGAGCTCATGGGCCTTGCCTCCTTCCCCCATTCTTGCGGGCCAGACCTTATCTTGAACACTACGTCACCTCGGGTTGAGAACATGGACATCTGCCACTAAGCTGCTGCTGCGGCCCTAAAAGCCACTCTTGGTGATGGACATCTTGAAGCACTTAAGTAGATTAATGCTTTTAGTACTTCTCCGGGAATACTGTGCTGACCCAACCAGGCAGCCATCAGATGGAACTGTAGGCAGGCAGGAGGTAAGGGCCGGTCTGCAGGGGAGTGCCCCTGGTGGAGGCCTGCCCTGTGCCAGCCCTGGGAAAGCTGTTTAGCATTAGTGAGAAACGGAACCAAAGGCAGGGACTCAGCTGAAGTCACTTAATGAAGACAGGATGCGCTGGCTCTGGTTTCAGAAGTCTCTGCCATCTTGCTTGCATCCTAGAATTCGGTTACTTGGAGCTCACTGCTTGATTAGGAGCAAGCCCGAGTGGAAATGTGATTCCACCTCTGCTGTCCTTGTGGTTTAAATAGGAAGTGACAAGGACGCAGGAGTAGGGGCGGCGGAGTTGCACTGAGTCAAGGTGGTGTGATTCCACGTGCTGCTGAGCTGGAGGAACCAGCTCCAGGCAGCAGCAGCAGCAGCTGGATAAGAGGCCTGGCACTCCCTACAAAGCATCTTTTCCTGCAAGCAATTGTGTGGCTCTTTAGCGGATAACCTAATTGCTTCTTGTTTCCTCTTTTTCTCCCACCTGATGATCCCTTACCTCTTGATTTTTTTTCTTTGTTTCCAACAGGCTTCTCGATCCAAACTGCAGGAGTTGGGCAGAGTTGAGTCAGAGAGTCTTTTGACCCTGACCACCCAGCTTGTTAAAGAAAAACTCCCAGCATGTGAGGCCGAGGACCTGGCCGCTTATGAGCAGAAGCTTCGTGAGTGGCAGCTGGAGCAGGTGCAGTTGGTCCAGAGGGAACAGGAGCAGAGGGAGAGAGCGAAGCAAGAATACCAGGCACTGAGTGCAGTGAAGACTGCAGCCTGAAGGGCCCTAGGCTGACCCTGCTCAAGGACTGTGTGGGCCACCCCACCGTTCAGCCCGGACAGACAGGATGGGACTCGGCCTCTGCTGTCCACCTTCTGCTTTTCCCACAAGCCATGCAATAGCCTGAAAGTCACAGTGTGCTGCGTGTCAGGACTGCCCATCCAGGTGTCGAGGGCCAGGGAACTAAGTGGCAGCTAAACCTCTTAATGGGCTTTCAGGCTCGCAGTGGAGCTCTGGGCACAGAATGGGGAAATTCCCAGTATCTGCTGAGGGTAATAAAAGAAGCCGTAGCTGAGGAGTCGGGTCTGCAGCATGGGGGTTTGAATGGTTTCCTGCCCCTGCCCAGGCACATAGGGCCGCAAGCTGCTTGCCCTGAGGCCTGTGCCACCTCTTCCCCACTACACCTTGCCATCCTCTTTCCCCCTGGGAGAAGTCCAGCACAGGTCTCCAGACCTCACGCTCACTAGGTTTCTGATTGTAGGAACCCCGGGCACACTCACAGAATGTGGGGGCTTTTGAGGAGAAGCTTTGCCCTGGGTGTGAGGTACTTGGCTTCTTTGGCATATTAGAGTAACTTTCCCCCATACATTGTCAGATATGTAAAACGAACCTTTGGTGTAGGTGTGTGCACACATTACACACAGAGACAACTTTAGAGCAAACGTTTCTATTAAAGGAGAAAAGGAGAAGGTAGGATTTGAAGTGCAGTCTGTCAGAAGATGGGACATTGATATTCCTGGAAGCCTCTCCGGGAGAGGCTCAGGGCTTTTGCCTGCTGTTTAGTGAATGCTGCCTTTAACTGCAGGGATGCATCTTAATCTTCTAGAAAAATCTGTAGAATAAAGACACCAAATTAATCTCAGGACATTTATCTTTGGTGAAAAGGAGTGAGAGGGCCTTGTCCTTAATTCTGCTGTTTCAAACAGCACATTTTATTAGCCCTGCTCCCTCAGACTATGACAAGTGTAATAATAACAGTCACTGCTCACAGTCCTCAGAGACGTGTGGTGTGCCAGCATCTTGAGCCCTATAAGGTAGCACCATTGTCCCTATGCGATAAGGAAGGAAGTGAAGCTAAGTATCTCCCCAAAGTTCAGCTGCTGCTACCCCAACCCCCACTGTGTTCTCCGCATCTAACCTCAGCCGGGGTCCTCCAGGCTAGCAGCACTGCCTCGGGTCATCACCAAAAGTCAGGGCTGGCATCCTGGTTTAGCAGAGGCAGGCTTTCCTCAGCCATCCTTTTATAGATGCAGGATAAATCCACTGGCAACCAAGGAGTGACGGTTGCTATAGAAGCATCTTGTTCGGTTTTTTTGGCTAATTTTGCTTCATTCTTCTTCCCCTAATACTCTTATTACACTTCCAATCCTTGCTCAAAGAGACATCCCTGTTCCTGAGTCACTGCCCCAGTGAGAGCTTGCAGATTCCCCTCCTTAGATTCCTCTGTGACTGTCCCCATCCTGGGAACGCCTGGCTTTCCATTCTATTATTCCTTCCCCATGCACCTGTCTCCTACACTAGGATGTCCTCCTCTCTTACTTGACAGCTGAGCCTTCTAACTGTAGTTGACCTCTGCCCCTTCCCTTGTCCTCTGTGCAGTAGACAAAGTTGGTAACTAGCCCAGTCTGGGAGAATCTGGAGCAAACTGTCCAAGGCCTTAGATTGGAGGTGCCTTTCTCTGCTTCAACGCCTACCATGACCCCTACTGAACCAGTTGTCCCTGTTCCTCCCACCCGCAACCCCTTTGTCTGTTCTCTGTCACCTACCCTTGATCTTCAGCGTCTGGATCCTTACTTGCCTCCCTCCAACCTGGGCAGTTCCTCACTTTGTGGTGATGCCCAGCCATAGATTTATTTTGTTGCTACTTCATAACTAATTTTACTACTGGTATGACTCATAAATATCTGATATGCAGGATATCTAAGATGCACCCCCACACACACAAGCAATCATGACCCACAGGTTGAGAACTACTGTAGCAGCCTCTTTCCTTTTGATTGTATTTGGGTCTACTTAATATTCATGGACCTATATCTGCAACAATCACAATTGTAGCCCCTAAAAATGATTTGTTGAGGCCCTATCCCCCAGGACCTTGGAATGCGGCCTTAGTTGGGAATAAGGTCTTTTGTGGAGGGAATCAAAGTGAGATCACTAGCCCACAAAGACTAATGTTCTTTAGTAGGGGGAGTGTGGGTGCAGAGATAAGCAAAGAAGGCAGGCAGTGTGAAAACGGACAGGGTGACTGGTAGCGACAAGCCAGGAGGCCCACCATCCTCAGGATGGATGACAAGGGAGGAGTTTCTCCTGGAGGCTTCAGACAGCTCAGCCCTGCCATGACTGGGCTTTTGAGCCTCCAGAAGATTCTGCCCATTTTCAAGCCCCTCAATGTTTGGTTCTGTGTAACAGTGCTGGTGTTAGTGCAGTAACGATTGGGTGCTAATTAAATTCCTCTTCACAGTTACCTGTCCTCTGAACTCATTAGTCATTTTGTTTAGCAACAGACTCATTTTGACTTCAGTAGTCTCAACCCACCCCGCATGAGCCCAAGAAAGATGCCTTCTGCTTCATCAGGAAAATGGAGCCGCATTGCCTTGGTCTCCCTTCCCTCACCCTTAACAGTACCCTAACCCTACCATTTCTCTCCACCATCTCCCCTCTTTCAGGCGACAACTTACTGTCCCTTCCTCCTTGACAAGGTTACTTGTTTGTAGCCTTGATGCATACTTGCTGATGCTCTGGGGACCATGGAGAATCCCCTTTCTACATGCCATCATCCCTCTGATGTCGTCTAGGTCTGAAGTCTGATTTAAGTACCTCGATCCTATCATTGATCAAGCTCTTCCCGCTGCTTCTGTGTGTCAGCACACTGCTTGACACTGACCAGCTGGTTGGTGGTTCATTGATTAGACCTGGGAAATTTGGCTTAGAGCCGTATCGGTCCATGATGCCATAAGATCTTCAACCACAGCTAGTACCTCTCCCTGAGCTCCTGTACCAGTTCCCCAAAACACCGCCTGATGAACTCTAGCGGTCTGCATCACATACATTCTGTGTGCACAATTTTTTATTCAGCTTGTCCTGTATGCAGCGCATCACGCTGAGTGTAATGAAATGGATGGTGATAAGCAATACAGTTCCTACCTTCAGATAACTTGGGTTCCAGGGGCTGGAGAGATGGCTTAGTGGTTAAGAGCCTTGGCTGCACTTCCAGAGAGTCAGTGTTCAATTCCCAGCACCTACATTGTGGCTCACAACCATCTCTAACTCCAGTTACGGGGGATCTGGTGCCCTCATCAGGCAGTCAAGCACACATGTACACAAACACATGCAGGCAGCCCTCATACACATAAACTAAAAATAAACCTGTAAAAATAATGTTTCAGGCTGGGTGGTGGTGGCCTTTAACCCCAGCATTCGGGAGGCAGAGGCAGGTGAATCTCTGTGAGTTTGAGGCCAGCCTGGTCTACATTGCCAGGATAGGCTCCAAAGCTGCACAGAGAAACCCTGCCTCGAATAAACAAACAAAAAAGTGTTTCAGAAGCTGAAGGAGCTGGCTACCCCATCTGTCAACACACAGCTGCAAGGTGTCAGACACAGATGAAGTACCTTGGAGCTGCAGAAAGCCAGGCAGGTAGGGAGATGGAAAGCATGTGCCACAAGCTGTCATCTGTAAATGGCCCTCATGAGCACGGTCCTGTGCAGAGTAAATGTGCTCAGAAAAAAAAAAAAAAAGTTGACTGAACAAAAGGAACACTTGGCTGAAACCTGTGTGAGCCCATAACTTACCTTACTAAAAAGCAAAGAAAAAAGACTAGAAAACACGAAGTACAAATGTTTTCATGCCCTTTCCTTAGGGTTTGTGGTGCTAACCTTAGCTTTGTGTTTCATCTGGGCCAGGCAAATCCCATATGGGGGTGAGAAGGCCGCAGACTGTTAAGTGTGGATGTTCAACACATGTACCTATCCACAACGTGTGTGTGTGTGTGTGTGTGTGTGTGTGTGTGTGTGTGTGTGTGTGCGTGCGCGCGCATGTGCCAGCCAGAAGTTAATGATGGATGTCTTCCTCAATCATGCCTTTTCTCGATGGACATCGATTAAGCTAGACTGGGTGAGTGAGATCAAGGATCCACGTCTACACACATACACACACACACACACACACACACACACACACACACACACAGAGAGAGCACTGGGGTTATTTATAGATGTAGGTTAGATCCAGGATCCACGTCTACACACACACACACACACACAGAGCACTGGGGTTATTTATAGATGTAGGTTAGATCCAGGATCCACGTCTACACACACACATACACACACAGAGCACTGGGGTTATTTATAGATGTAGGTTGTATTGAGTGATTTGGATTATAACTCAGGTCTTCGTGTTTACACAGCAAGCACTCTACCCGTTGCACCATTAGGTCAGCCTGAGGCTGTAGGTTTCGTGACAAATCACCAATGGCCTTGAAAATAAACACATTACACCTTTTCATGCTGACTGAAAAGCTCCAGCCCTGACAGCCTCCTGGTTCTGCTTCAATACTGACAATGCCTCATGCTTTTTTGTTTTAACTGCAGCTGTATGATGCCCTTTGGGGAACCCTTAACCACTGCAGAAAATAAGTATATGTAAATGGCTGCTGAGGTGGGAACAAGGGATTACAACTGGGTATAAGGAATATTTTTAGAAGCCCACGTCATTTGGGTCACTGAATGGATGGAGTCAGTTCAGGGAGAACAGATTTCCCACCTGTTTAAGAACAAAGGATGTAGGAATAGGCCTAGCAGAGAAGCACCGCACGTCTGCCACCTAGAGATGCTCGAGGCTCTGGTAACCAAGGCCAGTGAACTGGGGTTAGGACTGTTCCTACTGTGAGCTCTGAGCCTCCACTCAAGGGCCCTCTCCTGCTGCATTCTGATGACCTTGAGTGTATGTTTCCTCTGCCTTGTGGAATACGGCCCTCTGCTGCTTCCTGTGACATTTACGTCACTCTAGCAAGCCGTTTTCCTGAGACTTAAACCTGTAGCTCCTGCTGTACCCAGAGCAAGTCCGGTGTTTCAGCTTTGTTCTGTGTCTGTCTTCCCTGTCCCTGGGCTCTTCTGTTAGTAGGACAGAGCCTTGGTGTGTAGCCCAGGCTAGCCTCGTGGGCAACATCATCCATCCTCTGTCTCCTAACACTGAGATTGCAGGTGTGTGCCCCGGAGAAGTGGGCACCATCTGGAACCAAGTGAAACCAGTGAAGAGAATATTCATTTTGATTCCTCCATGCCTGGCTTCCCACTGCCACAGGATTGTAGAGATTGAACCGGGGAGTCCACCCTCATTCCTCTAGGTTTTGTGAGCCATCCCCAGGGCACGTGTGCAGTACCCCTTCCCCTGGATCCCTGTCCACTTTATGAGTTCTCAACTCATCAGTGAGAGTGCCGCCAGACTTTAAACTCCATGAAGATAGGAACTCTTATCTTCTAAATCACTGTATCCATAGAATAAACAGTCCTTACTAGGAGGGAAGCACTTATATTAACTGAGCGTAAGTTCCTCTAAGGTTCAAAGTCTGAGGACTGAGCTGCATTATTCTTCTAAACGCCCTGCGTGTGTGCGTGCGTGCGTGCGTGTGTGTGTACAGACAGACTAAGGTGAGGTTTTAGCCACAAGAAATATCTGCAAGTAATTCAGACCAAGTGAAATTTGTCAGATAAAGGTTTTATGGGGAGGGAGAGCACATCCTGTGACACATTATCACTGGTTACTTGTATCCTACTCATCTGCTTTCCTGCCTCCAAGCAGACAACCAGGAGGTGAAGAATCTAGAACCCTGTACCACCACACCCGTCAAAAGCTAGCATTTGTTGATCGTTCCTAGCCCGGTGGTGTATTAAATCTTTCATATGTATTTTCATATAATCCATGCTTCACACACAGGAAGCCAAGTCTTAGAAAAGTGGTGAAGCTCAATGGGCTGGAGAGCCAGACTCAAGCTGGCTCAGACTTTGGCAGATCTTTGTCTTGGAATACACACACACACACACACACACACACACACACACACACACACACACACACCCCAGCCCCACACACAAAAGCGGGAGAAAGACAAGGACTCCATTGGAGTGATCCCAGGAAGGCAGGTGAAAGGGGGAGGCAGTCAGAAGGGAAACTGGCTGGTGGTTTGCAGTTAGGTGGGGGCAGGGCGGGCTCACTCCTGCTGGGGACCCTCTAAGAGCTGTCTAGTGCACATCCCGACAGCCTCCACCAAGGGCCATGGCACCGAAAATTATAAATCGTGTAAAACCTCACTTTGTAAACGAGGGCCATGAGGAGGGCTTTCCAACAGAGTGACATTTGAAAGCTTGCCTTGTAGTCTAACAATTTCTTGTCTCAAAAGAAACCTTTCCTTTGCTTATGGCCCTGAAGATGCTATTCCATGTACAAAAATGAAGAGGCTTTAAAAAAAAATGCTGTGGAATAATCCTTCTGTATACTGTGAATATGTATTTCATATGTGAATATGGTTAATAATAGAGCTGATTGGCCAATAGAAAGACAGGATAAAAGTAGGCGGGACAATCAGACTGAGGACTAAGATAGAAAAGGGTGGGGTCAGGAGAGATGCCAGTGAGCCACCCAAGAAGCAAGATGCTAGAGGACAGGTGAAGCTACGAGCCACGTGGTAATATATAGATTAATAGAACTGGGTTAGTTTAAATGTAAGAGCTAGCTAGTGATAAGCCTGAGCTATCACCTGGGCATTTATGATTAACATAAGGCTGGTAATTTGGGAATAGGTGGGAGAGAAATGTCCACTTACAAAAATGAGTGCCAATTAGTGTCCCTTAAACCATGTGAATAAATATTTTTACATATTTGTTTAAAGCAATATTATTACTTAGTCTGTGTGCTTATTAAGATTGAGTATGCACAACAGTTTCCAGATCTGTCCTTGACGTGTTCAAAAGATAGGGAGTTTATTCTTGTCAGACCCATTGGAAAATAAATCCCATTATGGGCTTTAAATGTCTGACCAAGGGCTATGGAGAAAAAAAAAAATTACATACAATTTATAAACAAACTATCTTTTGATTACCTAATGGTATAAAATTACTTCTTTTTAAATTATTATTATCTTTTCATCTCCAGAGTTCAGAATACTAATCCTAAAATACCCTCAGAAAGTGTCTGCCAGGTGACCTCTCCTCCACCATGCTGGGCCGCTGTTGGGGTCTGTGTTTCCCTGGCAGCGGTTCACCAGTCATCCAGTGCCCATGTGATCACAAAACTTATATTCAGAAGCCGCCTCCTTGTGGACACAAAGTCCCTCCTCCCCGGAGGAGCTATGAACTCAACTATAAAAGCCACCAAAAGTAAATTGCAAAGATCAGTTTGGGTCTGTCTCAGCTGATCACCGGTAGCCTCAGAGCCCACCATGAGCCACCTGATCATGGATGGCTATGGTCACAAAGCCAGGTAACAAGGACGCCAAAGATGTCTCTGCACACCAGGGAACTTTTGCCACTTTGTATTTTATTGTGGAACTGAGTTTCTGGGGTTTTTTTTTTTGTTGTTTTTGTCTTTTTTTTTTCCTTTACATCAAATATCCTCAATGGAAGAGGGGATATTGCACACAAATATCATAAAAGCACTACATATTACTCTCACTGGAAACTAATTTTTCTACATTAGATATGACTGGATAGGATGGAAGTGATGCAGGATTATAAGACATAATACCATACACAGCTGCAGACCGACACAAACACCATTCAGAACAAGAGAGAGGAGTGAGCCGCCTCGCAGCCGGCTCTGGACTGTGCTGCCTGCCGTGCAGGAAAGCAAGACTCGAACCATCGCTGGGACGGGGCAGCTGAGCAGAGCTGCTTCTCCAGGGCTCCTGTTTCGGGGAGCTCCACTCTGCAGAGAATCGATTCTTAGCTGTTGTTGTTTCCCTTCCTTTTCAGTTTTGATGCTGCCTTTGAAACGAATTCATGAAGTCACAGTTTTGTTTGTTTTGTTTTGAAATAGTGAATAGCTTGAACACCAGAAGAAAATCTAATTGCTATCAAAGCGTTGCTCATCCCTAGGCTGCTTTTGATGTGTTATTCAGCTGGTTAAATGATAAAAGCTTACAGTTCCTTTCACATGGAAACAGAATCTTTTCTCCTAAATATGAAGTACAAAAGGAAAAAAGAAAGAAAAGTCATTATCCCAACCCACAAATACCATTGCCAAGCAGGAACCTCTTGTGGCAGGTGACAGAAGAGGCAAGAAAAGCAACTCCAGAATTGTAGCGCCGCTCCCAGGAGCTGAGTTTGGTAACAGAAATGGAAGGTGGTAAAATTTCCATTAGCAAATAATTAAATTTATAAAATAAGTATTAGGAAGCTCCTAAATTTCATAAGCTATTGGAAACACTTAAAACATCCATATGCACTGGGGAAACCATTCACTATTATATGTGACGTTAAGAAAAGAAAATTTTCTTTTGAATTCCATGGGAAATGGTGTTTGGGGTGAGGAGTCGGTCAGTGTATCCAGTCCCACCACAAGACTGAGAAAGCATGCATGGGAATTGGGGTTTGGAAAGAGGACAGAATTGGTTAAAATTGGAATGGAGGATTATCTCTAAGATTTAGTCTCTGTGGAATTTTGTTTACAAACACTACCAAAAAGGTCATGGTCAGGGGAGTGCTAGCTCAATAGAATCCCATCGTTTAAAGAGGGCGGAAATCTCTTCCACTCAAATATTCAATCTATACAATCAGATTAAGAATCATATGCACAAATCTTCTAGAAGTCTGTATCGGCTTTTAGCTCTCACCACAAATATACATGGTCCATTGTGATGGCTACTTCTAAACTAATTGTGTATGTATGGAACTAGCAAAATCAGATTAGCCACGCAAGTAGGAGAGGTGCCTGGGACATCAGGAATCACCTGTTAAGCAAATGTAGTTCACCCTGGTGTCCTCGGCTCCATGGCCTTCACTGAGGACGGGGTGCAGGAGGGTGCTGCCAGATTGTGTAGGAAATCAGAGCCAGTGGATTGATGACAGTTTTGAAAAGTATTGTCCCCATTCAATTCTGTGGAAATAAAAGTGTGGGGTGGAGTGGTTGTAACCGAAGGCTGGCTATGGCTCCCTTTTGGATATTTGTATCTTTAAAACAAAACAATATACAGGCTAAATAAATTTAATTTGGGAAACTGGAAAGTAACTCCATCTTCTATGAAAGAAAAGTCAACCAGCAATCTGGATTTGGCAAGAGGGCTAGAGATTGCTTCTTTTCTCATGCTTTATGTGGACCAACCCAACAGCTACCACTATTCAGCTTGAGCGAGCATAGTGTGAAGCAAATGAGTTTATAGTCAATGAAGTCTGTTCTCATCACAACGACTTTTCCATCAGATACAACATTTCTGTACCTTTAATGTGTTACTTTTACGGGTTCGAAAGAAATAGGGTAATAAATAAAAACTGCATTCCTAGAGACGCCTAACAAAAATAGAATATTAATTTTCTTTAAAAAATTAAACATTTGGAAAATGTGATTCACAGCATTGAGGAGACTGCATGGGTCCTCAGTGAGGGGACCCTGGAAAAGCATTGTTTAAACCCTCAGAGGAAATAGCAGTGCGAAACATATACTTCACAGACGATAATAACTAAAATGTAAATTCTGAAATAAATAACTAACATAGAAAATAAAATGAGGTCATTGTTCACTACTCCGTAGATCTTAAGAGTCTGCAGGAAATGTAGTGTGACAGAGCACAGCACAGTTGTCGCTGAGAAGTGTGCCACCTCTGAACCCCAGTACGTGGATCAGCCACTTGAGACTTGTGATCTGGCTTCACAGGTTTGTGGTTCAGGGATGACAAGGATGGACATCATGTCTGAACTCTACATGGTGAACGGAGGAGTTGGGAATTCATTTGCTTTCAACCTATTATCTCTTTCATTTAATGTTTTCCAGAAAAGGAAGACCCCTAGCCAATTGGTGCTGGGGTTCTCCTGGACTTGGCTCTTTTAACCTCATGGTGGACAATCTTGAAAGGAGGGGACAGCAATGGATGGTGATGCACTTAAAGCCCCAAACAATAGCCTACCTGCTACCCACCCACTCTCAAACAGCACCTACTCAGACTTCCAGGACATGAGAGTCAAGGGGTGGGAGGTGTCACCATTTCTGGTAGTTATAGGTTTTTCAGAAATATTACGACTTCAATATCAGACTTCGAATCTTACCAGAACCTCAAAAAAAAAAAAAAAAGTTTTGTGTTATAAAACACTTAAAATAAAAAGACCATCACTTGAAATTTTTCTTTTCTTTGCATTTTCCTGTAAATGAAAACATTCGTTAAAAAGTTCATCTATGAAAAGTTCTCACATGTCTAAAAAAAAAATCTTCTGTACATGTGTTCCCAGAATGGAGTAGAAATTAATGGGAAATTAAAATAGCCAATGCAAGACCAAGGAAGGCAAATGGTGTACACTCGCTGGGAACCTCTTCCACCGTGAGATTCACTGCTTTCCCAGTTCTGATCACAGAAGCCATTTCAATCTTGAAGTAGTTAAAGAAGCTATGGAAGGCGCAACGTGTTTGGCTGAGGGGCCACAGGTGCATCAGGAGTGGTATTCAACAAGCATGACTCAGCACTAAAATGTTGGACCAATCACATGAGCTTCTAGTACCTTCCCTCCCCACACGCTCCTTTACCTGGAGTATCTACAGTCCTACATGGATGTTTTAAAAACTTGCTGTCTCACATTAAAAAATAAGTGCATCAAGTGTCTTTGTACATTCAAGTCACTTCCTAAGGCAAAATGTCTCCCATATGTACTCCCAACTGCTTTGGTATTTGCTTCAGTTAATTGGGGTGGACGTGGCTGTTTCTGCATGCAGGTTGACTTGGTGTGGACTAAGTGGGTGGACAGATGCTGGGAGCATGCCTTAGATCAACCTACTCATAGTGTTTGAAAAGTCAGAGAGTTCTGGATGGGGCTCAAGCCACTCGCCTGTCCAGTCTACACTTGCTACATTATGCCGCGTGCAGCCTTTATAGTAAAGGCATTTAATTAAGGCGTGAAAAATATCTCATGCCCTCATAACAGGCTTCATTCTTATAGGAGATTAAGACTCTTTCAGATGACTCTGATGAAAACGGAAAACTTCACCAGTGTAGACCACACAACAAGCTGCTGTCAGAGAAAATGCAGACCTAGTTGCTGGTGTCTTCTGAATACCCCATCCTGCCCACTCTCTCTCCCTGGGCATCACTTCAGAACTCTCCACCATTACATCTCCTTCCCTGGCGCTCTTTTCCTTTCCCATTCTTTCTCTCTCATTCTCTCTTTCCTGCATTCTCTTTGTCCCTCGCTCCCCGCTCTCTCCCTCCCCTCCCATTGCCTCTCTTTCCCTCTCTCTTTCTCTCTCTAAGACAAATGCCAATACCTAGCAGAAGTCAGTTGGGTGGGCGAGTGCATGGCTTCCAAATGTTCAGCAGAGATGAACAGGGGTAGGTAATTTTGCAGTAACTTGAATTCTAGTGTGGGAATATGGTTACTTCCCTTAGCGATCAGCAAAAATTGAGAAATATTAGTGACTTGCATCACCATGACACAGTATAGCATTTGGCAGGTAATTGTTCAGTGACTTAATTAGGTGAATGGACGTTTTAGAAAAGGTAGTTTCAAATTCAAGAATTTCTGGAAACAAAGTTCGAATCCTGTGGTGTGGCCGGCCGCGGTTTCTACAGTTCTATCTTGCATGCAGGGAACGACTCATCTTGCATGACCACTGTACTGCTGCTTGCTAAAACCATGATGTTGAGGTCTTGCTGCTTCTCGTGGGTCTCCTGGTACCATTCCCTCATCACCTCTGAGTCATGTGTCGGGATCAGAGTCACCTACAGAGGGAGAGAAAAGGAGATATTGAGACATTTAACGGGCACAGATAGATGCTGGGAGTAAAAACAGAGCAAGGTATTAGTTGGATCACTAGAAGAAGGAGACAAAAGAAAAACACTGTTTCCTCAAAAATATGCAAATGAAGTTTGCAACTGATATTTTCCAGGAACCATAACCAAGCTGTAAAAACAAAAAGGTTGGTTTTGTTTTCTGTTTTTTTCATTGAGGGGAGGGGTTGGAAACTATAATCTAAATCAGCTAGGGACTTGTCAGTTCATTTCATTCATCTAAATTTTATTGTTGAATTTTCAATACTGGAGTATTAAGAAGTGTTTGGATTAGGTACAACTTCTCACATTTAGACTATATCCCGTATTTAATACAAGAAGTTTTAGTTATTGCAGCCCAGAACCCTCAGAAGCCCACCACTGGGCCTGAAAACTGTGATACAGGAGTGGGGTGCTAACTGGTACTTCCTATGTGGATACTATGGAAACATTATAAATTAATCTTATTTAAGATGCAAACATGGGTTGCTCAGTAATTACATGCAAAAAACAACAACAACAAAAAAAAAAACCTCCCACAAATCAGATAACCAGCGATCACAGTCCAATAGAGAGACACAGAGACTGGGTGGTTCATGGCCAGACCTGAGCGTCTGGAGTTGAATAATCAGTGCCACCACTCTTGAATTCTACCTGGAGACTTGATCCCCATGTCCCTAGCCCAATGACCATGTTCCCAGTTCTAGCCTACTGGTGAAACACAAATGAATGAGTAAAAACAATTCCTTAGCAGCAATTCCACAGACACAGGCCAACTTTGACTCCCACGTACAACACTCAGCATGCTGCAGGAACAGCAATCTGTTTCAGGTCATTTACAGATGCATGAACTCTGTCATAAGTAAGGTGGTTCTCCACTGCCACCAGCGGGGGTCTATCAAGAGTTTTACTTTGGGACAGGCATGGCAGCATACACCTTTAATCCCAGCACTAGAGAGGCAAAGTCAGTCGGATCTCTGTGAGTTCAAGGCCGCCTCGTTTACAAATGGAGTTCCAGGACAGCTGGAGCTGCTACTCAGAGAAACCCTATCTCAAAAAAAAAAAAACAAGCAAAGATTCCCCTTTAGCCCGTCTTCTGTATGTTAAACCGACTTTCTGTGCAGTATGTTTCACATGCAACACTCGGGAGGCACCATTGGTGGATCTACAATCACACAGATTCCCGTTTAAACATGGTTCTGTCTCTGCCTCTAGACCTAGCTCAGATGCAGCTCAGATGGTGGATTTGTGCTCTTACCTGCATGTTGCTTCCCCACTGAGCCTTCCCTTCCAACAAGGCATCCAGGACAGCCCGGCTGGGCTCCTCTGCAGCAGGGTCATTCCCACTCACCACGTAGTAAGATGACCTCACTCTCTTGAAAAATTCCACATCAACATTCTTACTATTGCTGTGGTTGGGAATGTAGCACAGGTCCAAATACACAGGAAGGCCTGGAGGCACGGTGGATGACTTGGTCGTCTTAGTGGTTCCCGGTCCTTTGGTAACAAAGACAAAGCAAGGGTCATAGCAGTGAGAAGATGCCAATACATCCACTTGTCCCCAGCTGGGTCCTCTGGGACATGGAAAAGCTGGTAATATTACTATTTCCCTGGCACCTTGTACAGATCATCAAACACTGGGAATTTGATAAAATAAACCACAGTTATCATCTCAATAAGAAAAATTGAGGATGAGTTGGCATCCCTTTGCAGACAACTCATTAGGAAGGAAAACATTCTCAGGTCTTTTCAAAAGAAGGAATTAGATAGTAAGCCTCTCCACCCAAGGATCTATTGATGTGCATTTTAAATTGAAAAGCACTACATAAGATGGTGGCTTAAACCATGGGTCCTGATGACATATGGATTAAATGACTAAACATGGATTTTTAAACATGTTGACTAAACAACAATTTTTTCTACAGTAAGAGATTTCTGGTCACCAATGACCAAAAATTAATTCAAAATCAGATGTGCGTGCAATGAATGCACGAGGTCTCTGGCAGTGCTTGCCAGCATGGTTCACACAACTTACTTCCCTTGTAGCCTTGGACGAAAGCACGCCCACTGTGGGATGTGCTTGCCGTCTCATGCTGTGTGATGGCAAAGGACGGTGCACAAAGCTCACTGCTCTTGGAGAAGCATAATAGTTCAGTTATAGAAAGACGGACTTTGCATAGTCTTGTGCCATCACCTCAGCGTACAAATGTCAAACAAGTGTATCTTAGATTGACTTGTGCTAGAATGCTTAGATTTAAAAATATATCACTGCTATTTGAATTAATGGTCTGAGCTTCAGGAAAAAGAAAAAAAAATGTTCAACAAGTTTTGGGTTGGAGCTGAGAAATAATTTCCAAAAGTTTCTGAAATGGCCCTAAACATAGTTCTGCCATTCTCTACTACATATTTATGTGAGGGGATGCTCTCAGGATTGATGATGAGAAAACAATATTGGTCAAGTCGGAAAGATGATGATCATCCTCTCCATTGCAAGTACTCAGCTAGAATTTAATTCTTCATGGAAATAGAGAATCTCACTTGACCAGTAAACAGATTTTCATTTTTAATAAATACTATATATATTATATATGTATAACAAAGAATTGGCTTAAAATAAATTTCTAAATGAGTTTGTATCAATAAATGCTTGATTTTGTATACCTATTTATATGCCTGAACACACAGGGTTATATAAAAATTTCTTTTTTATACAAAGGAAAAAAGAAAAAGGAAAAAAGTTTAAGAAGCCCTAATTAATAAACATTTTAAAAATCCACAGGAAGCGTTTGTATTTGGCAAACCATAGTTTAATAGCAATTTAATCTTAAAAGTAATTTTACCCATCATTCACAGGGATTCCCTAACATTTGATCCAGGAAGTAGTTCAGACCTCAACCCCATCCTATTCATAGGGTCCTCAGCACCTCAGACTTACCCCGTAAATGAATGAGCTAGCCCACTCTCCTTAGAAAATGCAAATGTCTCTCCCTAGACAGGGTTGGACACCAGCCTTTGGCAAAGGAAGGGTCACAAAGACTAGGCTTTTGCTGACCAACCAGGCCAGATCGGTTGGGGGAAACACCTGGCAGCCAAAATTCCCAACCTAAATCAGAGAGAGCTGGGAAAAGCCAAGATTTGGATGATCCCCCAAGTATCTGGGCACTGCTGTTTGATTTAGTATTCTGGACACACTAGTAGAAGGAAGGAGCAGCCTGGATTGGCCACACTGCAGTCTGCCACATAGTCAGAACCATCTCAGATACTTAGTGACACGAGACTCATCTTGCAGAGTCTGACCTACCTGTCACAGGGCCTCGACATGCCCATGATTCAAATGGTAGTGGATTCGTGTGTGTGTGTGTGTGTGTGTGTGTGTGTGTGTGTGTGTGTGTGTGTGTGTGTTAGAGACAGAGAGACTCTGAGATGAAAACCCTCAAAATATCCATTTGAGGACCCCCTAAGGCATTTTGACTTACAAGCCGGCTGTGGTGGCATACGCCTTGGGAAGTGGCAAGAGAAGGGTCAGATGTTTGCAATCACCCTCTGTTACATGATAAACAGCATGTCTACACTTTCCCTTGAACGCAAAAATCTTTATCACCAAGTGAGTGTTTTGCACAGATGTACCAACCATCAAAGCTATCAAATGTCTACCCAGGTTTGTTTTCAAAGCCAACTTATGATTCCTTTTGCCTCTTTTAGAAATCTGAGCGAGAATGGGTTCAGGGGCACATGCATGCCAGACAGAATACATGTGGGGATCAGAGGGGACAGCTTTCCACATTGGCGTCCAGAGACTGAACTCAGGTCATTAAGTTTACATGGCAAGTGCTTTTCCCTGCAAAGCCATCTCAACAGCACTCTTTAAATGAAAAAAAAAAAAGACAAAACAAAATAAAAAAACAAAAAAACAAAAAAAAACCCCAAAACAACAACAAAATACCAATTCATTAATTGTATGAGCTAGTATTTTGACAAATTTCAGCTGTTTTTTTTTTTTTTTCTACTAGGTCCTATTTAGATGAATTCCATGCTTTCTCCTGATATAAGACAGTTGCCAACTCTTCTAGAACAGGGAGTTAATTATCTGGTGGCTTTAAGTTTAATCTGATCCTGAAAAAATTCAGCTTGTTTTCTGTGTGAATGGTAGAAAGGCCAAGCCTGACCAAATCTGATGTCCACATAAAATAAAAACCTGAGGCTGTAACTAACAGTCCTAAAGGGCACTGGATTTGAAAGCCCCAGAAGTTGGTCTCTGGGGTTTCCCCTCATAGATCAAGGAAATGCTCAAATTAAGTTTTTGCTTTACACATTTGGATAAATGCATATTATATTGTGATCAAAGATCTCGGGGCAATTATGTGACACAAACAAAGTGTATTACTATAAATGGTTAAAGCAACAGGATGAAATTGTGTTACCCAGGAGCCATTCCATCAAAACGCTACTCATACTGGTCCTGGTGGCGCACTCCTGTGATCCCAGAACAGGCGGCTGAGGCAGAAGTATCACCAGACCAAAACCAGCCTGCAGTATAAGGCTAGAACCTGCCTCACAATATGGGAGCCTCAGATCCCTGCTAAGAAATGGAGAATGTGTGTATCAGTGGCGAATTGGGAGCTCTCAGCTCCTGCTGAGTAAAATTCCATCCTGGAAAAGCAGTGTGTTAGTGAGGCCATCTTTAATGTGTCCTCCTCTTTGTAGTAGGCACTATTGGTCAGCAGGAATTTCACTGTTCATGAGCAGGTAAGAAAACACACAGATGTTCACATGGGCAGACTGCCCAAATGATAACTTTAAAAAAAAAAAGTGTAAATTTTTATAATTTTACATTTCAAATTTTTCAGGAGAGATAAATATTGTGCCTAGAATGAGCATTCCAAGTTTGCTAGGGAACCTCTGGTTTGCTGTATAGGCCTTTGGGAGCTCCTGGCCTATCACCTCAATGTGATTGTTAGGGCAAATATGCCCGAAGTCTCCCTGAACAGCCTGAGACATATTCTTACTTCTGAAGGTTTGCAACAGGCCTGCAGCTGCATCCAGAACGATACTAACCCAGCAATCCCACGTAGTGGATCCCAGCAGTATTGGGCCTTATACTCTGCTATCTCTAAGCCTGGAAGCCACACTGGGCAAGAGGTACCTTTAGGCAGAAGAGGAAGGCAGAGGGAAGGTAAAAACACCAGTCCCTGCTCCCTAGTCTTCCCAGCAAGAAGCCTGTAAAGGGTCACCCCCACCTACCTGCTGCTGCGGTTTTTGCTGACTTGGATGCCGATGCATTTGCAGCGTTCTTAGTCTCCTTGTCTTTCTCTTCCCCTCGTGTGGCTTTGACCTCGGGCGTGGTGGTGATCTTCGTAGCCTTTTCCACAGATTCTTTCTTCTTGGGAGAAGCCACTCTGGATACCTTGTCAGAGGATTCCTTCAAGGCTCCTGGTTTAGGAGACGCTGCCAAGGGCTTAGACTTCCCATCCGCCTTCTTCACAGGAGAAGAGGACTTGGTCTTCGTGCCTGGTTTCTTGGTCTTGGTCTTCTCTTTCAGGTCCTTCTTCAGAGCTTTGCCTAGATTCTGCTCAATGGCCAAGGCCTCTGGGTCCACCATGGACACATCAGGGTGGCGAGGAGAAGGGCTTCGGTCTTGCATGGGGGCGGGAGGCGGATCCATGTGCTTGTATGTGACAGTTTTGTCGGTGGGGATGGTCTCTGACTCGTCTTCAGAGTCGATGTTGGCATCAGCTGTAATGGAGGGGCACTCTTCCGTCTCTGGGGGGACATCAGAGTCAGTCTGGGATGGGGCTGACTCACTGACTGAGGTGGGTGGAGTCTCATCGCATTGCCGACCCTGTTGCTTTCCTCCTGAAGGGGGAGGGGCTCCCCCGGACTGAGTGAGGGGCTTCTCAGGATCTTCAGTGGACTCTTCACTGGCAAACCACTCGAGAGGATTTGGATTAATGAAGGAAGGTGAGAGCTCCGTCTTGGGATGTTTGTATTCACAGGAGGACACGAGACATAAATCAACATCCTGGCGCGCCTCTGAGGGGGACTTCTTTTCTGTGGAGTAGCATCGGCCTGAGGTCTCATAGGAGTATGTGGACGCCTGTGGGGTCTTGGTGATCTTCTCCATGGTCTCATAACAGTATGTGGAGGTATCTGGACTCCGTGTTGTTTTTGTAGATGTCTCGTAGGAATAGCTCTCAGACTCGGGGAAGCTGCTAATTTTCTCTGTGGTTTCATAGGAGTAGCTACAGTCCGCAAGTGTGTGGCCACCATCCTCAGAGTCATCATAGCCGTTGCTGATGTCATCCAGGAGCCTTCTAGATATCTCGGTCTTTTCATAGGTGTAGCCACTCACTTCAGGGGTGCGTGTTGTCTTCTCGCTGACTTCATATGAATACCCTCCGTCTTCAGGGGTCCTTGTGGTTTTCTCAGTAATTTCACAGGCATAGCCACCATCTTCCTGGGTCTTGGTGGTCTTCTCAATGGTCTCGTAGGAGTATCCACTGTCACAGGGGGATTTTATGGTTCTCTCCGTCTTCTCGTAGTAGTAGCCACCCATGTCAGGGGGCCGGGAGGTTTTCTCATATGATTCATAGTCATAGTCTTCTTCGTCTGGGGATCCGGTGGTGTCCTCGGGCTTTTGATAGGCATAGTTAAAGTCGCCGGGCGTCTTCCCTCCACTCTCCTTCTCCACACCAGATGTGGTCAAGTCTCTGTTCAAGGCCAGATGATGCTGCATGGTATCAAACAACATGGAGGCACGGAAGCCATGGGGATCTGCAGATGCGGCATCCATTGGTGGGGAAGAGGTCTGTCGACCTGCTGCATTCTCTGTGGTTGCAGAGGTAGAATCTGAAAAGCCAGGCGAATATAAAGGTGAGGACTCTCGTGGGGTGAGTGGAGAAATATCGGACTTTGGAGAGAGCTTCTCTCCATCCAGACTTTGCACTTTCTCAGAGGCGAGTGAGGCATATAAGGACATATCTCTGGGTGGGACAACATCAGACAGAGTGTCTTCCTGGAGAGGAGAGGCTATCTGAGAAGGGGTGTGAGCAGAAGAGGTGGATGGGGAAGCCTCCACCTGAGACACAGAGATGAGCTCAGACAGATCATTATCTTGGGTGTAGGATGGTTCCTCCATTGGTGGCATCTTATGTGACAAACTGGAATCCTGGATATCAGAAGGACTATAGTCCACTTCAGTTGGCCCATTTTCGGTGATGTGAAGCATACTTGCACCCATCGTAGGGTGATCAGGAGACTGGCGACTAAAGTCCATAGCAAGGGAGTGCTCAGGGGATTCCTGGCCAAATTCAATAGACATCGAAGACTGTTCAGATCGGTGATCTTGAACTGGTGTCCTGGACTTGGCCGTCTTAGGGGAGAAGTCTGGAGGAGAGATGGACATTGGTCTTGGGCACTCTTCTTTAGATGGAGACATTTCTGTTTCCTGGAAAGTGGTAGGTGTCTGCACAACAGACACCGAAAGGGAGTCGTCTACCTCTGTGGAGTGCGGGGAGCCCACTTCAGCATGCAGAGAAGGAGACACATCATCTGTGGTTGGTTCTGGAAAGGAGCTCGTGGCCACAGAGGCAGTGGAGACAGAGGCCACGCCCTCCATGTGAGAATAAGTGTCTTCCGCCACACCCTCATCGACGGGAGTGGCTGATTTGTCTGAGACAGTGCCTTCTGAAATGGACATCTTGGTGTCTTCTTTGAAGGAGCCAAACTGACTGACATCTATTTGTGTTGGAGAGACATCTCCTCCCAATTTTCTCTCATCCAAAGCCAGAGCTGACTGAGAGCTCATGATTTCAACAGCATTGGTTTTCTTTTCCGGAACAAAGTCTTCCTTTATTGGTATGAAGCCTGTGCCTTCCCCTTCCTGTTCATCTTGGTAAAGACCAGTGGAAGTCACTTCAGATACTGGGCTTTCTTTGCCTGGGAAGCCTTGCTTTCCATTCTTTCCTTCAAAGGGGCTTTCGGCACCTCTGCCAAGAGCGTTGCCGTCAGCGCTGAGAAAGTCTTCATAGGCAGAGTCAGAGCCAATAAGAGGAGGGCTGCGTAGAGGAGACAGAACTTTCTCAATGGGAGACTCTGAGTCAGGCACAGGCTCATCCATGGGGCTAATGGAAGCTCTCTCATTCTCATCTTTGGCCTCCTCACTGAGTTCAAAACTCACTGGAACTGCCTGTGGTTGTTCAGGAGCTTCTGTAGGTAGGTGACTGGCCTTCTCATCAGTGGGAGATTGGTAGTAAGGTGTGTGGCCAGCACTGCCAGTCACAGACTGAGATGGTGACGCTACTTCCAGGGTCTTCTCCTCAGGACTGGCACAATGTTCTTCAACTACTGCTTGGGTCACTCCAGGAGACACTGATGTCACTTCTGCCTCTGCAGAGACTTTAATCTCATTGGGTGTCAGAGAGAAGTTCACGCTACGTTCACCCAGGGGAGTCTTCTCTATGGGTGATGGTGGGGAAGGACTCAGGGATGGACTCTTGGTTGGGCTAAGTCTCTCGTCTGAAACATCTTTGATGTCCAACACAGCACTGGCTCTCACTTCTTTCTCGTCTGAGCAGTAAGCATCGCGCAGAGCAGACTTACTGAATCTGTCTTCTTCCATGGAGGAAGGTGGGGATATGGTGGAAGCGGAAGCATTGTAGTCCTTGCCGTCCGTGGCATCTGTTTTTGACCCTTCCGACAAGCCATTGAATGATGCAACGACGGGTTTGGAGTATTCCTGAGAATACAGCGAAGACTCATATTTGGTAATGTTTACGAACTCCTGAGATGGGGACTCCGTCTCCTCATTGTTGGTCTCATCACTCATCACATCGCGAGGGGTAGACATGTCGTCCATGGGAGTAGGCTCACTAGAGATCTCGATGGTGGACTGAGTATATCCAGAGGTAGCAGTGAATTCCTCGGGCTGGTCTTCTCGATTCTCCTCATCAGAAGCGGTGGCCTCACTCTCAGAGCCTCCAGGTAGAGTCTCATCATGAATTGAAGATGCAGGTTCTCGGCCAGGAGACTGGGCTCCAGGTTGCTTGGTTGGTGTGCTAAGGAACCCATACTGCTCCTCGGCAACACCGGCCTCCGCAGCCTTGTCAACCACAGCCATCACGTAATCTTCAGCCTCAAGTTTTTCAGGCTCATAGTCCTCCTCTCTGGCATCCTCTGCTTTGTCCTCCTCTTCACCCTCCTCCTCAGACGGTTCGGCTTCCTCTTTCTCAAGTGCCTCATCCATGTCTTCCTCTGCCCGGTCATCACCGCTGGCCACGGACTCCCTCTTCTCCTTGATGTGCGCATCCGCCTCAGCCTTTGCCCTTTCATCATCTTCTGTGGGGCTGTGCTTGGAGGCGCTCCCACTCACGTTGTCTTCCCCGTCTTCTTCCGGGCTCCTCGGCCTCCTCAGTTTCCGCCTTCTCTTCGTAGTCTCCAGTCTCTGAGGACTCTTCAAAACCAGCGCCCTCGTCTTCAAACTTCTCAATGTCGTCCACTCCCTGCTTCTCAGCTGGCTCCAGTTCCTCAGGGGTCTGTTCACATTCCCCTTCCCCTTCGGTGGTAGTGATCCCCTCGTCAGGTGACTCAGCAGAACCTTTGATGCCTTCTGTCTCTTTCTGGATGACGTAGGCTTCCACGGGCTCGGTTTCCTTCAGTTTCTCTTCATTGTCAATGAGCTCCAGCTGAGGCTTGATGTCCTTTGCCACATCAATCTCCTCAGCCTTTAGCTCCTCAAAGTCCTTGGTTAGATCCTCAGGGGATGACATGAGGGACCTCTCAGCTTCAAGTTCCTTGGCAGGACCAGTGGCCGCTATGTCAGCCGCCACCGCAGCAGCTGTGGCGGCCGCCACGGCAGCAGCTGTGGCGGCTGCCTCTGTTGCCTTGCCTTCCTTCTTAATGACTTTAACCTTGCCCTTGTCCTTGAGCTTGCCAGCAGCAGCGGGCTCCTTCTTGGTGGGCTCTTCTTTCTTCGCTACTTTTGGTTTTAGTGCAGCTGGTTTTTTTGTTTCTGACAGAGGAGTGGCTTTCTTTATGTCTTTGGAGATCTTCTTAATTTCCTTCTTGGGTTCTTTCTCTTCCTTTTTAAGTTCTTTCTTCTCCTCTTTCTTCACTTCCTTCTTGGCCTCCTTCAGGGGCGTCTCCTTCTTAACCTCTTTCTTCAGCTCCTTCTTCTCCTCTTTTTTGATCTCTTTTTTGACCTCCTTTCTCGCCTCTTCCTTTTTCGGCTTCTCGTCCTTCTTGAGTGGTGTTTTGTCTTCCTTTTTAGCCACTTCTTTCTTGGGCTTCTCCTTCTCCTCTTTCTTTTCTTCGGGTTTTGCCTTTATTTCTTTCTTCACCACTTTCTCTTTGGTGACTTTAGGTTTGCTCTCGGTGGCTTGCTTCTCGGCCACCTCAGCTTTCACAGGGGACTGCTCCTCTTTGCTGGGCACCTCCTTTTCTGTCACCGAAGGTTTGGTTTCTGTCTTTACTGCCTTGTCTTTTTTCACCGTTACTTTCTCTTTGCTTTCAACTTTGGGGGTTTTTTCCACTTGGCTAGGCTTTGTGACTTCAGGGGCCTCTTCTTTGGATTCCTTCCTCACCGTTTTGCTGGGAAGTGGTTTTGTAGCTGGCTTCAGGCTTTCCCGGCTGTCAGCCCTCTGTTTCAGTTTGACTTGTTTCACTGTGGGGGTGGGCACCTGGCCAGTGAGATCTTTTTGGGTGGCCAGCGGCTGCTTTAGGAAGTCTAGATGCTTGAGTTTTTCCAGTCCTTCCAGGATGCTGTATTGGGTGCTGTTTCCGGGAAACAGAACTCGGATGATTTTCTCAGCGGGGTTGGCTGGATGCCACACAATCAGAGATGAGACTGAAGTTAAGTAGGAAATTGGGATATCTACTTCTTGGCCATTGGGCAGAATTAGTTCAGCCTTGTCTTTGTTGGTGCCAGTCCACTGCTGCATAAAATATTGCATTTCTTTGCTGCTCTTGACCGGGTTAAGCACGTACATCTCAAGCTTGCCCACTCCCATTTTTTGGAATAGGATGACAGGCTCAATGGTATTGCCTACACTTCTAAATAGAGGCTCTGGTTTCATGGACAGTTTGTTCAGATACTGGAGGGTGAAGCATGCTTCTTCTATGCTCCTCTTCATCTTGATGTTGGGCTCTGGATTTTTCAGGTTTTCAGGGACATTGAGAAACACAACCCCCAGGTCAGGGGAGATGAGGTTTTTCATCCAGTCACTGTTGCTGGTGGAACCCTGGGACCGCTCCTCTTCTAGCTCTGCCATCTTCCGCTGTAGCATGCTATTGATGCCTGGCAAATTGTCATCCCCAATGTGGGTGAGCAGGATAGAGTCCACACGATCCAAGTGCCGAATGAGCTTCCAGAAGCAAGATTTTCTCTCCGATCCTCCGTTAATGAGCATATTGAATCCGTTCACTGCAAACAGGGCAGAATCACCCCTGCCCCCTGGGAAAATGTAACAGCAGGGCTTGGAGAGCTTGAGAAAGCCGCCCGAGGTCGGCGGTTCCAGGATGTCAAAGGGAGAAGGGACTTCCACAGACTCCGAGAGATACTCGGTAAACTCAGAAAGTCCCTCCATTTCTGGCAAGATAGAAGCTGAGTTGAGCTTAATGTTGATGAAGTCTTGGAGATTGTGTCTGTCAAGGTTGGAGTTCTTCCAGTCTCCCTCCTCGGGGCAGAAGAGAGTGAGGCTGGCTTTGTTGGCAGGATGGGTGGTGCTCAGAAGCTCCCCAATCTGGGTAAAAAGAAGAAAGGAAGGACTAAGTGACGTCATCATTGACCCGCACTCCCATCTATTATTAGTTACTTTAGGATCACTGACTTTACATAGGGCTAATAGCAAAACTCTGGTCACAGTTCTGGTTAAAATACTGATAAACTTTCACTTTGGAAGGTGACAGCCTCTGTTTGGAGTTCCTGTATGTACCCTTTGCCATCTTCTGACTTCTGCGTTGAATCCTCTCCACATATGTCCTTTCCCCAGAACCCTGCTTGGGTTCCAAAGCCCGGGACCCAAGAGTGATTGGTGCTTACACTGCAAAAGTTATAAAGTAATCTGAATACTGCCTCTGGGTGTTTGCCATGCAAAGATGCTCATTAACAAATACTAGGATATCACAGGAGAAAGTGGTATCTGTCATTTCACCAAGGGTTAGAAACCTTTACCTTAGCCTAAGCCAGACAAAATGCCAGCATGGAGAGGAGGTTAGGTATGAAGTCCTACTGCCAGCTAAGGAGCTATTGCGATTGATAGCAGCTAGAAAAGGGGGTGCCAGTTTACTTTAAGGGTGTGGTGGGCCACACGTCCAAGAGTATATGGGCAGCATAAGTAGGAGAAAGTGGGTTTTAGAAAAATGAAAGAGGACACAATGTTAACTGGAAGGGGAAAGGGTCAGATCTGCAAATATGATAAAAGTACATTGTACAAAATTCTCAAAGACCTAATGAAAAATAAAACCTTGGTTTTCTTAACCCACTGGACTTGACAAAAAGAACATGAATGATGCATTTGAGGAATTTAGATAATAGTATATTCTTCATGTCTCCTTTCAGAATTCAATAGGCACAAAAGAAAAAAGTTTGGTAGCTAAATTCTATGTTTTGCTCTAGGAGACAGGAAGTTATTGATTGCCCACTACTACAACAGATTACTAGGCTCTGGCACCTGCACTCTCTAAGCGCCTGGCCCAGCAGATCCTCTGCAAATACAAATGTTCCTATTGAAGCCAAGATGACAAAGTGGTCTGGCAATTGTACAAACCAGTGGCCACATTCATTCCTCCACTTAAGTTTAACTCCAAGGTGGAAACAAAACAAAAACCAAACAAAGCAAAAATAAATACAAATTCTAAGGTGAGACACGCCCATGATCTCAATGGATTCGAGACAAGCTGGCTGTCAGTGAGTAAGATCTCATTTGGCTTCAACCGTTTTCAACATGCCATTCATGACTTCCCAAAGAATGGAATACAGAAAACTGAATCAGGACCAAAACAAGTCTGGTTTTGGAAACAGTTTTCTTTTTCAATATCTAGGTCATGTATTTCTTGGTTTTGGCTCAGCAAATGCAAATAATGCCATAAGCTCCAAACTTCTGTTTCAGCAAATCTCACACATTAGTTTAGAGGTTTAAGTGACTAGAGCTCTATGTCCAGATGCAAATGATTCAGGGCCAAAATAAAACAGCCATGGGCTCTGAACCCTTGTCCTTGGTTTCTCATCTCAATGAATTCTAGAATGCTATGACTCCTAAGCTATGAGCATGAGGGTATGTATGCAGAAGCAATGTGTGGAAGCCAAACTTTCCTATATTAGTTTGCAGAGACAGCCATCTTTGTTTTGCTAGGCTATCAATCCTAAGCATAACAGTTGATGTCACAAAATACCAGCATAACAATGCTTTGCTATTTTCCTTTGACTTAACTTAATCCTGTTCCATAAAACAGTTAAGAGTCAACTCCTGTTTGGGGAACTAAGAACACTAAGCAAATGGCAAATATCCATGGGGGTAAAGGGCATCACTGATCAAATCATTCCTTATAAATGTCAGTCATCCTTGGGGGAATCTTTGTTTAGATTACTTGGTGGCCAAAGCAAACATGAATAAGGTTTCATTTTTATTGCATTCTTCATTCATTCATTAGGTATGTATGTGTCATGGTATATGTGTGTGGAGGTCAGAGGGTAACTTGCTGGAGTTAGTTTTCTTTTTTATAACGTGTGGACACTAGGAAGAAGAGGAGGCGAATCAGACCCAAGTTAACAGGCATGGTAGTGCCTTTGCCTACACAGCCATCTCATTGGTCCTTTAAATTTTTTTCTTACTCCATTTTATTTATCTTAAAATGTGGTTTCTTGTCCAATAATTGGCATAGACCCTTGTCACCATAATTTTATCACAATAAGGATTCTCTTATTTCCAACTTTCACACAGAGTACATGGGAACTATTTATATTTATGTATTAGGGAGCAAATCAAGGATAATCCAAATTGCTAAGACTTTCACAATGGAAATTTAAAAATAAGTTGAGTTCATTTTAATCTTAGAGGTCCAGTCTAGCTGAGCTGAGGCAAGCTGAAGGTAGAGTCTAACTGTGTGTGTCTGGGGTTGTTCACTTATTAACTTATGTCAATGATGTTAATGATTTTAATGCATTTATTTTGTTTTTATATGCCTACATACATATATGGGCACTGCATGCAAGCCTGGTATTTATAAAGGGCAGAAAAGGGTAAGAACTACCGGGTGGGTGCTGGGAACAGAACCTGCGTCCTTTGGAATAACAGCCAGTCCTCTTAACTGCTGAGCCATCTGTTGAGCCCCAATTTGTAACTTTTTAATATGAAATATACAGTCACTTCATTCAAGGAGGAAGTAAAAAGACTTGAGGGATCTTATCCTACTTTCCAGCTCTTTACCTGTCCCCAGAGAGTTCCTATGAAAAGCAGAAAATGACTCAAAAACAGATAAGGTTGCTGAGAATTCTGAGGAAGTCAGAGAGCATGAAAGACAGCCAACAGTCATCACTGGATAAAAAAAAAACGATGATTAAATGAGATCAGAAAAGCAAGCCAGAGAACAAAATTTAATCATCCTGGAAAAACATCAGCACAGTAGATCCAATGAGATAAGAACGTAGAGACAAGGGTTGGTGAGAGCCAGTCAAGGAAACAGATGGGATAGGGCAGGAGATAGGAGGATATCACAGCATCCTTGGGCTACCCAACAGAACTAAAGCCCCGGTGTTTTCCCATAGCCCAGCTCCAAAGCTCTGTGACAAGTATCATGATGAGGATGGGATGTAAGGGCAACAGATGACTGAAGATACCCAGTCCATGGCGATGCTCCATCCACACTCATTCAGTGAATGATGGGATCAGTAAGAAGGATATGGGAATGCTGGCAGTATGAAGGGAATGATGACTAGTTCTTTGAAACTTGGGCTGCTAACGGGAAACCATGTTAATAGTAACAACAACCATATGGCATACCCTTAAACAATGAAAGTTTCTAGTTAGCAAAAACATTTTCTCTCCTTTCGTATTTTAGTTGTCTGTGTTTCCTCAGTGTATAAGCAGACTCAGTACACTAGGTTATATACTGCACTAAATTCGGTCAGTTCACCACATGATGTCTTCCTGCAGCTGTGACAAGTGCCTGCTGATGCTTATCAAACACAGAGACAGTTCCCATGCTTCTTACAAAGATGGGTGACAGACATGAGTAGGAGAAACACTGCTTTGGAGTAAACTCATCTCTTTTGTTAATTACCTTTCCCGACAAATTCAGGCACACTTAAAGACAAAGGAAGATAAAAGGAATATATGGCTTTATTGGTGATACTAACAAAACAAGACTTCAATTTCTAAACCATGGATTTCAGCTGCATTTCCTTTTTTGATTAAGTGGCTTGCTGAGGAGGACATATTGTAGACTGTATCTCTGAGCTTTGGTCAGACATTTAACAGGGTCTTGGGACAGTGTGATAGCAGAATTAGGTGGGTTTATGAGCAGCTACATAAGTAGCACTCCTTAGTGTCAGCCTGGAGGGAGGTCTGTGATAGGCTGTGTCAAGCTTCACTTCTGTCCTGTTGAGCATTGACTAGGATTAAAATGGAGCAGGATGCTTGTCAAATCTGTGCATGGCTTCAATATAGGAGGTGTAATGGAATGTGGGATGGCAGAACTAAGGTGTTTAAGACAGCTTTGGACTTCAAATAACGCCAAGGCAACTGCAGACAGCTTGGCATTCTAAAGAGATAGATGTAAGGTTCAACAAGCCAGAAGGGTGAAGGATTGGAAGATGTGGCTTAACAACTATATTCCTGGAAAACCTCAGGAGATTTTAGCTGACAATCAAATGGATTTACATGAAGCCAAAGAAGCTTAAACTTCAAGGTCCCTCACTAGCCTGGTCCTCTATTGAAGTAATGTACTTTAAAAGTGTATTAATAATGGGTTTTCTGTCCTTAGTGGGAATCTCCATATCATGTTAAATTGCAGAATGCCTCAAGGCCTGTATTTCTTCTCTGTTGACATTTAATTATGCTTGGAGAAAGCTGAAAGCTTTTAGACTTATTTATTAACTGGACTGGAAACTGTATAAATTACTGACTCTGGGTACATGAATTCTGGAATATGGTGTCTAGGTTAGGTCAGGATATCCAACAAGTTGTATGTATGTATGTATGTATGTATGTATGTATGTATGTATGTATTATGTATTATGTATTTATGTATGATCTCTCTCTCTCCCTCCCTCTCTCTCTCTCTCTCTCTCTCTCTCTCTCTCTCTCTCTCTCTCTCTCTCTCTGTGTGTGTGTGTGTGTGTGTGTGTGTGTTAATGCTGGTTGTCAAACCCAAGGTCTTGAGAAAGCTAGACAAGCACTCTACCATTGAGCTATATCCTCTACCCAAACTGTGACATTTTAGAGAAGCCTGACTAAACAAACAAAACTCCTGAGACAAGGCCCTCTTGCTAGATCCTTCTCTTTGACTTTAGCCTCTAGAGTTCTTCATGCTTCTCTCTCTAGAGTACATCTATCTTCTGGGCTTTAAATACAAATATCACACAAATGGATTACAAATGAATATCTCTAGACAAGTCAATGATTCTTAGCTCTGGACTCAAATGCCTGCCTGTCTGATAACTCCAAGCTGTGTCAAAGAATGACAAGAGCTGAAAGCTTGAATCCCCCCCCCCCCATACCTACTATGACACGGAGCACACAGGACTGTTTGCAACTTATGGAAAGCCTAGAGTAAAACCAACCATGATTAAACTAGGGGATGAGTGGAAAGTGTAGGTGGACACAGGGTCAAGGTCTGTCCTTGAAGATATAATGAAACAAACAAAAATCTTTCCTGTGGGAAAGTTGAAAACTATTCCGAGAAATGTTTGCTTTTCTATGCTGGTTATGTTTCTTTTTCAATTGACTATGTTTCAAGGATTGGAGAAATGCAGCAAGATTGAACAGCAAATGACCTCACTGAGTCATTCTGCAAGCCTTCTTCCAAGGCAACAGTAAGTAATCATAGCTCCAAACACGAATATCCATTGATCTAGTCTAGTAAGTTTTTAAAACTTTTATTAATTCTCCTGCATGCCTGTCTGTCTGTGTAGCATGTGCATGCAGTGCCCTGGATGGTGAGAAGAGAGTGTTGGGTTCCCTGACACCTGAGTCACAGACTGTTGTGTGCTGCCATGTGGGTGCTGGGAATTGAACCTGGGTCCTCTGGAAGAACAGCCATTGCTCTTAACTACTGCCATCTCTCCAGTCCCTAGTCTAGTAATTTTTAAGCCATTTTAGCTGTGGCATCCTTTCTTTAATGTCTAGGTAAAAGAAACAGGCTGAGTTCCATTGGTTTGGCAAGAGGGCAGGCATGAATCCCACACTCCCCCCCCGCTTCACCTTCCCCATCACCCTAATACTAATGATCTAGTCTATTAGAGAAAACTTTGTCCATCCTTTTTGTGCACAGAGCATGACTTCCACCAGAGAAGGTAGGGTAGGAGAGGAGACTATGGCCGCTTGTGACCTCAGTGGCAGCTGCTCAGGTGTTAGCATCCACCTTTATTACTACAAACCCTGGAGAAGTTGTCCCTTCTATAGAACTTGAATTCTTTAGATAAAGTTTTCCTTTTCTTCAGAATTAATGGTAAAATGGGGCACACGCACAGCCTATTGCACAAAACCTCCATTTCCACAACTTTTAGAAGGGATTTAAGTAGCAACTTTATAAAACTATCCCTTACATTAAAAGGGTGGATTATTTGGGGCCCAGATCAGTGGCATGTGATGCCTCCTTATATAAGATCTTGGCCGTGATAAAAATGCTTTCCTTTCACATTTCCCTTGTTTGGTTTTCGTGGCAAAAAAAAACAAAAAACCCATGATGTGGGCAGAAAGCAAACACTAGGAAGGCACTGCAGAACTGAACAGGAATGCAGGAAGGCGCCCGTGAGCGTGCAAATGAACCCAGGCCTCCGGGGCTGACATGAGCTTACTGGCACAGCCCAACATGACACCGGGCCTCTACAGCCCACCCCGCTCCTGGGTCAAGATGCTGACATCTGAAATGCCAGTCAAAGGCCTGAGTGCCCTTTGTAGTGCATGGTCTACAAACAGGGTCTCGAAAGTGAGCTGGCAATGCAGTGACTATTCACCAATTTCAGGGCAGTCTAAGCAGGGGAAATCAGGGCTCTTTCTCCCATTTCAGGTCAATTGAGCAATGTGGGTGCAATACATCAGGGTATTTGGCTCAGCCCCAGAGGAAGAGAGAACACAGCTCTGGAGAAGGACACGGGCAAAGCTTCCTCCTTAAGGTGGGAAGATGGACCAGCTGTGAGGAGCCCCGAGGACTCTGAGCAGG
The DNA here is from genome assembly GCA_030556225.1 of Cricetiscus sungorus. Lineage (NCBI taxonomy): Eukaryota > Metazoa > Chordata > Mammalia > Rodentia > Cricetidae > Cricetiscus > Cricetiscus sungorus. The sequence continues at coordinate 11,908,146 of JANBXA010000411.1, read as the reverse complement.
GAGCCACTCGCCAGCCAGATTTCCGTTTCTCACTCTGCTGAGCGGGTGCTATGTGCCTGCAGGTACAGATGACCTCACACTCTCCGAGAGAGTGCCACACTATGTAAAAATGTCCCTTTGCACAGTTCTGTGCTGTCTAGCCCTCTGGTGTGGGGAGAGGGAAAGCTGTCATGTCATCTCGTCAGGGTTTTACTAAAGAATGAATCTGGGCAGCTTGCGGAGAGGACAAGCACACAGAGACTTCTCTGTGAAGTGAGGGGCTGAGGAAGCTCGGATGCAGGAAGACGGGAGCCCTTCCCAGCACGTGTGAGACACCAAGGCTGCCATCTCAGCGAGACAGAGCTAATGGCTGTGGCAACTCCTGCCAGCACATCCCTCAGCCCCGCCCACCCCGCCCCCGCCCCGCCCCGCCCCACCCCAAGCTTTTCCCAGTGCTTCACTCTAAACATAGGGTCCAGTCATTAGAGGTAAGAGAAATTAGAAATAATCAGGCCAGGGAAAGTGGTAGAAAGCCTAACAGAGATCAAGGCAGGGACATCCTGATGAAGTCCAAGAGATCTATAGAGAAAGAAGACTCTCAGAATACAGGAAAGCTGGGTTTCGTATTTCTTATGGAGTGTTGTCCTTTCTACTGCCTCCAGCATTTCTGCCATCTGTAAACACTGATCATTCCAATGCCCCCCACTGCCCGCCTGTGTCTCCAGATCACCAGCAATGGCCCCCACTGCCCATCGGTGTCTCCAGATCACCAGCAATGGCTCCCACTGCCCATCGGTGTCTCCAGATCACCAGCAATGGCTCCCACTGCCCACCTATGTGTCCAGCACACTGGCAGTGGTTCCAACTATCCCCGATTGGAATTGTGATCTAGCCCAGGCCCAAGTCATTTGGCGTCATTTTGTTTATTCCAAAGGGGCCCGCCCCTCCTGTCTTCCCACACACACAGGGACACGCGGTGTGGAACCTACCTCTTGATCGGTGAAAATCTCTATGAAGTTCTGGAAGGAGAAAGAGCCTGACTGGAGAATAAGCTCTCCAGTGTTCTCAAAGCACTGTCCTGTGAGCACCAGCAGTTTGTGGCGGGCTGCGTCAGTGATCATCAAACGCACCTGAAACACAGCAAGGGACACAGAGCTGAAAAGAGGCAGAGAGAGAGAGAGAGAGAGAGAGAGAGAGAGAGAGCCGGTCCCAGCACCAGGTCCCTGTGCCTGAAGCCTTTTACCAACCAAACACGCTCATTCCAAGAGTCTAACTGCTTCAGTAGAGGGTGGGGGCGGGGACACTGGACAGAGCCCTGGCTGAAGGAGTTATGCATAAAATTAATCATGCCTGTTAGTGCGCCAGAAATGGTTGCTGACTTTCTCCCCTGAGTTCCCTCCTCTTTGCAGAGCGGTTTTCATAGCTGGCGAGCATTTGTTCCACAGCTGTTGGAAAGGGTCTGCTAGCAGCCTGCAGCTTGTGAGGCCAGGGGACACTTGTGATTATGTCAGTCCAGGTCCCCCCCCCCACTCCCAGCTACCCTCAGAAAAGAGGTGTTTCCAAATAGGGCCTCGAAGTTACCCATTCCTACCCAGGATTCCTTCCTTCTAAGCCACAGAGCAAGCACATCATGCTCAGCGCAGACTCCAGAGCTAGCGGTAAGGTGCTTGACACTGAGCACAAAGGCGACCCCTGAAAGGCAAGCTGGGACACCGCATTGAAAATTGTCTGTGCTAAAGAGCGCTCAGTGAACTTCCAGCTACAGGGAAGCCAGCTGTCCCCCGGAGAAACGCCACCCCCAACAACCAATGTTCTCAAGCCAGTTCGTGAATATTTAGCACACATTATGTGGGCCACATCATGTTCTGCACTGGGGAGGATTCAAAACTAAACAGGCCATCACCCCCCCCCCAAGAAACCCACAGGCCAATCCTGGAAAAACATGCATGCCTAAATAGTTGTTTCAGACTCATCTGACCCACAGACTAGCTGGATTTAAAGAAAAAAAAAAAGCTTCTTTTTTATTATTATTTATTTAATTTCCCAATTTCCCATTGCTATTCTAGGCAGTCTGTATCCCCCAGCTTTTTTGGTGACAGAAATTGCTATCCCAATACTTTTTAAGACTCCACGCCTTAAGGGATTGTCAGAGCTTTTGCAGGCAGAAGTCAACACTGGCCCGATTACGAGTGCCCCAAAGTGAAAGCTACCTATGTGTCAGCAACCAAGAAATGAACATGCAAATGTGGAGACATAAGCAAAAGGGCACTGCCACAGAGCACACATCCAAAGAACTGCAGCATCGCCATGCGCCACAGAGCAATCGAACCTTAAGCGAAGTAAGTTAAGCCGAACAAAGACCAGAAAAAGGTCACATGTTTGCATGATGCCATATACATGAAATGTCCAAAACAGAAAATTCTGGAGAGAAATAATAGGGGTTCCCAGAAGCCAAGGGGTAGTGGAGTGACTGCTAGTAGGTTTAGGACATTTTTAGGGAGTGATGGGCATGTTTTGGAGGTAGATGGTGATCATATCTGTTTAATTTTATAAACTTTCTTTTTAAAAAAAATCACAAAATTACCTACTTTCAGTGGATGAATTCTACGGCTTATGAATCATACCCCAATTTAAAACACCATATAGTCAGAGTTGCAAAGGCATGGGCAGAAGATACCACAGCAATGATGCCGCCGGGGGCCTCTGGCTACTTTAATGTATAAGAAGCAGCTCCGTCTCTAAGGAGGTGGGGAAGAAGCTCTGTCAACGCTTGGCCAGAGGGATGAAATTCTTATGTCGAGATGGGCCCTGAAATTCCCAGTAGCAAAGGCCACCATGCATACTTTAGCCACCGTGCACCAAAATGGGGGGGGGGGAGCATTATGATCTCCATTGCTACTGCGAAGCAGCTGGGTAAGTTGAGGGAGGCCACCAGCTTGTAAATGGCAGACCTTGGATGAAGAAGCCAGGCGATCTGGTCTGGGCTGGAGGCCAAGTTTCTAATGCTTGTGCTGGCCGAGGGCTGGCCTGGAGAGCTCTGAACAGGAATGCTACCAGGATGCTAGCCTTCTCTGAGTCCCATCCCTGGGGGCTTGCAGTCTATTCCCCGGCTGCATTCCTATTCCCCATCCTGGCAACAACGTAGCCGATGCATGCCCCCATCTACACCCTCCACAAGTACTCTTTCAGGCGCTGCCCACTGTGCTCTGAAGGGAAGAGGCTTTCTGAGGTGATAGATACTAGATGCAGAGAGCCAGCCTGTGCATATCAAGGGAGACTGGAACCTGGGACTTCTGCTTGCATCTGTCTCCAACTACCACCTACCTAGCCCCTCCGATCAGCCAAGCCTCCCTTCTGTGGGGCCCTAAGAAGACGGCACAGAGCTGAATACTCACTCACCTCAGTGCTGACCGCTTCATCCGAAGGGTTGATCAGGACTACTGTTTCCAAAATGTCACTTCGGTGATGAAGGATCTTTTGTCCTGAAGGCACAAAACACACACAAAGAAGAAACCTTTAGCTTTTCCAGACGAAAGCTGCTTGCCTGCTTCTGGGACAGCAGAGGAATTTCCAACTCAGATGTGGCCCTGGAACTGGGAAACACAGTGGGTGCTACTGAGCAGGAGGGTGTACACACAGCAGGCTGAGCTGTGTTGCTGTAGCTGGGGGGCCCCCAGGCTCTCACACTGGGTCTTTCATGGTCAATGGCGAGGCAGCCTCCCGACCCAATGGCGGGGTTTTCATCTGAGACCGGGGAGGGATGCCAGCAAAACTCAACGGGGCTCTTGACATTTCCTTTCTCATGGTAATCGGGGATGTTTCTCCCTAAGGCCTTTCTTCTGGTGAGAACTGCGCGGAGATTAATTAGGAGCCTCATTGTGAAATGAATGACGGCCAGAAACCGGGCTAACAATTAACCCAGCAGCCAGAATGGCTGTCTGAGGCAGGCTCGCGGTCTGTTGGGGTACTCACTAACTCACTTGCCTGTAGAAGAGTGAAGATGGGAGAACAACCCTCCCACAGGGCACGGTGGCTGAATTGCCCGCCAAGACAACAACAAAAGCAAGGTGTGGTTTGAGAGGAGGGAACCTGTTTAGGGAAGCTGGAGCAGGGTCTGGGCCCGCCTTACGTCAGCGGAGACCTATTCTACAAATACTACCCTGCCTTGACAAGGAGAAGAAAGGCACGGAGTGAATGTGGCGGTCACTGATGTATGGATGCTCTTCCAGCAAACAAGGGACAGAGCAGAGGGGTCCCTCGGAAATGTGGGAGGAAGCCACGTGGTTGGGAGGAGAACATGCCTGCTGATTGGAAGTACAATGAAGCTGGGGAGAAAGGAGGAACCAGAAGAGAATCTGAGGGACACACCAACAGAGAAAAACTCAAAAGGGAAATGGAAAATAGATCCTTCAAAAAGCTAAAACAGAAGCACGTATGACGCAACCATTCTGTATGCTGCAATTTAAAAGCAAAAATTTGAACAAATCTTTTTTTTGGGGGGGGTGGTTTCAAGGCAGGGTTTCTCTATGCAACAGCCTTAGCTGTCCTGGAATTTGCTCTGGCTCTGTAGACCAAGCTGGCCTCGAACTCGGAGAGATCCACCTGCCTCTGCCTCCCTACTGCTGGGATTAAAGTGAGTATGCTACCACCTGGCTGAAAAACACTTTTATGCTAATGTTAATTGCAGCTTTATTTTAATAGCCAAAGGTAAAACAACCCGAGTCTTTCTATAGGTGACTGGACAAAATTTGGCCTACTTTCAGTGGAATACTGGTCAGGGATAGAAAAAAAATGAAGCCTTGACAATGTTACAAGGATGAATTTGGCACACACTACACTAAATGCAAAGAGCTGGACACAGTGGGCAAACAAAACATGATTTTATTTTCATGAAGTATCCAGAATAGCCTGGCGGTGATAGTGCATGCCTTTAATCCCAGTACTTGAGAGGCAGAGACCTGCAGATCTCAGTGAGTTTGAGACCAGCCTAGTCTACAAAGTGAGTTCCAGGACTGCCAGGACTGTTACACAGAGAAACCCTGTCTTGAAAAACCAAAATTAAAAAAAAAGAAAAAAAGAAAAAGAAAAAAGAAATATCCAGAATAAGTAAATTCAAACTCCAAGGGGAGATTAGTAGTCGCCAGAGGTTTAAGCAGGGGGAATTGGGGAGCATTTTCTTAGTGGGTACTATTTCATGTTTGGGGTAGTAAAACCATTTTGAAATGGAATTGATGGTTTACACAACCTTACAGGTGAAATGATCACTCCTGAGTTGTACATCTAAAAAAAAAAAAAAAAAAAAAATAGCTACAATGGCAAATTTTTCTCTGTGCATGTCATATCACAAGGTGACAATCAATGTGGCAGGGCCAGCTCCGTGCACCTGACTAGAGCTTCCCGCTTTGTACCACCAAGGATCAGAGAAAACAGAAACATCCACACAGTGACGTTCTTACATGTCACCAGTATTCATCAGTCTTGCTTTTCCCAACAGTAATATTTACCAATAAACTCTAATGAGGCATAGGAGCAGCCCAAACCAAGCCATAATGGTCCTAAGCACAGTTCTGAGACACTCACAATTTCACTCAGTCCCCTCAAGAGCTCTCACACACAGCACTAGAACCAGCACCCACTTCTGCTAAAGACCAAGAGCCAACAGAAGTCAACGAGTAGCTCAAGACTCCACAACAAGCAAATGGTCAGGCCAGGGTCTGGCTCCAGGTTGCCTGGCTCCATATCCCTTCTGGACTACCACTTCTTATGGAGCTAGTTATTAGGACTCGGATTTGGCGAAAGGACGTCAAACCCTGAAGAAGAACTTAGAGAAAGACCAACAGGATAAAAGCAGAGATGTGCTTAAAGAAGCAGGAAATCAGCAGAGAGTACCGGGTGGTCAGCTGGGACACAGCACCTAGACACAGCACAGTAAAATTAAGTGGAGTCACGCCAATGTCTGGCTCCAAAAGACTGGTGACAGAGAAACCCCTAACAAGAACTGCTCTAACTGTTCGAGCAGGCAAAGACCCGAGCTCGTGAAAAAGATGCCCAACCATGGAAAACAAACTTCCATTCACATGAATGCTATAATTTGCAATTAATTTTAAAACCGCCTTTTGGGTTTTTGGCTGTTTTCCCTTTTGACAAGCATGTACACTTGAAGCTAAGGCAAAGGCGATGCAAATAAGCAGATGATACAGTGAAAAATCACAAAGACATTCTCGATCGAGGGTCTCTAAGCCCTTCCCTCCTGTGTCCTCCTTGAACAAAGACTTGAGGTTCTTTGAAGACATGAACTTAAGACAACATGAAGCTGACACTTAAAAACAAGACCTGAAAGGCTATCTCTTCATCATTTCTTTGACCTGAGTACCCAGAACACCAGACGGAGTGAGCCCCGTATGACCATTGCCATTCACTGCGTTCTTAGGAAGTCACAGCAACAAACTGAAGAAAGGTCTGCAGAAGCAAAACCCCCTCCCCAAAGCGACAACAGGCAGCACAGCCACCCTCCTGCCCACACAGTCCAGCCTTCCCAGAGGGGTCTCCAGCCCCTCCCTGCCAGGGGCTTCTTACTGTCCACCAGACATTCTCTTCCTCCTTGGCTTCCTCACTTGCAGTCAAAACACAAGTAACAGCTGCTGGGAACCTCCACTCTTCCTTAGTCATTTTCAGAGCAGTCTGCCCAGGAATTCAGCTAATGATCTCCCCATCTTTGCAAGCACTCAGGGGAAAGGTACCGACAATGCATGCGCATGCGCAGCAAGATGCCTCTTGAGTGGGCTGATGCAAACGCAAAAAGAAATATAAAGGCAGCCAGGGAAGCTTCCACCTCTTGCCTAGGCTGGAATGTTGTCCAGATTCAACCTCAAGACTTAAGCAGAGATCAGGCCTACTGAGCGCTTGGCAAAGCCAGGGCCCGGCTGAGGGACCGGTCAGCCCCCACACCCAGCATCCCGTGGGTGCGTGCTCTCTAGCAGCAGGCGGCTGTCTGCTTGGGCAGCTGCGAAGCTCACAAAGCCACATATTTGGGGAATGCTTCACACTGGGAACAGGGCCAGGCATTCTGAGGGAGAAAGCCACCACCCTGGTCTGTAAAGGTCCCATTGAGTTGCTTCAGAAAAGAAATTCCCAGCCTCTCTCCTCACCCTCTTGTCTGCCCTCCCCATAGATATCTCATAAAGAAACCAAGGGGCACCCCATGAATAGTTAACCCTCCTCGGGCTTGTGGAGGCTGGACACGAAGTGATGGAGTTCAGTCACTCAGTTTCCTATTACTCTTTGAAGTCTTCCTTAAAAAAAAAAAAAATCCCACATAGCCATGAGGCTCGACCTGGTGAGGTGGGGGCGGCAGAGAGGGCCACTGTGTGATAAAGGGTCTGCTTCGCTTCAGAATAAAAAGGATGAGGACCCCTTGAAGCAAGCAGCAGGGCCCTTCAGACAATGGGGCTTTTGTCTGCGTTCTCCCCGAGCTGTATTTGAAATTCAAACAGTCCTTACTTTCCAGTTATTGATGGGATTTTTTTTCTTTTTCCATTTTGAAAATCTGATAGATTAATTGCATCTTCATGTCTTTTAAAGTTGGGTTGTTTTGGGGGCTTTATGTTTCACTACATCTCGGCGTTTTTTGAATTTTCTTAAGATAAAAATGACATTTCCTAAGGTAAAAATGACATTTCTGTGATTCTAGGGTAACTATGGATCTCTTCAGGGAGTTTAAGATTCCCTCTCAGCATGGGTGTGGCATGCAGAACAGAGGCTCTCTCCTGGGTTCCAGAGGTTTTTTATGGCTGAATTCAAGCTGACTCTTCACTGAGGACCTCCACACAGAGCCTGGGCTGGGATGTAGCTCAGTTGACAGAACCCTTGTCTAGCATACACTAAAGGCCTAGGTTTAATCCCTAGCGCTACATAAAATTGGTCATGGTGGTGCATGCCTGTAATCTCATCACTTCAGAGGCTAGAGGACCAGAAATTCAAGATCATCCTTGACTACTTGTTGGATTCAAAGGCACTTGGTACTATCCAAGACCCTGTCTCAATAAAGAAAAATCTAGAACCTTCTTTTGTACATGTGTAGGGCTTCTCTCCCACACACAGAACCCATATGGGGGATAGTAGCATCTTTGCAACCCTAGCATCCTCAGTCCAGGCCAGAGCGGCAAGGTAGCTGAGGAACACAGAGCTGCTACAAGTGTCCACGTTGTTCTTATGAGAACAAGACCCATCTTGAATTCCCTTTCAATAGTTACAAGCCAGAACTTTATGTGAATGGCTTCAATTTATTAAATTGTATGATAGGGGAAAGATGAAGAGGATCCTGAATCACCAACAGTCAAGATGGTGGTCGGGTGTCTTCAGCAAGAAGAAAAGCCATGTCGCTCTGTCCCTGTCCCTTCTCCTGCCAGTTCCGCCTGTTGTCATGCCTTTGCCAGTCACCTCTCTCAGCCTTTGCCAGATGAAATCTAGATTGACTCTTTTTGGAAAAAGCATCTGGTCTTGTGAATCAACACTAGATAGACCCCTCTTGAAAAGGACATCCAAGGGTTACACTAGGAAATGTGTGGGCTAAAGGCCTGAAACTGGTTAGTTAAATGTGGCTCTGGTCACTCAAGGGCCATGAATACCCCTGGATGTTAAAGAAGCAGTGAGGAAGGTATGGAGGGTGTTTCCATCCACAAACCCATCCACCCATCTCTCCACCACAGTAGGGCTCAAACCTTTACACTCAAAATACTATGCCCAGAGTTTGGCTCAGTGTTTAGCTGTGGGTGTCCCCTGGCCTTAATGAGGTGGAGGGGTGGGTGGAGCACTCTCCATACCTTCCTCCCTGGAATCCAGTTGCAGAGAGGGAGGAGTGATGAACAGAGGGGTCAAGACCAGGCTGGAGAAACCCATAGAAACAGCTGACCTGAACAAGGGGGAGCTCATGCACCCCAGTCTGATAGCTGGGAAACCATCATAGGACTGACCTAGACCCCCTGAACATGGAATGGGGGTTGGGAGGGGGAGACAGGGGACGCAGGGAGGGTGAGGGAACTGGGATTGACATGTAAAACAAGCTTGTTTCAAATTTAAATAAAAAATGTTATCAAAAAAATAAAGTCTTTAAGAAAGAGTAAATAAAGAAAAGAATCAGCCACATAGTGATGGAACATACACAGGGAGTCTGGATCCTGTATTGTATTGTCTTTGAAATTTTTGATTGCTGATGATAAAATAATAGCTTCTGAGAGACACTGGATTATGAAAACTGCTAAATTAAGCCAATTTACACATCTTTAAAAAATACTATGCCAGTAAAGTTTAGCTAAAAGCAAGAAACAAGAGGTGTGCTTCACAGGTATGGCGCTGACAGACCTGTGGTAGGTAATTACCTCCAGGTCTCTAGACGGCTTTTAGTAACATACCCAGGCCTCCTTACTCTAGGAACCCACATACTGTGCAGGGCAAATGTGTGATCAGTTTAAAGAGACACAGAGCTAGCATGGAAGGAATTAACTCTGGGCAGAGCAAGCCCTGGCTCAGCAGGAACTGTCACTACTCGTCCTCAGAGGGGACAGGTGGTACTGGGAAGGGCCCCGAGTACCTCTGCCCCACCTGTGTTTTTGAACAGGAAAACCAGAGAAAGTGAGTGAACACGGGTTACCTGGTAACAGGGGGCTTCTGAGAGGCCACAATTAGTGGATCCCATTGCCCTGCACAGGGTTAGAGATGGGAAGAAGTATCCAGAGAAGAGGCTGAGACAATCTGGGAATAAGCAAGGCTACCTTGCTCCCTAGAGCAAGAAATCACCTCAGCCTAGAGATACATGACCACAAGGCAGGGCAGACACGAAATCCTTATGACTGCTTCTGAGGGACTCGAGAAAACAAAGGAGCTGGGGGACTTGGTGTGGCCTGATTGCCACGATCCCCAAAGACCAAAGGAGTCAGCAAAGAAAACAGAAAGCCAGCTGTTACCAGGAAATGATGCAGCTTCCCTCTGGGGAGGCAAAACCTCTCCCTATAGGGAGTTTGATTTCTCTGAGGTCCTCTCACTTCAAATTGACTTGTTCATCTCTTCTGATTTACCCGTTTAGCCTTAGGCTTGACAAAGGAACCGTTTCTAGCCTGGCATCCCAGAAGCAATGGGGACCGCAGGTAAAAACCAGCATAATCCAATAAATGGGATGACGTCATAGTCATGGTTGAGTAAGAGAACCTTACAAGTGGTTTGTGTCAATCTATCTGGGTCAAAGAGCTGAAAGCCCATCCCGGGAACACAGCTATTAAACCTTAAACATGGAGAGTGATGCAGGATAGCTAAGCATTTGGTCTTGGCTGAGGCAGTGGTAGTAGTGTTGAAGTCTTCTAACACTCCTAAGACATCCTGAGTACAAATATTCTCCCTTCTTCACGGGCCACAAACCTGGGGTCTAATGACTTGCCCCACAATTCACTCCTGGCCAAGGTCAAGGATGTGACAGTATGTATCTCTTTCATTCCTTCACCTGATCCACTCTCCCAAAATAAAGTTTGCCCAAGTGAAATGCCAAGACTTCCCTTTGCAAGAGGTTAACACACAGTGTGGGCCAGCTGACAGTGGTCCAAACCTGCTGGATGCCTTGGTCAACCCTCTTTCCAGGTTATTTCTGCTGAATGGTCGGCCAAGTTCTCGCCCACCCTCCCCACTGACACTCCCAGAAATGACATTTCTTTCTGTTGAAAATGAATCTTTGTTTCTGACATTTCAGCTCTGAGGCATAGTCTTCAAAGCCACATTGCTCTCCAAATTTGTCCATTGGTCTTTCAAGAGAATTTAAAAATAAATAAATAAAGTCCCATTTACATAAACTCAGGGCACATTTTTCGGTGTAAGAAAGCTGCTCAGTGCTTGGGACTAATGTCACTTGATTTCATCATCTCAGCTTTTGGAGATGCACAACATTCAATGATTTGAATCTGTATCTCATTTTCCCTATACTCCCTTGCTGTTAACTGGTTACTGTTTTTCTTTTTTTCGATATCATTTGCTTTGGTCTTGGTTTCCACTTGGAAACACATAACTGAAGCCCCTTACTCCCAAGGTTCTTTCTGTCCCAAGCTGGTCCAGGTAGATAGAAACGACCCAGGCTTGTGGCTACTCAGGCTGGCTTTTCCCCTGCTGGCAAGAGCATCCTTGTTTGACACTCTGCATTTCCTCCTGTCTCACCTGAGTATCAGGAGCAGAACTTGCAGGGGCAGGATGCAGGGCAATGGCTTCTATTCCCTTTGCAGAGTTCTTACTCACCTTCTGCCATGTTCGCACACCTCTGTCCTTTCCCCAGGCTCTGCTTTTGCTTTTTAATTTCTTCCTTCCACTCTCTCCCCTAAACCTCCCTTTCCTTTTATTTATGTATATGCATGTTTATGTACATGTCTGCACATATTTATGCACAGGTATGCATGTGGGCGTGCCTGTGGGAGCCAGAAGAGGGCATTGGCTCGTCCGGAGCTAGAGTTGTTAGTGGCTGCGAGCTGCCTGACTTGGGTGCTGGGAACTGAACTCTAGTCCTCTACAAGAAGATCAAACACTCTTACTCATCCCTCTAGCCTGCTGGTTCTGGAGCCAGAGTTTCACTGCGTGGCTCAAGCTAGCCTCCAACTCATGATTCTCCTGTCTCAGCCTCTCGAATACTTCAGATTACAGGCACTTGCCACCCTCTTCACTAGGTTTTCTTTCTTCTGTTTTGTTTTATGTTTTTGAGATTTATTACTGGGTGATGGTGGTGCCCACCTTTAATCCCAGCACTCAGGAGGCAGAGGCAGATGGATCTCTGAGTCCAAGGCCAGCCTGGTCTACAGAGCTAGTTTGGGATAGCCAGGGTTACACAGTGAAACCCTGTCTGGAAAAATCAATAGATAGATAGATAGATAGATAGACAGATAGATTATACACTTGCACATACATACATATATATATTTATATACATGTACATGTATATATATATATATAGAGAGAGAGGTTTATGAGGGGTATATTTTCTGAGAATGGAGAATAAGTCATTCTTTGATAATGTTGGGGGCTCTTATTTTGAAGTTTACCTGCTGTGTCTTTGTCAATAGTTAGGCAGAACTATACAATCACCAGTATCAGCACTTCCACCTTAAAACAACATTTTACAATTTGATGTAACTTTTTGGTCTTGTGGTTGTTGACTCTGGGGGCATTGTTTATTATGGTGTACTGGGTATTGACTAGGGCCTTAAGCATGCTAAGCAAGAGCTTGGGTCATTTTTAAGTTTTTTTTTTTTTTTTTTTTTTTTTTTTTTGAGGGAAGGTCTCACTAAGTTGAGCAGGCAAGTCGTGAGTTTGTGGTCCTCTCCTGGCTCAGCCTCTTGAGTAGCTGGGATTTCAGGCCTGGACTACTAAGCCCGGATGGGCTTTCCTGAGAATAAAGTTTCTGGAGAGTTTTTAAAGTCGTAAGGGCCCCCTGCTGCCTTTGTAAAAAGATGTATTTCTTATTTGTGAAGACAAACAAGATTTATGGAGGACAGACGTTTCTGGAATTTAGTTGAGGCAGATCAGTAGGACTTTCATAAATGAAGCTCTGAGTTAAAATGTGAATGGACAGTGTCTCTGTCCCAAGAAGAAGCCAGTTTACCAGGGACACTGGGCATTCTTAACCCAGGAAACCTAACTGCAACGGTGTCTCATACACAGCACAAGGCCAATAGACAAATAAATAATAATAATGGCTATGACATATTGCCTATCTGACCTAGGTCAAACACTGACCTAACTTCTTTAGGTCCATCATCTCCATCAATGTGCACTTGAGGCTGTGGGAAGACACACCTCCCTCTTATAGGTGAACATGAGGAACTTGAAACCCAGGGCCTTGACTGCCCCATGATGTGAGGACAGGCCAGGGACTGGGTTACCATTTCAGTTTATCATTTCTTTTTTTCTTTCTTTCTTTTCTTTTTTCAAGACAGGGTTTCTCTGTATTGCTTTGAAGCCTATTCTGGAACTCACTCTGTAGACCAGGCTGGCCTCAAACTCACAGAGATCCACCTGCCCCTGCCTCCCAAATGCTGGGATCAAAGGCATGAGCCACCGACGCCTAGCTTATCATTTCGGTTTTTAAAGGCTGGTTTCCAGTATACATAGCTCAGGCTAGCCTCAAATGTTTGGCCAGTTTGTACTTAAACTCACAATCTTCCTACTTGATTAGTCTCCCAAGTGCTTGGGATTACAGGTTAGAGTTCAACCGTGAGGCACTATCTTAAAAGTGTTAGGCTTGAGGACTGGGGAGAGAGAGTTTTTGGGGAGGGGGAGGCAGATAGCAAAAGCAGACAGTGAGTTGCACATGGCTATGTGCATTGGACATCTCCATGGGCTGCCCAGGTGGCTATGTCCCGTAGCAGACAGAAACACGGATCTGAAGCTTGGGTTATAGACTGAGCCAGATCAGGGTCTATTTCTAGTTGATGCTGTTGGAGAATGCTACTTGTTTCTCCCTGATTACAGTCTTGAGAAATGGCCATAATTAAAGGGCGGGCAAAGGCAGGAAAAGGCTGATGGAGGAGCCAGAGCAAACAAAGGGGACATGAACTCCCAGCCTTCCACTCACTTTTATCCCACACGGGTAACCTGTAACTGCAGCCTGTTCTAAGGCAAAAGTCAAACCATCTCTGCAATAAAATTGAGGCAGAATATCCCACACACCAAGTAACCTAATGGGAACTCATACCTGGCGTTCAAATTCAATCCCAAACCCTCTTGGTTTGTCCTCCGTAGACACTATGATATGTTAATATACAGGCCTGACAAATGGGCCAGCTACCAATGAACTTTGTAAAATTCTCCTATGCACAGACCACCCTTAAGCATTCTGATTCAGGAGGCCTGGAGGGTCTGGAGCTCTACACTCTCCAATCACCCGGGTGGTTCAGATGGGTCCGTGCGTCCTCTTCTTTGAGGAACACAACAGAGTGACAATGACTGCTCTGATGATCATTAAGAACACAGTAAGTAGCAGCACTAAAATCATCTTTATTTTGTTTTCCTGTTACTCTCTTAATGTCTGGGCATAACGCTAGAATTATTTCCCTTGAGCAAAATATAATCATTAAAGGCTCAATTAACTTTTTCTACTACCTATTGATTCTCAGAATTCTTTGATAGGTTTATCTGACATGGAATTTGCCACCAAAAACTCCATCCATTGCTTAAACCAAGGAAATGGCTGGCCTTTTCAAATCCTCTTCTGTTGTTCTCAGAACCAAGTTAACATAATGCTACTCATCCTCAAATCTATCTGCCCTCAAAACAAAAGCTGCGTTAGTCCTTTTTAGTATTTGGCTATTGAAGAGGGGAAAATAAGGAAAAGATACATATAGAGGGCAGAACACACATTAAACCTGGAATCTGACAATAAACACCCTGGGCAAATATTTTTTTGGTTCTTGACCATGGAGAAATAGTATAAACTGGATTTGGTTTGCTTGTTTTTATTTTGTTTTGAGACAGTATCTAATGTATGCCAGGCTAACCTCAAAGTCACTAGGCAACTGAGGATAACCTTGAACTCTTGATGCTGCTGCCTCTACCTTCTGAGTGCTAGGATTACAGGTATATGCCATCACACATGATTTATACAGTGCTGGAGATCAAAACCTGGGCTTTGTGCATGTCAGGAAAGCACTCTACCAACTGACCCGCATCGCTAGTCTCATGAGCCAGACTTTTTTTCCAGTGAAGACCAAGTGAGCAAAACTACCCACAATGGCAGCAATCAAGCTAATGGCCCAACAAAAGGGGACCCTTTGGATTCAAGGTCTTGACCTAAAAGGCCAAGAGTCAAGAGACTGGAGACCTTTATCTAACTGAAGTAGGGTCCCAGGGGCTACCATCCATGACAAGTGACATACAGGCAGCTCTTTGGTCCTGCCCATAACTATATCTGGCCATCTATACAGATAGACACTTAACACATAGTCTCAGCCCATGTCTTAGTTAAGGTTTCTTTTGCTGTGAAGAGACATCATGACCACAGCAACTCTTATAGGTTTAGGTTTAAGTTTTAGTTTAGGTTTAGGTTCATAGGTTTAGTCTATTATTGTCATGGCAAGAAGCATGGTGGTGGGCAGGAAGACACAGTGCTAGAGAAGGAGCTGAGCGTTCTGTATCTTGATCCACAGGCAGCAGGAGACTATGTGCCACACTGGGTGTAGCTTGAGCATATGAGACCTCAAAGTCCACCCATATAGTGACAAACTTCTTCCATCAAGGCCACATCTACACCAACAAGGCCACATCTTCTAATAGTGCCACTCCCTATGGGCCAAACATTTGAATACATGAACCTACGGCGGGCTATTCTTACTCAAACCACCACAGCCCACCTCCAAGGAATGTAATTTTTATTGCTTGTTTGCTGTGTTTGTTTAAACACTGACTCATTGAAAGGAGGAAGTAGGATGATGAACTTATATGTAGAAAGACTCCGCACCTGCTTTCCCAACAGTGGTGCTGGCATTACTCAGGCATGGCTGGATGCTCGGCTAACCCAGACAAGTACACCCAGTTCTCGGTGACCTTGGCCTTCCTGCTCATAGAGCGGGGACCTCTCCTGTCCTTTACCCTGAATTGTACTTTCTGTCTGGGGAACCAAATACCTCCCTGCAGTCTGATTATCAACTTCTATCAGTTGGGTTGGAGTGGATCCCAAGTGTGTTCTTTCCATTTCTAAGCGTGTCCTCTTTAAATCCAAGGCCAATGGACCTCTGCTGCATCTGCAGGTTCCTGGGTAAGCTCACATGTAACCATGAAAACCCAAATCTGCCCATGTGTTTTCCTCCGTATCACCCCTCTCATCTATTCTAAGTAAGGGAGCAGCGAGTCTTCCCTTGAGTCTAGTTCACCTTTCTACCTTGTGTGTTGTCCCATACAACCTAGAGAAAGGGACCATTTTTAAAGATTTGATAGCATCCCGAACAGTAAGCCTTGGGTGTGTGTGCCAGCCACTTATGTATTTGTTTGTAATTTTTAAGCACGGCCTCTCCAAATAGCACTGGCTGTCCTGGAACCCAGTGTGTAGACCAGGCTGGCCTCAAATTCACAGATGCCTGCTTCTGCTTCCCAAGTGCTGGAATTAAAGACTTGCACCACCATGCCTGGCATAGTCCTTTATCAAACACAGAAGGAGACCACACAACAAATCCACAAGTTAACTGCTCTAACCATGTCTTCAAAAACTCTGCCACAGGGAACGCTGAGCCCTGTGTAGGAGGTGTAAGGATTCAGGCATTACGCTCGCCTGCCCCTTTCACCTGGCAGAATGCACTCAGGCAGTACTCTGGTCAGCCCAGGGTTCCAGGGTCAGCCCTGTGTAGGTCTTTTCTTAACGGATATGGAGAGCGAAATCCAATAGAATAACTTCTCTAGCTAAATCCACTCGTTCCCTTTGCTCAACTAAAACCAATGGGGTATTTAATGGTAAAATATCTCAGGATTTTTACCCTACTTTTGTTTATTCTAGGCTTTTGAGTTTTAAAAGAATCCGAGTGACAAATCCCAAGCAATGAACTCATCTCTATGAACACAGCAACACCCAGCAGGCCACCTCTGCTCACTGACGGCTGCCAGGTTTGCAAGGATCACGGGCACCGAGCAGCACAGTGGAAGCCATCTTGCAAACCGGATGCCCTGTTTCCCTTTGTTTCTCCTCCAAGCTCTCTAAAGTCTACATTTTGGCATTTCTGCTTTGCCTCATTGGTTTTGGAGCTTTCACACTGAGAATTTCCTTTTGATGAGAGAGAGAGAGAGAGAGAGGGAGAGAGAGAGAGAGAGAGAGAGAGAGAGAGAGAGAGAGAGAGAGAGAGAGAGAGAGAGAGAGAGAATCGAGCAATACATTATGTGGCTGCACCAATCTGATAGACTCACAAACAAGCCTGCATGGCAGAACAGAGGCCCTGTTTTGTCTTGTTTCCTAGCCTGCCCCGCCCAGCTCACAACCTGCCATTTGCCAACTGGAGGCACCCAGGCACCCACCCTTTCCCTTCCTCTGCCTGCAGCTTCCCAAGCAGCCACTACACAGCCTTCCTTGCTAAGTACTTAATGAGGTCTTAATTCACTTTTGGGTCTGGAACTGGGCCAGCCACCACTGCTGAGGCTCAAGTTGCCCTTTCCACATCATCTGAGAATAGTCATAAAGACTAGCTGGGTCATCACTAGCTTCCTGTGGGGCTCTAGGGAGCTCTCACTGGACCTTATGTTATCACAAGGTCTTGCTGGCTTTAGATGACAAAAAGATTGACAAGGAAAATGAGGGAATCTACCATTGAGGCAATTTCTTTGGCCTATCTAAAGGTGATACAGCTTGGATATCAGTGGACCCTGGTCCAGTTGGAAGAGAGAGAAGTACAGTACGTGCACTATGCTTTGAGTCAAAATTGTATATATTTTTATAAACACGTGCCTGTTATATAGGAGGATTGTGGAAAATCCCTCTTGCCAATAACCTTGTTGCTCGAAAAGGGTCTGAGTGCTTCTCTTACCTCCTTAGACCCTGGTGTAGAACACAAAAAGCTCACCGAGCTTAATGTGCTGAGATATACCTCCACGTGTTTCAGTTTTTCTTATATTTTCCAAGCCATGATTAACATGTCACACATTTTCTGGAGTTTCAGAAAACCTAGGTTTAAGTCCCCTTGCCATCTCTGTGAATCTTGGGTCTCTGAGCATATGATTCCAAACCATATGAAAAGCTGACCATGGGAAAGATTCCCAATGCCATGATTTCTCCTGCCTAGGTCCAGTGGTGGCCGGTTATAAAATTCCCTCTATGGTACTTCTTGGCATGTTCTGCCACCTCATCTTCCAACAGGCACATGATTTCTTGTCAGTGTATGTCATGCATATGAGTACAAGGGCTCTTGGAAGATACAGCTGGAGTCACAGGTTATTGTGAGCAATCCAACTCAGTTCTCTGCAGGAACAATGCACACTCATAATCACTGAGCCATCTTTCCAGCCCTGATTCCAGCTTTTTGTGTGGATGGTAATTAAAATCCTGGTTTGTTATAGATGCTTGATCTGAGGGCCTTATTGAAACATGAACCAATCATGTTTTAAATAGCTATTCAGCCATTTGTTCATTAGTAAGTATATACTAAGAAGTTCTATGTGCCAAGACATGAGGCTATAATTGCCAGCAAGACTCCAGCTACCGTGGGTATAAAAAGGCAAAAGCAATCAAATCAGTGAGCAAAAGAGATATCAGTTGGTGATTGGCAAAGAATTAAAATAGGGCACATGACTGTTTCTTTGATCAAGAGGCCAAGGCAGATTACATCAAAAAGTCATTAAGTTATTAAAAAGCCATTACCTGACCAGATATTTTAGTTCTAAAAAGCTGGCTTCCTCAGTTCCTATCAAGATTCTCTCATGGTATTCAAAACCCAACAGTAGAGCAATATATGGTTCATGACCTAAGTAACCAATTGCTGAAAAAGAGGACTTTAAAAGAAAAAGAAAAAGGACTGGGTGGTGGTGGCATCACATGCCTTTTATCACAACATGTGGGAAGCAGAGGCAGGTGGATCTCCTGAGTTCAAGGCCAGCCTGGTCTACACAATGAGTTCCAGGACAGCCAGGAACTACACACTGAAACCCTGTCTCGGGGGAAAAGAAAAAGAAAGCCTCCAAGAAAATTATTAGTACGTAGCCTTAAAAGACAAGACTCCACAATAAATAAATAATAAAGTTGTTGGGATACAATATCTTTAGCATCCCAGAGGTCAGGGTAACAGTGGTTCCCCCAATGGACAGGAAGACCCCTGAGATCCTTCTGCCTCAGCCTCCTGCATTCTGTAATAGTGGACATTCACCACCATGCTGGTTCTGAAAATCTTCAGTTACTTCAGGCACCTGCACCAGCTCCCTGGCTACCCTACATGAGATCTCCATGAGATCTGACAAAGAACAAAAGTGCCAATACCAGCAATGAAATGCTTTCCACCTGGCTCATCACCAGTCCCTTTGTCAACTGCAAGAAGAGACCCAGGGGAACAGGCAAATTAGCGTCATTCGATAAAAAAGCAGAACATTACTGTTCAAGATATTCCGAAGACTAACTGACAATGCCCCAAACTCTCCATTTCAAACAGCAGATGATATCACTCTTGTCTCAGCCCTGCTTTTACTCATCATTGCCCTTCACCTAATTTGTGAAATGCCTCCTACCTATCTTGTTGTCTCCAGGTAGCCAACCCAGTCTATAAACTCCCCTAAAGGATCTTTTTATATATGAATTAACTCGTGGTCACGAGTTCAACTTCGCAACCAGACTTCCCCCTAAGTTCAAGTTCAAGCTCTATGGACCTGTGAAAATGGCTCGGTGAGTAATAGTGCTGGCTGTGCTGAGCTCAACTCTCGGGCACCTAAGAAAAATGCTGGGCATGGTTGCACATGCCTCCAACTCCAGCTTTCAGAGGAGGTGGAGACAGGAAGACTTCTGGGGATTGCTGACCACCAACTGAGCTCCAGGTTCAGCAAGAGACCCCATGTCAAGAAAATAAGGCAGAGGGGCTGGGTATTTGGCTCAGTAGTTAACTACCGGGGCTGACTGTTCTTGCAAATTAGGGTTCAATTTTCAGCACCCATACACCAGCTTACAAAGTGTCTGTAACTCCAGTTCCAGGGCATCTGATGTCATCTTCTGGCCTCCATTGGCATCAGGCATGCATGTGGTACGCATACATACAGGAAAACTACCTATACACATAAATCTTTCAATTAAAAGAAAAAAAAATAAGGTTGAGAGTAAAAGAACAAAATGTCCTTATCTGGCCTTTGCACACATATGATCACATCTACTCATACACCTATGCCCTACACACATATGATCACATCCACCCATACACTTAGCACACACACACACACACACACACACACACACACACACACACACACACACACAAATTCCAGCTCAGCTCTAGGTTAAGGGCTTTGTTGACTTCAAGAAAACTACTTCTTAGTAACTTCATCTCCATTTCTGTAAATGGAAGGCTAATAATAGTACCTGCTTTGTAGGGTCACTGTACAAAGTAAATACTTTATTAATCAGCAAAAAGAATAGAGGTAAAATAGTGTTAGCCCAATGTGAGAGGTCAATGCAACCTTAACTTTTCATTATGGACCTTGTAGTGGTTTGAAAAATTAATGGCTCCCACAGGCTCATAGGCAAGGGCACTATTAGAAGGCGTGGCCTTGTTGAAGTAAGCGTGGCCTTATTGGTGGAAGTATGTACTGGGGGTGGGCTTTGAGGTTTCGGACGTTCAAGCCAGGCCAAGTGTGAAACTTTCTTCCTACTGCCTGCCAATCTGGATGTAGAACTTGCAGATCTGTCTCTAGCACTTGTCTCCTTGCCATGCTTGCCACTATGATGATAAGGACTGAACCTCTGACCTGTAATCCAGCCCCAATGAAATGGTTCCCGTTGTAAGGGCTGCCATGGTCATAGTGTCTCTTCACATCAATAGTACCCTAAATAAGATAGACCTCACCATGGCCCTGTTATTCTTAGCGATGTTTCAAGTGTTGTCAAGGTAAAGCTGATGATCTGGCCCACTTGCAGGAATCCTCACCTGAAGGGAAAAACCACTGCCAGCCCCGGAGCTGCTCTCTGTCTTTACACTTGCTATTTTGTCTAGTGAACGCATGTCTTCCTGTGCACTCAACTGTTTCCTACAAGACCTGCAGGTCTTGAAGAGAAATTGCCTTCCACGAGGTGTTCCTCAGAATACTTGCTGCTCACTCGTAAGCCCCAGATACCACACTATGTTCCTCTGCTCTGGTGTCAGACCAGGTCGCAAGACAGTGGGTCTCACAAATGGAGATGCTTGTCATTTATTTATTATTCATCCGGGGGGATGGCAGTGAGAAAAAGCCTTCCTGGCTGAGAATGTGGGTTTGAGTTTTGTAAAAAAAGAAAAAAAAAAGAAAAGAAAAGAAAAAAAGAAAGAAAGAAATTACAGTAAACGAATGTAGTAGAGTAGAATAGAGGCTTTGCAAAGGGGTGTCTAGATAAAGATCTAGGGTTAGGATTAGGGTTAGGTTAGGGTTAGAGTTGGGGAGTTATAGTCAGTATTTTTAAGTTTTATTTTTAGTGTGTGTGTGAGAGAGAGGAAGAGAGAGAGGAGGGAGAGAGGAAGAGGGGAAGGGAGAGGGGGAGAGGGAGAGAGAGAGAGGGAGGGAGGGAGAGAGAGGGAAGGGGAGAGAGAGAGAGGGAGAGAGAGGGAGAGAGAGAGAGAGAGAGAGAGAGAGAGAGAGAGAGAGAGAGAGAGAGAGAGCCCTGCAGAAGCGCTGGATCTCCTGCAGCTTAAGTTAAAGTGTACAAACTGTTATGAGTTGCTTGACATGGGTGCCGGGTTCTGAACTCTGGTCCCCTGCAAAACTAGTAAACACTCAATCAGCAAGCCATTCCTCCAACTCCTATAGTCGGTATTTTTAAATAACCACACAAACTATGATTCTTCCTGTTTGTAAATATCTGAGGATGTTGTTAAACATAGCTATCTGGCTTAATTTAGACATCAAATACAATACTAGGTTTTTACCTCAACCTTTTGTTGTTGTTTTGAGACAGAGTCTTCCCATGTCATCCTGGCTGTCCTAGAACTCTCTATGTAGCCAGGGCTGGCCTTAAACTCACAGAGATCCACCTTTTTCTGCCTTCTGAGTGCTGGGATTAAAGGCATGCACCATCATGCCTGGCAATCTCAAATATTTTTATAGTTTTGGTTGTGAGCCTAGCCTGTAATGGCTAAGCCATCTCTCCAGCCCTCAAATATTTTTAAATCTGACTGAGTGAGAGAGTTTTGTAGTTCAGGTACACTGCCAGACAGAAGAAATGGGTTATAGACATCTTATGAGAAAGTGAAGTTCCCCTTGTAGAGATAGATATGATGGACCTACTGGTCTACCAGCCTGCTATCCAGAATGGGTCCTGGTCCTGGTGACCATCAGAAACAAAGGAGTGCCTCTTAAAATGATGGGTGAAACTTCCACCTGCCCACTGGGAGTATCTTGGTGGAAGGACCGGGAGCCTGTGCTGTGAACATTGCTAACTGACAGTTTAAGGATTAACTGCCATGAAACATACTAGAGACCCTTTTGAATCTAAGCTTTAAATTTGTCCCTATTCAAATGAAAGATGTACCTTGTCACATGCTTCTCAGACTTGTAACTTGAGACAATCATAAGAATCTTTTGTTAGGTAGAAAAGAAGAAAGAAATAGCTTTTCAAAAGGAAAGAAAAGATCTCCGGACAAGGGAACACCAGGAAAGAAGAAGGTTAAAAACAATTAATTAATAATAATAATAGGAAGAAGTCAGTTAATGTGAGGGGAAACAAACAGCTGAATGGGAGGCCTCCTTGTACTTCCTGTTGGGTAGGATTCATCCCATCAAACACTGACAGAGCTGCACTTCAACACTGGGGAGTAGAGACTAGCAGTGTAGGGCCCTGCATGGACCCCCGAGGCACCTTAAGCAAGCCTGAAGCTATTGGCTAGAACAAATTACATCAGTGTTGTTCCTGGTACTCTTCTTGATTTGCTAACACACATCTGCTGGGGAGGAACTAAGCCCGAGAACTTGTATGTTTGACTCTCGATTGTTTTCCACTGTGCTGTGAGTCGGTATATAAGCCCGCTCCTTCCCCTCAATAAAATCATTCCCAATTCCAGCATTCCTGTTGCACGAATGACTGGCTGTCTTGTCTTTTATTTAAATCTCTAGGCCTTCGCCTGATTAGTGGAACAGATTGTAGCTCAGGTGCTAAACAGCAGAAAACCCAAGATGGCTACCACCTTCTGCCTCACATACACTCTGGAGAGGACATGAAGCTCTTAAGGACAAAAGAGAACCACAGTGAGAAGGAGGGCTTGGAAAGGCATTCTAGGTAAGGCAGCGTTAAGGTAGGGCTTAATGGATATTGGACAGTGGGTAAAGTTAGGGAAGGAGCATGTAGTAAAGAATCTGCATGAGGCTATTAAGTCCCAGTGAACTCATCCTCTAGGACAGAGTTTGGTAGTTCAAACAAAATCCCCGCAGCCTGTGTCTCAGGAAATTTGTATGTATGGACTCTGTGGTTTCCAGGCTAAGACATTAAGGTTCAAAAAGACTGATGTGTCCAGTGGCACACTATAAGATAATGGCAGAGACTTTGGTTAGGGGTGTGTATCCAGATCGTTGTGGTGTCCAATACAATCACTGCAGAGGCTACGGTAACCTCTACCTGATCTGGCAACCTTTCCCCTCTGTGATGGGACATCTCCCTCCCACCCTGACCTTCTATCCCATGGTAATGGGAGCATTCTATCAAGCGATAGCATCCCAAATAGCATGAAAGATGTCTTTGATTCTTAATCTAGATATTTCTCAAATTCCTCCCTGGAAGCCACAGCTGGACTGTAAGAGAAGTTCAAATTCAATTCTTTGGTTACTGATTTGAGTCACTGCGGCAAAAACATGGAAATCTCATCCACTTGGCTAAAACTGTTGGCGTAGATCTGCCCTTCTTTTGGAAAAGGAACAGTTAGAAAGCATTACTGACTATTTTATAAACTATTTTAAGGGGCTGGAGAGATGGCTCAACAATTATGAGCACCTACTGCTCTTGAAATGGACCAGAGTTTGGTTTGCAGCATCCATGTTAAGCAGCTCACAACCATCTGTAACCCCAGTTCAAAGACATCTATCTGACTCTCCTGGTCTCCAAGGGCCCCATGATTCACTCACAAAGATGCAGGCACAACATCAGTTTTATACATATAAAATAAAAATAAATCTAAAAGAAGAAAAACACAAAGCTGTTTCAAAGGAGACAGGGAGATCATAATAGGCAACGTCCAGTGTCTTTATGTGACGCTCCATGCCTTTGTTCTCGTCTTCAGAGACTTCTTGTGGAGATTTGCATGCGATGCATGAAAAAGCCGTACATACCACACAAGAGGGCTTGGAGCTGTGTGATACAATCCCCCCTTAGCAACACTCGCTGTGCGATAATTATTATTCTACTCATGTGCATTCATGAAACGAAAAAGGGTTCTTGGTGAAAAGGGAAGGAAATAACGATGAGTTCATATTTGCTTTTTTGTTTTGTTTTGTTTTCCATGTCAGATCACTCACCCTGCATGCAAACAGCTAATACCCTGAGGCTTTCAGAGGCGAGAAGATCCATTCAATCAAGCAAAAAGTCTACAAACATCTTTGTATTTCCTTAGAAATCCCACAAGGCAATGTGTGTAGCTGCAAGGAACAAGTGCTTTTTTTTTTTTTTTTTAAAGTCCATTTTATTTTAATCTCTCCCCCAAAGAGTGAGAGGAATAGAGAGAAAAAGAAAGCTCTAAGGCCCTTGCTTCAAAGATTTTCAAGTTAGTTTCTTTGAAAGCAAGGTGCACGGAGAGAGTGAGGTACAGGGAAACTGAGTGATTGACCCTAAGGGGTCAGATACACGTGGCATCAAAGTGTGCCTTTGCTCCTCACGCACAGGGTACCACTGGGCCAAATGCTTTGACTGACTGGGGCCTGCCTCTCCTCTGTGCCCTAGCCTGAGGTTCTAAAATGTGAATGTCTAAACACCTTGGTCCCCCCAAGCGACAGGTCCCCCTCTGGGGTCAGAATGTTGCCCAGGCCCAAGGCTCACCTTTCAACAGTTGTATGATATAAATACTATTCAGTACTTAAACCAAAGGGAAATGTGGTCTGGGTTTTCCTGACCTGAAAGAAAAATCCCTCATCTCTCTCTGAGCGAAGACTAGTCCCACACCCTCATTTAGGTGACGATGTGAGGCCCAAGACAAGACAACCGTCGATGATGTTCATGTCAGTCTGGTTTGCTCTTTAATATCAGAGACAAAGGTTCTGTCAGCCTCTCCCAAGTCATACCCAGGGCCTATGACCTTCTAGTACAACGAATGAGAGCCTTACTGTTTGCCCTGTTCTCTGCCTTCAGAGGGTTAAGAAAGTCCTCACAGGTCATTTTGAGGGCGAGGAGTACTGATACAGAGTCCTGCTGTGTACTCTAAGCAGGCCTTGAGGCCTTGAACTCACAGCAGTCTCCTCCTCCCTTAGCCTCCCAATTGTTGGGATTACAGGGTTGCATCGCCACACCCAGCTTCTCCAGTCTCTGATGCTCTCTCTATATTTATCTCAAGGAATGGGCCTGGCCCTATTCACTCTATAAAAGGCTTAAAATGATACAGAATAAAATGATTATATCTTTAAACTACTACATTTTTATAAAGAGAAGACACAATGAAGCAATCTCAGGGACATTTATGAACCCTTCCTACCTCAAAAGAGTGCAAAAAAAATACGGTTTATTTCTAAACAGTGTAATCATCGAGTCTATTCCCAGCCTACACTTGTTGGTTAGATAACAGTCATGATTGTTTAAATAACTTCAGCTATTTCTAGCTGGGCAAATAAGTATAGGCTCCCGGAAAAATATAACGTGTAGTAAAAACCTAATGCTACCTACCACGGCTCTTGATTAGAGATGTTATTGGCTTTTATGTCTGTGCAAAAATAGCCGGGAAGTAGCTACAGGAAGTGTTTGGGTTGGGGAGGATTTGTTTCGTTCCTAACATACACTGAGAACCTTCCTTTATAAATGCTCCATCCCTTCCCAACTGTTTCCAGATTCTTATTGATGCTGAAACTGAAAAGGGAGGCGCAAAGAAGAGAAAATGAAGAAATAGCTAAAATGCTTCCCCTCATTAAATTCAAAGACACATCTTACTGCCGCCCATTAAAAACCCCAAAAGTCATAGTGTACTCTAAAAGGTACCAGATAAAGACAGGTTACAGATAAAAAGCCGGGTGGGCTTAGTTCTGATGGAGCTCCACCCTCTCCCAGCTGGAAACAAATTTCTTGTAGACAGAGGCTCTGTGTCACACTGACTCCTTCCCTCATCACAAGTTAAAATGATGCTGAGTAAGTTCTGGACCTCACTCCAGTCAGTCCTAAGAAAGCAATCCCCTTTATTTTTTTTTTCTTATTATTTTACATATCGACTCCAGTTCCCTCTCCCTCCCATCACCCCAGCCGTCCCCCCAGTCCCATTCCCCATCCACTCCACAGGGAGGGTGAGGCCTAGTAGTGCTCATCAAAATCTTTCAAATCATTTGGAGTAGGGCCTAGGCCCTCCCTTCTGCCTCTAGGCTAAGGGAGTATCCCTCCATGGGGAATGTGCTCCCAAAGTCCTTTTGTCCACCAGAGATACAATCCTGGTTCCACTGTCAGAGGTCCTGTAGACTGGCCAGGACTTCCAACTGAGACCCATGTTCAGGGGGTCTGAGTCGGTACAATGCTGGTTTCCCAGCTATCAGTCCATGAGCTCCCCCTTGTTCAGGCCAGCTGTCTCTGTGGGTTTCTGTAGCCTGGTCTTGACCCCTTTGCTTATCACTCCTCCCTCTCTGCAATTGGATTCCAGGAGTTTGGCTCAGTGTTTACCTGTGGATGTCTGCTTCTGTTTCCAACAGCTACTACGTGAAGGTTCTAGGATGGCATATAAGTTAGTTATCAATCTCATTACCAGGGAAGGGCATTTAAGGTAGCCTCTCTACTGTTGCTCAGATTGTTAGTTGGGGTCATCCTTGTAGGTCTCTGAACATTTCTTTAGAGTCAGTTTTTTCTTCAAACCTATAATGGCTCCCTCTATTATGGTATCTGTTTTTGCTCTCATCCATTCGTCGCCTGACTCAATCTTCCTGGTGCCACATGTTCTCCTCTCCTCCCCTTCTCTTCTCTTAACTCCTTCTCCACTCACCACTCTCACTTCCTGTGAGGGACCTTGTATGAAACTCTTAGGTTCCTCCTTATGGCTAAAATCCGAAACACCAATGACAGCTTATGCTGGAGAGGATGTGGAGAAAGGGGAACACTCCTCCACTGCTGGTGGGAGTGCAAACTTGTATAGCCATTTTGGAGATCAGTATGGTGGTTTCTCAGGAAAATGGGAATCAGTCTACCACAGGACCCAGCAATCCCACTCTTAGGTATATACCCAAATGGTCCACATCCATGCAACAAAGACATGTGTTCAACTATGTTCATAGCAGCATTATTTGTAATAGCAAGAACCTGGAAGCAACCTAGATGCCCCTCAACTGAAGAATGGATAAAGAAGATGTGGCACACTTACACAATGGAATACTACTCTGCAGAAGAAAGCAATGGAATCTTGAAATTCACAGGCAAAATGAATGGAACTTGAAGAAACCATCTTGAGTGAGGTGACCCATTCATAAAAAGAGGAACATGGTATGTACTCACTCATATATGGATTTTAGACATAAAGCAAAGGGTCACCAGCCTACAGTTCACACCTCCAGAGAAACTAGGATACAAGCAATTCCCCTTATAATTAGACTTTAGTATGAAACACTAGTTCCTGGGGCCAATGAAGTTCCTGTTGAATCTTTACAAAGGTTTCCTTCTTCGTTTTCATAAACTGATGTGTTAAAAGCTTTCTTTAAGGCCCAGCAATGTCAGCTTCCCATTTGGAGAACAAGACAGCACTTTTCTCTGGGGCACAAGTTAAATCACGTGTGTGATGGCATTTACCAACAATATAACACCAGATGGCCAACGCACAACAGACAAGTGTACACACACACACAACCCAGCAAAAAAAATAGCCTGAGTGCATGATGTGCCAACCCACACAAGTCAGCGGCCAACGGCAAGGCGGGGACTCAGACACAATGCCAAGCTGCCCCTATTTTTCCAGGCCATGCACATCAGTGGTCCTCTCTGAACTTGCCACCTCCACTTCCTCCACGGAAGTCCGACACCGATGAAAACCTTGCTCATTCAGCCACTTGACAGCTCCCGTGTATATCTCCTGCTTGCTGTGTGTAAGTGGATCCAGTCACAGTTTTCAGACACGTCCCTCCTACCCCAACTATCCTAACTGCCTGAATAGCTGTATGAAGCGAGGACAAGATGGAAAGCTAATTTTGGTTTGCATTGTTGAGAGACTCCCACCACCCTTTACTAATCCATCCGATTCCCACTACCCTTTACTAATCCACCCGATTACTAGAAAAAGCTAGCCTTCGCTATTGCTTCCAGTATTAATGCAAGGCAGCGTTGTGGTGCTTTGCAGACGTCATTTCCTTCACCACCACTCACTCCTTCTCATTCATCTAGAAGCCATTACAGGAAGGTTGGGAATTGCTTTTACCACACTCTTTAGGACATGGCTGTGAATCTTATCAGGAAGGTGAGGCTAGCTAGTAATCATTGTCCATTCTCAGGGATTGGGATCAATAATTTCTCTTAGCTCTGCTGCCCTCGTGCCCTGAGAAAGCCGCTCCCTTCTCTACAGTGAAAAGCATGCTTCCCAGATCTCAGCCGGCTGTCCTCAGCATTCCGTTTCCATCTTGGCTCCCACGCAGCACCCACAGCTACAGCTGCTGACCTGTGTCTTGCTGTTATTTGCATTCCAAATAAGTGCACGAAAACAACAGGCGAAATAGTAAATTGGAGATTTGTGTTTAACAGCAACAACAAAGCCTTTGATTAATCCACAATACGACAGAAAGCAGCTGAATGCACCACTGCTGGCCCTTCACAGACTCACAGAACCGGTCAGTGGACTACCTAATCTGGGATTTCCAAACATCTTTGGGTAGGAAAGTGGATCAAGACAAAGAAAAGGAAATGTGTTGCTTTTCATACAGGTTCAACTGAAGTCAGGCAGCCGTCCATCCATCCATCCATCCATCCATCCATTTAACACACATTCACTAAGTCCTGGATAAGTGATGGCCCAAACTCATGGGATTATTTTGGGGGGTGCTTATTCCAAATCTATTGCTTTCTGCAAGGTGGAAACCCGAAGTCTGACCCACAGCATGCTACCTTTGACTTGTGACTTATGAGGACCCCTAGGCTTGTGTTCTCATCTGAACAAAGGTTGAGGCACATGGGACAGAAGTTTGGGGTGCCTGCTTGGACCTTCCCTCAGCTGGAACAGTGAGAGAGCCTAGGGTCTTGCCCTGTGTCTCTGTGCATGTCAGAGAAAGCGCTGCACCCATACTGTGCATTGAAATAATGAAATCCACAATCATACACAAGTCCCTAAATCCTAAATCTTGGTCTCTTTGTATTCAAATGTGAATACTGGCAATTCTTACCTATGCAGAAGATTCTATTTAAATGAGATGCCCACAAAAAGCCCACTGCATGATATAGATGTGAGTTATCACCAGCACCCTTGGGGCCTAACAGCCTCTTCAGGTTCAAAAGTCAATAGCTTGTCTTTCTGCTGTCCCTACACATCTCTATTTGTTTGAAAGGAGAAAAAAAAAGATTTGTTTATCTTACGTTTTTCCTGCGTGTAGCATGTGGTACCCTTGGAAGTCACAAGAGGTCCCAAGATCACTTAGAAATGGAATTACAGATGGCTGTGGGCCACCCAGTGGGTGCTGGGAACTGAACCCAGGCCCTCTGTAAGAACAGCAAGTGATCTTAACCACTGAGCCCTTCATCACTCAGATTTCTGGTCCCCAGGGCTATGCCGTTAGTGCCAACTAGTGTCCCACGGCTCTAGCATAGGCCATGCCATTCCAGTTGCAAGTTAGAGTTTTAGACTATTTTTTTTTCTTTTTCTCTCTCTCTTTTTTTTTTTTTTTTGCCAAGAGGATAAGATTTAGAAATGTCTGGCCTCCTTTGAATGAGGCCTTTTGAACCACAATCAATACATCATTGGCTCAGAACAACTCTGATTTCGCTTTGTCAAGAGAAGGTTTGGCAAGGAAGGGGCAGAGGCTGAAGAGCAGGTCAGTGTGTGTGTGTGTGTGTGTGTGTCACAGACCAGGTCTGGCATGCTTCATGGGACTCCCCTGCTGCCTTTAGTGTTATGCAAGGGATGAAGAAAAATCAGAGCTTCAGAAACAGAGGAAGAGAAAGCAAGGGATGAAAACGCTGAGGCGGAAACCTCCTCAGGCCAAGTGCTCAAGATGAAAACCCTTCAATGACCCCTTGAACAATGCCCATAAAGTTTGCTACTGAAGGCCACTCAAGGGTGGCAGGAAAAGCAAGCATGGTGCATTATAACACATTTCTAAGCAACCACAGTAGGTAGACCAGAATGCCACAGTCCTTGGGAGAGGCCAGGAATGAGGCTAAATGTGCCTGACATAATGGCTGCAGGATTTTACCAAGGATATTACCTTTGTATAGATGGACACTGTGCCCCATTTCCTGATTTTCACATATTTCATCACATACGTTTGCTCTTAGTATAACTACCAGTTACTTCCTCGGGATACACACCACGCCACATTCCTCATGCCAACACATTCTCACCAAGTCACATCCTCAATCACTGCCCTTATGTCATTCCCCAGCTCAAGTGTGTCCAATGACCCTCTAGTTATGTGGACTTAGATTAGCTTCTTGGCCTAAGCTACTGCACCATCTTGGAAGCTCCTAGAAGCAAACTGGGAAACAAACAAGGAACCATGGGCTTATGAGTTTCAAGGAGTTTAACAAGGAAGTGTGTGAAGTGTGTGAGGTCAGGTGGTGTAGATAAACTATCTAGAAAATAGTATATGCCACTACACAGTCAAACACTGAGCCGTGAAGGGCTAAACTAAAAGGTAGTGAGGATACACTTCCCGTCACCAGAATGTCCAGGCTTCCTTGAGAAGCTAGTACTTTCTTCATGAAAATATCCAATCTGCTTGTTCCACCCCCACTCTAGAATAATCTGTACTTCCCAACACATGGCTGACATTCCCAAACTGTGGGGTGCGCCTGTGTGACAGTTTACTTGATGTGGGAACTTGACTGGGTTAAGGACCTAGAGGAGGAATGGGTTTGTCTGAGGGCTTCCTAAAGAGGCTGGTATGTCTGTCAGTGGACCGAATGGGGAAGATCTTTCCTCAGTGTGGGAGGCACCATCCTGTCAGCTGGGGGCCTCCACAGAACAAGCCAGAGAAAGGGGGAATTTGTTCTTTGACTTCTGGATCTGGGACACTCTTCTTCTGCACTGGTTTTCTGTCTTTTTTTTTTTAATTCATTTTTAAATTTTCTATGTGCATGGATGCCTACACATATATGTCTGTACACCACATGCATTCTTGGTGCCCACAGAAGCCAAGAGTTAGATCCCCTAGAACAGTGATTTTCAATATGTGGGTCATGATTCTTTGACTAAACTCTTCCTCAAAAAATATTTACATTACAACTCTTAACAGTAGCAAAATTACAGTCATAAAGTAGCAACAAAAATAATTTTATGGCTAGGGGTCAGCACATGAGGAACTGTACTAAAGGATCACAACATTTAGGAAGGTTGAGACCACTGCCCTAGAAGGGGTCAGATCCCCTAACATTGACATTATAGAGGGTTGTGAACCACTATGTAGATGCTGGGAATTGAACTCAGGTCCTTTAGAATAGCACCCAGTAATTTTTAACCACTTTTCTCCAGACTTTTTCCTGACTGTTTGAACTCTAAGACAGCACCGATGGCTCCTAGGTTCTTAAGCTTTCTACCTTGGAATGAGAACTATAGTGTTAGATTCTCTAATTCCGAAGTCTTCAGATCTGGACGAATCTATGACCATCCCAGTGTCTCTGGCTTGTGGAACTACATATCCTCCACCACTGTGCTAGCCAATGTCCCTAGAAAACCCTTCTTACATCCACAAAGACAAACATGTATATTCACATCCCTGATTGGTTCTGTCTCTCTGGGGATCGCTGACAAATGCAACATGGATTTCTCAGACAAGAGCTTCCCAAAGGACACCTAGCTTAGATGACACTTATCAGAAGTGCAGTCATCAGTGGCAGGACTTGGTAGGTGGCTTGTTCACAGCATAGAGAAGGTCGCTCAAAAAAAGAATGAATGAGCCAGCTCAGTGCCAGTGAAGTTCCAGAACTAGCAGATCTAGGGGAGGAGAGGCCCAGGTGAACACAACCCCTGAGCCAGGTCTCACAGAGTGGCTCCAGTCACCAAGTCAGAGGCCCCATCCCTAGCTCTTCACAGTCTGGTTGGAGACCGGCTTGTTTACTCAGGGAAACCCTTGTTGACAAAGTTCATGAGCTGGGGGGGGGGGGGTTACTGTGTGCAGGAGAATGATAACTTCATTCTTCCAACATTTCAATCCAACTCTCTCCTACTTGTGGCCCTCTGTACTGACCATATTAAATACAACTTGTCAAATCCCCCTTCTTCTCCTGGAGACACTACCTCTGTCTATTTATAAATAGATGAAGTTGTTAACAGCACACTGGAAAAGGACCAAAACCAAAACACTCAATTGGTCCAAAAACATGTCAGGCTAACACCCCCTTGGAGGAAAGCCCCTAAATGTGGGTGGCATTGTACATGGGCACTGGAACCTTCCCAGTTCTCTAGACCTAAGTCATGTTCCCTTTGCTCATGAAAACACATTGCATACATTTTTAGAAATCTGATGGCATGTACTACACTTTCAAGTGACAGAGGGATGAGAGGGGGGTTGGGGACAGGAGACAGAAATGCTGCAATTAAATTCCCCAGAGTTAAACAAAGCAAAATGAAAATGTAACAAAAATTCCACACAAACAGGATTTTGTCTTTTGCTTTTAAACTTATTGATAAACTATATACAAGTTCTAACCTGAAGACTGTGGTCAGAAATGTTTTCATTTTTCCATTTTTTAAATTGAATCATTATGGGGCATTTGTTGGTTTTTTAGACAGTTTCTCACTCTGCAGCCCAGGATGAGACCACAGGAATGAGCCACCAGGCTGGGTTAGTTACTGTTGTTGAAAAGGTGTACACTGAAGGTCATCTTGTCAGCTTCTGTGGCAAGGTATTGTTAATTTTTCCTGTTATTTTATTGGGCATCATAAAAACAAAACAAAATAGATTGCATAAGCTCCAAGAGAGCAGAGTGTCTCTAGAAAGCTCTGGGCACAAGGCTCCCCCTCAGAGTGGAGCTGTTTCCATCATTTCCATTTCCACAGAAGTCCCCAACAAAAGGGAGGGGGTTCCCGTTCTCTCCTTGACCAAAGGCCAAGCAGAAGTGACCCAGGGGGACACAGAGATGGAGGGAGACCCCTGTATCTTGTCTGCAGCCATCAGCCAGGGAACACACAGCTGTGTGTGGTTCCACCAGAACTCTTTCCATGGTCTTTACAAATAATCCCCACACGACTCTAGGCCTCGGGTCTACTTGTGGTTGGCTTACTTTGGGTAAGATGGTCATGAAAAGTGGAATCCACAGATGCAGAAAACAAACAACGGTTTCTAACAAACTTGCTGTAAACTTTAGCCAATGAAAAGACCTCACACCTGTACCTGATTCAATAAACGATTCTAATCAAGTTCAATGTGATCCCTGAATATCTGTGAAACTGTTTCTTTCCTGTAAGGAAGATGACAAGGGCTTGGCACATCCATAGCCTCACTCCAGGCTCTTCTGTGAGAAAGCTGGTCAATCAAGCAACACAGCCTGTTGCTAGGTAACAGAGCATGGCTAACATGTTGCCTCATGTTTGTAAATGGCAAGGAAAGAAAGACAGACCTGTGCATAAGGCTCAGCAAACACAGATGGAGAGCAAATACCAGGCAGCTCAGCCAATCTTTGGCCAAACGGCTGCTCAGAATTCACAGACTCAGACACCAGGCATATCCACAGTACAATTCCCTGATGCTGTTTTGCATTTTTACACTCACTCCTGGGGCATTAGATACGCTTTCTTCTCAGTCCTTAGATGGCCTTGGTTTCCTTGTGATTCCCCTGATGGAAGCACATTCCCACCTTCCTGTTCAAGTGGGCACTGTGGTGGGAGTGTGGGGGGAGCACTGAGCCCAGCCTGCCTACAAGGGCATAGCTGTATGGTGGATGCTATCTTCACTCAAAATGTTATTTCTACACTAAAATTAGAAACTTTTCCTTCACAGACCTGCCACTGGCCAACATAAGTCTCGAGGGTAAGAAAAATAGAAAGAAAAAAAGAAAGAAAGAAAGAAAGAAAGAAAGAAAGAAAGAAAGAAAGAAAGGCACAGGGTCATAGTCTTGGGTTTGTAGAAGAAATGCTGTTCCCAGAATCAAGAGATCAATTTCATCATCGTCATTGGCTCCACTCCCAGAGGAAAACCAGGTAGTCTTTATGCAGATACAACAGTCGGACAAAGGGTAATTGACACACACTGACTGATTTGTACCTTATGACACGCGAGACCCTGAAATGGCCTAGGAAAACTTCATGGGGGAAATCTGTCCTTTAGCTAATACCATTCTGTAAGTGTCAATTTCTTTGTTTTAACAAAAAGCAACATGGTGGGGACAATTGCAACAGGGGGCGAAGGAGATAATTGAAGATACAAAATCTGCATTAAAGGAGATAACTGAAGATACAAAATCTGCATTGTCTTTGTTTGCAACTGTCTTATAAAATGAACATTACCCAAGTGCAAGACTTTAAAAGAGTCTGCCTGAAGCGCCAAAAGGGGCCAGTTACACAGTCATATTCTGGTAGTTACTGGTTATCTAAAGCAAAATAATGATAATGATGGTAAAACACAAAGTGGGGAGGGACTTATAAAAATCACAGAGACAGAAATCCTGGGTTTCACCCACTCAGCTACGAAGTTCCCTTTCAGTCCTTAAGCCCTCACGAGAGCCCACTGTGAACAGTTAAGAGCCACAGATAACGCAGCAGCTGTGCGAGGTGTGGTCCCCTACCCAGCAGCAGCCACTGCCACCTTTGATGAGGGCCAGCACTCCTCCACAAGGGCGGTTTTCACACAGTGGGGAGCTTGTTTCCTCACTTAATTTCTCTGGTCAATGGCCTCCCTGTACTGACCCAGCACTTTTGTCACAGAGA
Organism: Cricetiscus sungorus; assembly: GCA_030556225.1. Taxonomy (NCBI): domain Eukaryota; kingdom Metazoa; phylum Chordata; class Mammalia; order Rodentia; family Cricetidae; genus Cricetiscus; species Cricetiscus sungorus. Next base: position 11,873,290 of record JANBXA010000411.1, on the reverse strand, counting down.
CCTATCTGCTCTACCAAGTACACATCCACATGTGACTTAACCCAGTGCCAACTGTCACACAGCTAAGACTCACGGAGTTTTGATGCCACATTATTACCACAGAGATAGGTGAAAGGGATAAAGCCGCCCTGTGCCTGCTTTTCTCTGGGCTTAGTTACCTCTCACTGGTAAACAGGCAGGACGTGGTTATTCAAGGTTTGCGGCTATGACTGCTTATAGCCAGTTGGTGACGCTTAGAATAAAACACAGCATCACTAGAGAAAAGGTTAGACCAAATGAGGACAAACTGAAACCAGTTTCGAGTAATAATGATGTGACAATATTGAGTGATTCAGTAACTAATACATAATAACAAAACAAACAAACAAACAAAAAGTCCTAGGTAACCATGGTGTTGTCTTACACGAGACAGGCTGTTTATATTGACACCAAGTCAGCATTCATCTTGGTCAAATCTAAGCGGGAATACATGTCAGCTCAATTTCAAGAGAATGGTTGAAAAGCTAGATAATGTAAAAGATGCACAATGGCCTAGATCCAGCTCTTACTGTGGAAAGTGAAAAATAAGACAATGATACGCTCACAAACATAGCCAAATCCTGAAACCAACTTTATGAACCTAATGTTTAGTAGGATTAAGTGGTTACATCAATACTTGGGAAGAAAAGCTAAACTCAAAAAGGTCAGCTGCTTCTTAGAGGGGTACATTTCAGTTTGTACTGGAATCACTCCAGGGTCTCGCTCCGCAGAAATACCCCCCCCCCGTTCTCATCTCCTGTCCCTCCCCCACAATAGAATTGTTTTCTATTTCAAGCAATCATCCCACTGTCTCCACGGTTCCAATTAAAGCCCAGAGGAGGCCCTAGGCAGCCCCACTGAACCAGAGGGCTATGTGGACAGCTCCCTGGAGACTAAGAGTAATTTGGCTGAAAACCAAGTTCTTCCATCTTTGGGTTCTGAATGAGTTTCACCAATGAGACAGCAAACTCATCCACACTTTCTGTAAAATTTAGGTTTCTCTAGACAGACATGGAGAGTCCAGCACAAAAACCTCAGAGGAAATCCGAGATGCTTGCATGCCATCCTCCAAGCGCTCAGTAGGCTTAGCTAATATACATATATTTTCCCAGGAGGGGGGAAATTGCTGGTCAAAACATAACATTTCTTTTCAAGTTACTTTGAAGGGACAGTGACACCTGTAGCTTTGTGAAGTCTAGAAAAAACATCATCATCATCATCAATAACAACAACAACAATGCCAGGAATCCCAGAGAATAACCAAAAGACACAGTGTAATGACATCTGCTGAGTGGCAGGCACTGCAGTGAGTGCTGGTGGCACAAGACAGCCTCTGTCCCTGTAACGGATGACGCAGATAATCAGCTAATCACACAAAGTGTGTGGGAGCCTGACCAGAAAGCAGCACGGAACGTGGGCTCCGGAAGAGAGACTTCCCAACTAAGTTAGAGCAAGGGCAAGGCTCTCAGGTACCGGTTCTAAATGTTCCCATTTGCAGATTGACAGTGCGTGGACCAGGAGTCTTCTTAGCACTCTGCCAGTTATGTTCTCCTCTCAGAACCTTTTTCTCCATCATCACAAATCCTCCTACTTGCCTTTTGTTTCTATTCCCATCTCTGCATCTCACAGGTGCATCCCCAGCATCCAAAGCAGCATGAAGCAACAGTGATGCTTAAGACATAAACCAGAAAAGGCACCTGGCAGTGAGAATAATCCTGCGGGCCTGTTACAAATGCAGACTCCTGGCTCCTGTGCTGAGTGAGGTACAGAGACTCCACACCCTTACATTGCTAACAGCCCCTCTTTCCTGCCTAGCCTCTCTGCTAGCCATCTTAAAAGAAATTTTAAAACTAGCAGAGTAATACCTTAGACATGATCAACAGTGACCCCCTCCCTCCCTGTGCATGACAATTGTGGGTCCTGATGGGTCTCCATGAACACAGGGCTTTTGGGACTGTCCCCTAAGCCCTCAGGAGACAGGGAGGATCAAGAATTTTTGAGAGTCACGTAGCCTTGGGGTGAAATGGGAAATTCCATGGGATAGAATTCTGAATAGTCTTCAATGAACTAAGTTTTATGAACTACGCATTTGAGTCGGATTCCCATTTTTAAATCTTCATTTTCATTGTAACTATTCTACAGTTTGTATTGAGTTAATGTGGATTGTTTGCTAAAAATGAGATTAACACCTTTAGAGACAACTGGTCTTTTATTTAGGAAACTTATGGGCCCTCTAATTTGGGTGGTTTCACCTCCTTTGTAAGGAAAGGGAGTTTGAGACCAAAGTTGAACTCTACAACACCTGTATACTAACACATAGTGTGTGTATGTGTGTGTGTGTTTATATGTATGTATTTTCTCTCTCTTTGTTTAAAGATTTACTTATTATATATGCAGCGATCTACCTGTATGTCAGAAGAGGGCACCAAATCTCATTATAGATGATTGTGAGCCCCCACTTGGGTGCTGGGAATTGAACTCAGGACCTCTGGCAGAGCAGTCAGTGCTCTTAACCTCTGAACCATCTCTTCAGCCCTAGTGCTTACATGAGCTGGTTGGAGGCTTTGTCTACAGCACACGACTCTATCAGCAATGACAGTGAGCAGGGGCTTCCCCTTGTGCATCCTGCTGTCCCCTGGCTTCCCAGGTAACATATCAGTCCCATTCCATGGAGCAGCCCTGCAGCTTTCTTCCCCCTGACCACCTGGCCACCAGACCATACCACTGCCACCTGTGGTAGAAGGAAAGAGTAGGCAGGGACAGTTTGGATGACAGGGAGGGCAGAGGCAGCAGTGTCCTCTGCCAACCTTAGCCTGGGCTTCAGTGCCTTGCCAAGAGCCTGCCGGCCTTTCCCGGCCAGTTCCCCCTATCTTTTGGTAACTAGTGAGAATGGCTCACACTGGAAGTCCTGCAGTACAGAGAATGAGGCACAGGTGAGCTCTGAGACAAAGCCCGACCTTCCAATGTAGCTTTCTTACCGAAAATGACACTGGAGGCTGGAGAGATGGCTCAGCAGTTAAGAGTACTGTCTGCTTTTCCAAAGGACCCGGGTTCAATTCCCAGCACCCACATGGCAGCTCACAACTGTATCTCCAGCTCCAGGGGATCTGACACCCTCACACAGGTAAAATATCAATGCACATAAAATAAAAATAAATAAATCATTAAACAATAGTACTGGTGGCTTGGTTATAAACTTGGGACAGGGATTCAAACTGTAGGTAGCCCAGGCTATGGCAATCCCCAATCTTCCTGATTTGGCTTCCCAAAGTTGGGATTACAAGTTCCCTATTAAAGATACCAGAGATATCTGAGGGCCTTTAGGATTGATATCTCCAGAGCCTAAACCTCATCTCTGCTACTCCTTCATGTGTGACCCTGGACCTGCCACTCACACTCAGCCAAACACACCCACACCTGGCGAGGCCTCGGTGAAAGCCATGTAAGCTGCTCCAGCTCCTGGCTGAGGACACAGCCCAGCTAGAGCACTTGGTTAATGTGTCCTGGCTTCGATTCTCAGTGCCAATCAACTCAACATAGTGATGCATATCTGTAATCAAGAAATGGAGGTGGGCAGGGAGTCAGGGGTTCAGGGTTATCTTTGGCAGGGAGTCAGGGGTTCAGGGTTATCTTAGGTAGGGAGTTAGGGGTTCAGGGTTACCTTTGGTAGGGAGTCGGGGGTTCAGGGTTATCTTTGGCAGGGAGTCGGGGGTTCAGGGTTATCTCTGGCTACACAGTAAGTTCCAGCCCAGCCTAGGCTACAACCGAGACATCCTCTCTAAAGAAAGTAGAGCTCACAAAGCTGAGGACAGTGGCAGAGGCTAGAGGGGCTGAGGCAGGCAGGAGGAGTGGGAGCCACAGGCCACCCTGGGCTGCATACTGAGACAAGTCCAAAAGATGACAAAGATCCCCAAAGCACCTACAAGGTCGACAGCTTCACGAAGCAGAGACGACCAAAATTACACAGAGAAAAATGACACCTGAGAAAGACAAAACCTCTTCCCCAGGATATGATCCCCTCCCAGAAATCTCTAGAAAGATGGCCTGCCGGAAATTATTTTTAGATTTAATGAAAAAGGCAATCTACTTCAAATTAGGTGAGCCGGGTGGCTGTACACTCCAGCCCCGGGGCTCTATTCGGATCCCTGACTCGGTTATCATGCTGGGCTGAAAGAAAGTGATTTAAATGAGCTAATGAAAAATTCAGCCCGCCCTCCCTCCTCACAACTGGAGGCACAAAGCTCCAATAGCTCAAATGAACACACTAGCTTCTTGTGAGAGAGACTCTGGAAAAGAAGAAAGTAGATTTAGGGCAGGTATCTCTCCCCAAGTCATTCCCAGTGAGTTTTCTGTTAGGTGCGTCTTTATCCAATCTCAGGTGTCCTGCGGACCCCTCCCCTACAGCCCCCATTCCCAGGTCTCCCTAGACTCCTGAATATAGCTTAACGGATATGTTTTGTGGGTCAACACTGGACCCAGGAGAACAGTAACTTCACGCATAATAAATTGATGACATTCTTGAAACAATAGGGATGGATATGATCCAAGATGTAGAACAGGACTCTTCAGGTACCACCAGGAATCCTCTAAACTAGCGAATGATTCAGGATCATGCAATTCTGCACCATCACGGCCTGCAGCCATCCCTGGTACGCCCCTGCTCCTCGGAGGGGAGATGCCTGGAGTCTGAATGGAATATTGTCAGGTGACACGAGGCCACTTCCGAGTTGTGCAACATTTCCCTTCAAAATCTTGCTGATTATGTGAACACTGGATAATTGCACTGGTTCGTGTATTATGCTCGATCAGAATGACAGCCATTAGCACTGCCACAGCACTAATGAAAACCAGCGTCTCAGACCACCATCTATCCAGACAGAAAAAGACTTCATTCAAAGGCATGACAGGTGCATGACAATGGAAACAGGGCTTTAAAAAAAAATAAGTATGTGGATGGATGCCAAATATCAAAACCATTCTGTGTTTAATATCATTCTCTTTGTGTTCCTCCAGGGTTAGTATTCCCTTTCAACAAAGAAACACAGAAGTTGATACAAGAGAGCCCAGCTCCCTGGACCTTTCTATAATTTCATACCGGCTTGGTAAACACTTCCCACTGGGGTTTCTATGGCTTTCTTTAGGGGCTGATGTTACCCCTGCAACAAACCGGGGTGGGGGGGTTAGTAGGCACTAAAGCAATTTAAAAAAAAAAACAACTACACAAATAAATAAATTGCGTTGAGAAGGGAGCAGGTGCCAAACAGTGTCCTCACAGCTGTACAGAGAGTGACTTTCACCCCAACAATGTAATTCACAGGAAACACCAGAGCTAGGCAGGGACAGGCCCTTCAGAGCCACACACAAGCATCAACAGTCTCCGGCAGCTCCAATGGCTGAGAAGAGAGGGATCTGTGTCCGACCCAGAAAAAGGGACCCATTCTAACACCCCTTTCACACAGCCTAGCTAGGGTTCAGGCCACCCCTCTGAGCATCCCAAGGCTTAAACTCCCCCTAGCAGCCACAACCCCTGGGCGTGAAAGACCCAAGCCTAACACTCAGTGTATCAGAAGCTCTTTTATCTAGCTGCCTCAGCTGCAAGAAACTCAGTTTAGAATCTAGTTACAGAATGGCATGCCAGGGTGAAAGCTTGGAATAGGCCAGAGTAGAACCCACTAAGCCAAAGCATGTGAAGTTCAAGGACTTTGCAACCAGGACACACACACACACACACACACACACACGCACGCACGCACGCACGCACGCACGCACGCACGCACGCACGCACGCACGCACACGCACACGCACATGTGCACACGCACATGCACACACGCACACACACATGGACACACACACGGACACACGGACACACACACACACACACACACACACACACACACACACACGCACGCACGCACGCACGCACGCACGCACGCACGCACATGTGCACACGCACATGCACACACGCACACACACATGGACACACACACGGACACACACACACACACACACACACACACACACACACACACACACACGCACACATACCCAGCTCAACACTGAGCTCGAGTGCACTCTCTTTTCTCTGCTTTAGTCAGGATTCCTAATGAGCTGTGTCATCTCCTGGGTTTGGTGATCTACAGCAGACTCAAGAGGTCACAGAAGGAAAGTGTGCTGAACCGACTGGCCTAGACCCCCAGCGTATGACCTCTGCTCAAAGCAGGAGATCAAACAAGATTAGGGGAAGCCTTAACCCAATGGCTGGTGTGCTTCTGTGAAGGGACAGAGGACTTGGGAGATGGCTAGGTGATTGAGAGAGCATCTTGATCTTCCAAGGAATCTAAGTTCAGTTCCCAGCACCCACACTGGGCAGCTTACACCTGCCACCTCCAGCTCCAGGAGACCAGACATCCTCTTCTGGACTCCACAGGCACCCACAGACCAGGACATTCACTCACACAGACACACTGCACTCATACACATATAAGTAAAAATAAGGCTTTAAAAGGTAAGAGGAAATGGGCAGACCCAGGGAGATGACATGTGACATCACAGGCGGGCACCAGAGGGACTGTTCTACAACCAAAGATGGCAACGAAACGGCCTATAAGGGGAGGCCAGGGGCAGTCTTCCTCAGAGCCCTGAAGGAACCAGCCTCACCAACTACCCAAGACAAAACAAGAACTTCCTGATCTTGTAAGCCACCTGGTTTGTGACATTTTGTTACAGTAGCGTGCGGAACATGGAGGTTTAAGAAACTTCTGCAGTATGTGTTATGATAAATCGGGAGGTGAACCTTGGTGGGCTCCATGGCAGGCAAGCGTGACTGAGTGTGTGTGCGTGGGGGAGGGGGAGGGGGAGACAAATGTGCCAAGCAGACAGGGCTTAGTGAGAAGTTTTATTAGAAATGGAAAGGTTGTTTGGGGAGGGGTAGAAAAGGGGTAAAGAGACAGAGAGGGGACAAAAGAGAAGAGGGAGATGGGACAAGTCCTTTCTGCCCAGGGGAACAGCAGGAAAGAATAGGGAAAAATATAGGGAAAGTGGACAGGGTCTTTTCTTTAAAGGAGTCCTTTGCACCTGCCTGCAGACTATGCGATCATGGAACCCTGGGCTGAGTGCACTCTGCTAGGTGGCAGGGGCAGGTCAGCATAATGCCTGAATCCTTACAGTATGGTTCCCAGGGGAAGCCAAGAGGGAGATGTTTTCAAAAGACTCTGGTGGCAAGCCAGCGGAGTTGTTGTGATGACATCATCCAGTTGCCCTAGCAAGGCCAACTTTGCGTTGGTCATTGAAAGGCTGGCTTTGGTGCAATGTCCAAGCAAGGTGTCAGGGCACTGTCTCACTCCCTCCTAAAAAGGAAGTACTTGAGTTTATCTTCCACTAAACATTCTCTTATACTTGGCCCCTCAACAGAGCAGTGTACTTCTCCCTTTGTTACTAAATTCTTGAGACCGAAATTTCACATTTTCTGTGTGTGTGTGTGTGTGTGTGTGTGTGTGTGTGAGTGGGGTCCCAATCAAGTCATACTGATTATCTAGGGTACGTGTAAAGATTTACTTTATCATCGTTGGAATCTTTCTAGCCACTATACACACACCCTAAGAACAAGAAAGAATCCTGCATTACTATTATTAGTATCTGAGTCTGTCAAGGCCACAGCAGTCCACATTCCACTATGGATTTTGTTTCTGAAAAGCCTTATTTCTGGTGGGTGAGCTAGGACATCAGAATAACTGGAAGTTGTCCTCAAACCACTCACAGACGCTATGCCTCTACCACCCTCCCATCTGGTGAGAAAGAAAACAGCTGGCTGGTACAGTGGCGCTCACTTGTAATCCCAGCGCTTCAGGAGGCTGAGGCAAGAGAATCGACGTGAGTTTGAGGTCCGCCTGGGTTACGTAAGGAGTCAATGGCCAACCTGGGCTATGCACCTATGCCCTGTCTCAAAAGTGAAAAGCAAGTCACAGCAGAAAATGTTTCACTGTGCACTGTATCCCACATAAGATGGCTCACAGCAGCTCTGCACTGCTCTCTGATCCTTCCCCTCCACAGCCGGTACCAAGCTCAGTTCACCTCTTTATTCGTGATATTGTAACGTTCCATTTAAAACGTACTTTCTTTTTTATGTGTAGGAGTGTTTTCCCTGCATGTACCTCTGTGCACCGCATACATGCCTGCTGTCTGTAGAGGCCAGAAGTGGGCATCAGTCCCTTGGTACTGCACTTACAGATAGTTGCGATCCACCATGGGGATGCTGGGAGTCAAACCCAGCCCTTTGGAAGAATAGCCAGTGCTTCTAAACTCAGAGTCTTTACTCCAGCCCCTAAATCTATCTATTTGTTTATTATTAATCAATCAATCAATCAATCAATCAATCAATCAATTAATTTGCTGGGAGGAAATATGCCATGGCACATGTGTGGAGGTCAGAGGGCAGCTTGCAGGAATAGGCTCTCTCATTCCCCCATATGGGTCCTGGAAGTGAACTCAGAACACCAGGCTTGGTAGCAGGTGCCTTTCCCTGCTGAACTATCCCAATGAACCCAGTTTAGGTTGTTTGTTTGTTTGTTTTAACTCAAACTTCTTAAGAGAGGTGGAAGGGACACAGGGCCATACAGGCAGAGCACCCCACTCATTAAGCACATTACTGTTCCTACCCCTGGGCTCCTCCAGATTATTGAGCTGGGCACAGAGCCAGGGTGGGGAGGGTCACCAGCCTGTCACTGGATAGGGTCTCCTTTGCTTTGCTTTGCTTTGCCAGCATTTTAGGATTTAGGACTGGGGCTGAGCTCCTGGAATAGCAAAAAAGCAGCCATTACAGAAGCATGAGGCCAGGCATTGCAGGCTCTGCAGGGCTGCAGTAGGAAACACACTTGGGGTTCTTGATCCAAAGCCTCAAGGCACAGAGGAAGGCCAGCCCAAAGCAGTGGATGGATGGCAAGCTGCCACCTTAATGCACAATTAGGGTAGGAAGGCCTGGACAGAGTGTTTTCTTCTTTATCCAAGCCTCTTAGTAACTCGATACCCACTGCCTTAGGCTTTTCTTTCTTTTCTGTTTTTTAAAAACGTAATCTTCTTACAAGCACAAAAATACTCTCAAGACCTCTCCATATAAGGCATCTCAGACAGATGGATTCTGAGTCCTTCTTGGGTTCAGTGGAAGAAGTCATTCTGGCCTGGTGAGACTTTCTGAGCGGGACATGGGGACAGACCTGATGGCTCACATAGGACAGGGTCTGGTCTTTCAGAACCACAGCAGGTCAGCAGCAGGATAGGTCATTCTCTGCTTACTAGTCTCCGGGTCATGTTCATGATTTCCAAATAAGTCCTGAGCCCAGAGGCTAGGTGCAACTGTTGGGACAGACCCTGGACAGTGGCTCTGAAGCCATGCCTCTTGTCTATTTCTAATTGAGCAACAGAAGTCATTAGATTCCTGCTGAAGAGATAAAATCTGTAGTACTCCCAAGTCCTGCTTAAGGGTCGACAGCCACTTACCTTCTGGAGCTCCAGGAACCATTGCTCAGGTCCTCCAGCCACGTTTACAGGTGACCAAATTAACGCCACAGTTAACAGACAAGGACAAAAGAGACCACTGAAAGAAAACTGCACTTCCCCCCATTGAGCCAAATCAAAGTGCAATGTCATGGAAGACAGCATGTGCATACTGGAAACACACAAAAAACAAACCAACAACAAAACCCCAAAAATCCACAACCAAAATCAGAAAGGAAAGCAAAAATAGTATAGAAGGAATGTGTTAAGAGACCAGATATGAGGGATTAGAAGAGGATTGGTGGTAACTAACAGGCATAAAAGTAGTGCCGATGTCTCTGAAACAAGATGAAATTTGTACTTCTGGTAGCAACCATATACCCCCATGCAGACGAAGGAAATCACCATCAACTTTAGCCTTGTGGGAAAAAGTAAAAGCTGAGATCTAAGGGGGTGTGGTTTTTGTTGCGTGTCCATCTTGGACTTTTCCTTTTCCAAGTCAGTCCCTGTCACGATGTATGAGTCACTATGAACAAAGGGTGACCAGCAGGTTAATCAGCTCTAGGCAGGAAGCCCTGGGAGGAAGCAGGCATGCATTCACTGTCAGCTACCTGCATGGCTGCAATCCAGAGGCTACTGGTAACTGTACATTCCCAGCACTCTGCCATGTTCAAAGTATTTGGCACACCTTTTCTGACATCTGTCTGAGACTTCTAAAGCACAGGACAGGGCACATAGGGTGAAGGATTTTGCACCCCAAACTTTACTCCTAGTAGAGTCTGTTCTACCTCCTCATGATCTCTTCTCACACTCTCATCGGCCAAAGCCATGTCTTTCCATTCCCCTTCTGTTTTTCTGCAAAGAAATTTGTAAGTACTATTCAAAGTTTGTCCCAATATATGCCCCCCATTTTTTCTCTCTCCCCATCCTAGGCATCTATTACAAAAGCTCTATGCTAGTGTCTTTCAAAACTAGTACTGCAATACTTTGACATAGCATGAACAGAACTAGTAGATTAAAATTACAGTAATTCTAACAAACTAAAATAAAATTAACTGCAAATGTCATGTTGTATTACAGAGAGCAGGAACAGATACTGCTAATATTTAGTTAAACTTTTGCCTCAATTTATGTTAAGTATGAGTCACCATATGTTTTATATATTGGGGTCAAAATAAAATGAAGTTTATAAGACACTCTTATGTTAATATATTTCTGAATATTTGTCTTTAAGAAAAAACTCCCCTATGTGGTAGTTTGAATGTAATTGGTCCCCATAAGCTCACAGGGAGTGGTACTATAAGGAGGTGTGGTTTGTTAGAATAGGTATGGCCTTGTTGGAGGAAGTGTGTCACTATGGGGGTGGGCTTTGAGGTCTCCTATGCTCAAGCCATGCTCAGTACGGCACTCAGTTCACTTCCTATTGCTTGTGAATCAAGATGTAATACTCTCAGCACCAAGCCTGCCTGCACATCACTGTGTCCCATCATAATAATAATGAACTAAACCTCTGAAACTATAAACCACCCACAATTACATGTTTTCCTTTATGAGAGTCACCGTGGTCACAGTGTCTCTTCATGGCAATAGAAACCCTCTGTGAATCTCTGTGAATTTGAGACAGCCTGATCTACATATCCAGTTCCAGTATCTGCCAAAACTAAGACTATGAACCATACGACCTCAGACACACTGGATCCAAGAGTGGATGGGGAAGACGATTCTGTCTGCCTTGGTACTGGCCAATCATCTTCGGAGTCATACCTTGCTATGCAGGGATAGAAATGGTACCAGAAAGCCAAATAATAAAAATCCCAAACAATAATAATCATCTGACACTGGAAAAAACTCAAGCCAGAGTTTGGTGACATGCCCAACGTCAAGTACAGAAGGTACTGACAAGCAGCCAAAGCAGAAACCTGGCTCCTCGGTGCCATTTTGGTACAGATTTACTATGGAGGCAGCACAATCCTAGGGTTCCTAGATTTCAGAGTCCATTTTTTCTGTCCTGGCTGTTTTATGTATCTACTTGAACCTCCTTAACTCAGACTGACATCGTGGCTTTCTTTGCTGTGTCATTACACAAGTTTGAGGTTTCTGAGGTTAGAGTCTGAATAGCTTTTCAACCTCTGACTCAAATGTACTCTATTTCCCCCAGACACAGAACTTACTACTGAATCTCATTTCCATGAGAAAAACAAAGGGGGTAGTGATTCATGCCTCAAATGCTAGGCTTATTGTTTAAAAACTGCGTATGCCTTTTCCTGATTGTAAAGTGACCCGAGGCAACTGCACAAAATGCAAAATGTACACAGAAGATGCAGGTTACCCAAGTCAGACCCTGAGCTCATTTTGCAAAGACAGTGTTTTGGTACTAAACTGAGACCAAACTGTAAATGGTCTGTGTGAACTCTGCCCTTTTACTCACAACTGTCATGTGTCGGGACACAGAATTTGTAATGATTTATAGTGTGGGCTGAACATTGCATGCTCCTGACTAACCATCATTAATTATACCATTCACTCCTGACAAGAATTTCAAGTTTTTTTTTTTTCCTGAGTCTGTCACATATATAAATAATAAGACAGTAAGCCATTTTTACATAATTTTTGTGCACATCTCTGCTTATCCCAATAGGATAAATGTCTGATCAGGAATGATTAAGTAAAATGCTTGTGCTATTTTACAACCTGATTTTTACTGAAATTCCCATTTCACAAAGGTTTACCGGATCCAGAGGCAGAGCAGGAGGTTGGCTTGTGTTCTTTGCCAACACTGCGCAGTACTATTTTCAAAGCCCTGTGGTTGCAGGTAAAACTGTATCTTCTTGTATTTACTCATATTTCTTAATTCATAGGGGTTGTGTGTTGTTCAGAGGTATACTGGCCATTTTGTGTGTATATGTCTCTCTACCAATCCCTTGTATGTAGATCACTTGTGTGTATATAAAGTAATGTTCATACCCTATGCCCATTTTTAGTTATATAATATACCTGTATTTAGTTATTTGTAAGAGCACTTTATAAAACAAGGGCACTAAATTTTTGACTATGAAATGTGAAGCAAATACTTTCAGAATGATTTTTAATTGTGTGGCAATTTAAAGTAATATTTTTTTTTCTTTTACATTGTCACCAGCATAGAAATACGTCATGCCATCTGCTGGCAAAAAAGCAGAATAGTTGGGTAACTTCTCATGTTTCCAAGGTAGTATGTATATTGGTGCTTTTCCCACACCATTTAATTTAAAACTAGATACCAAAGGTGAACAGCTGATTGGGGTTTTTATGACATTCTGGAAGTTCACATAATCCCGTGGCTATAGATCTTCTATCCCATTCAAATATTAAGGCAGGAGAGGGAGGGAAAGGCTTCAGGAAGTTAGACGTGAAGGGGAAAGCTGAATTAGAATCTCTATCATAGTACTTCTGGGGTGATATTTGAATATAGCTATGTGAACCCTGTTTAAAGGAGTCATTAATTCAAATTCCGAATTTTGTAATGACATAATTAAGGAAAGGAACCTTTAACATTTACATTAGCGGCAGCTCCAAAGGGGAGGTTTTTAAAACCAATGCTTGCATCGGGCATAGGAGAAGATGTTGCCATTTGATTCTGGATGAAGATGGTCTTAACAGCTAATGATAATACGGGGCTCCCATGGAATTAGCCAGAAAGTGCAATTTAATGCGGGTGCCGAATATAACATGAGCTGTGATTCTTGTTTACTGCTTACAGACTCCCTTGGGAGCAGGTCTAGGAAAAGCAGTGTGTCCATAGGTGCTGTGCAAACAGACTCTGCCAAGACACCAGCTGAACACAGACAGAGGATGGACCAATTGGTTGCTGATTGTACTCCGATTCATGCACGTTCATAGCCAAGTACCAGAGCCAGCACTGACCTCTCTTGACAGACAGCAATTAAGAAGGCACCGTCTATAGGAAGCTGCCCTTAGGAATGCACTGAGCTGATCTTTTGCGACTGTGTGAATTTCTACTCAGCCTCCCTGAGTTCTATGGAAAACCAAACTCAAGCTATCCCAAGAAGCCCTTCAGTTAGAGCCGTGAATGCAGTCCACAGAAGTGGGAAGGGGCGTTTGAGCCTCAGGTAGCAGATCTGAGCCTCTCTATAACTGGAAATGAGCAAACAAAAATACTCTGGACTGAGGACATAGACTTTTTAACAATAGAATTAATGCAGATGCTTGAGAGGACAGCTCAGCGGCACATACATGGAGCCCTGGGCTCAGTCCTTAACACTAACAACAACTGATTTTGATTCTGTGGGAGAAAAAATAAAATAAGCAACTTCCAGACAAGATTTTCCCTATTGGGCTTGTTAGCTTGAGCTAAATGGGCAGAATTTTAAGATTGTATTTCGTTTTTTAAAAATCCAGGGGTGTATGAAGAACCTTATATGGTGGTACACACCTGTAATCCCAGCACTCTGAAGGCAGAGGCAGACAGAGAGAGAAGGCCAGGCCGGGCAACATAGCAAGGCTTTGTCTCAAAGACGAAAACACAAAACAAGAGAAAAGGTTGGTTGAAAACCAAGCCTGGGCACGCCCTGATCAGGAAGCACATCTGGCCAGCAACCGAGTAAATGGAACAAGACTTCAGGCCAGGTTGGCTTGGAGCAGAATCTGGCAGAAGGCAGGAGTAAAGGACCATAAAAAGCAACCGGGACTATTTCCCTGTTCCCCCATCCAGGCTAGGGGGCAGATCAACAATATCCAAGAGACCCAAACCACAGATGAGTCAGATGACAGCCACTTGAGAGCTTGGGAGGGCCACAAGTGGGGTAACAGGGAAGATGACCTCAGTGTCCCTTCAGCAACCTGGCAGAGAGGATGTGGCCATCTCCAGACAGTAATTTCAGATCTCCAGAGCTAGTGATGACTACATGTCTGCAACAGCCTTGCTGTCATGACAAGGCAGGAGAGCTATCCTGTATCCTAAGCAACCCAAACAAGGAGTGCGGACATTTAAGTGGAAGCAGCGTTGAATGGATGAAGAAGAAGAAGTCCAGGAGAAAGTGAGCTAAGAGCTCACGTCTGAAACCAGTTTGGTGAGCCCCCGACTCTGCAGGGAGCAGTTGCAGAGGTGGGACACAGCTGTGGCATCTCCCTTCTTCCCACACAGGGCAACATGACGGGCAACTGACCGTGCAGTGTTTCTGGAACCCTCAAATCGAGCCTGGCACGTCCCAGCATCTTTCCAACCAAATAGCCACCGCAGACCTTATAGAATTGCAGCTGGACTTCCGGTCAAGTTAGTATTGCTCAGAATCTTAGCCCCGAAGTATCACTCACATAAACAAAGGCAGCTAGAGAAACACCTGGAAAAAAAGGGGTGGGGGTGGGGGAGTAGCTCACCAACCACCCTTCCAGGTGGAACAAGAAGAGGAATTGGGAAGTGGGCGATGTGTACACAACAAAATCTGACCTGACCCGACAGAACTAAATGCTAAGGGGGAGGGGGGGGCCTGGTTTTTAAACACAGAGACGTGAGCAAGAACCCCAAGGCAAGTAAGTTTCTGTGGACTTCTTCCTTTTGATGCTTTGGAAAATATTTTTAAAATGTCAAATTTCCAGGGCTGGAGAAATGGCTCAGAGGTTGGAAGCACAGGCTGCTTTTCCAGAGGACCAGGGTTCAATTCCCAGTACCCACATGGCAACTGTCTGTAATTCCAGCTCCGGGGCATCTGACACCATCACACCAATGCACATAAAATAAAGTGAAATAAATTACGGTAATAAGTATGAAAATTAAAAAAAAAAATGTTACTTTCCAAACAAGCACACAAAAACTCCTGTAATTTCAAAGACTCTCTAATGCAGGTGGCCCGAATCCCAGTGGCCTGTGTCTTCTCCTCAGGGAGAGGTGCCACACAGATGCAGTTAGTTCCCTTGCCTGATGCTGCAAACGCCTAACAGAAAATGGGGGGAGGGGGTGAAAAGAGAAGGCGGGCTATAAACTCTGTTATCTGGAAGGAAATGATCTCAAAAGGTGAAAACAGCCTTTGACGCTTAGCGTGCACGGACCCAGCCTGCGAGGTGCAGCTTCAGTCAGCACATGGCATAGGCCAGCAGCTCTGGGCAGCTTGGTGACTTTTCTGGAGTCACACAGATAAGCCAAAGCCAAGCTGGACTTGAGCCTAACTTTTCCAACTCAGAGCCCATCAGTTGCTCCAAACAAGGAAGCGACTCCCTTTTCCCCATATCAGAAAAGGATTTTCTTCTTATTTTTTTTTTTAATTATCGAATTTATTTATTTTCCTCCAAGTCTATGTTTACTTTTGTTGAAAAGAGTGAAAACTTGATAAACTTCAATCCAGGCTCAGAAACTTGTGACACCTGGCCCTGCTTATTTTGTTGAGGGGTGGGGTGGGAAGGGAACGAAGAGTTCTACCCTGAAACATAATAAATGAGACCTTGAAGGCATCCTCCATCAATGCCAATCGTGGAAAAAGAAAAAGGAAAGAAGGAAGAGGAGGAGGACTAGAAGGAGGAGGAGGAGGAGGAAGAGGAAGAGGAGGAGAAGGAGGAGGGGGAGGAGGAGGAGAAGGAGAAGGAGGAGAAGGAGAAGGAGGAGAAGGAGAAGGAGAAGGAGAAGGAGAAGGAGAAGGAGAAGGAGAAGGAGAAGGAGAAGGAGAAGGAGAAGGAGAAGCCCGCATTTCAGAGGTGGGACCAGCCGCCTGATCTGTCCCCTTCCCACGGGGCAGCCCCTCTGGCTGTGCCTTCACTTTTCAGAGTCATTTGCTGCAGCATGGCCTAGGGCCATTGTGGCTTTCAGAAGGACACTGGCTTTTGTAAGGCAAGGAGGAGATTTCCCAGGCACGCTTTGTGTGCCTGAGCTTTCACTAATTGATAGGAGCTGCAATGCTCACCTCTGTTCACTCGGCCTCCCCTCGGGGTGTGTGTGTGTGTGAGTGTGTGTGTGTGTGTGTGAGTGTGTGTGTGTGTGTGTAGTGTGTGTGTGTGTGTGAGTGTGTGTGTGTGTGTGTGAGTGTGTGTGTGTGTGAGTGTGTGTGTGTGTGTGTGTGTGTGTGTGTGTGTGTGTGTGTGTGTGAGTGTGTGTGTGTGTGAGTGTGTGTGTGTGTGAGTGTGAGTGTGTGTGTGAGTGTGAGTGTGTGAGTGTGTGAGTGTGTGTGTGTGTGAGTGTGAGTGTGTGTGTGTGAGTGTGTGTGTGTGAGTGTGTGTGAGTGTGAGTGTGTGAGTGTGAGTGTGTGTGTGTGAGTGTGTGTGTGAGTGTGTGTGAGTGTGTGTGTGAGTGTGTGTGTGAGTGTGAGTGTGTGTGAGTGTGTGTGTGTGTGTGAGTGTGTGAGTGTGAGTGTGTGTGTGTGTGGGAGTGTGTGTATGTGTGTGTGTGTGTAAGAAAGAGAGAGGGGGGAGCACACTTGTCTGTTTTCAAGTTTTGATTGACTTTTTTCTCTCCTTTCAAAAAACTTCTGTGATGTAAGACAACAGTCATGGGTAGCAAATTTATGAAAAACCAAATTCTTCTTAGTGAAAAAAAAAGCAGCCATAGAATTTCTCTCCTCATGCTAATCTCCTGTTTAACATGCAATGACATCATCCTGTGGGGTGGGCGGGAGTGGACAGAAGACAATGAAGTGTCTGCTATAATTACAAGGCTTCGAATGCAGGATCAGGGAGGTGGCTGTGAGCAGGCAAGCCCTTCTCACCGCCCTTCCCGGGGAACACAATGGGACACAGTAATGCACTGTGGTGATACTAAAGGAACAGAAATCAAAGGACTGCACACATCAGCTTTCACTTTCTGATGCAAAAACATCTCCAACAAGAGACCACTGAAATAAAACTGTATCCCCCCAATACACACACACACACACACACACACACACACACACACACACACACACATAACTGAGCCGAATTGAACTGCAGTGTCACAGAGGACGTGTGCATAAAAAAAAACAAACAAACAAAACACACACACACACACACACACACACACACACACACACACACAGGCAAAACCAGAAAAGAAAGCACTTTTTACTTTTTATGACACAAAATATCCATGCATCGCTTGCCATAGGGCTCTGTGCTAACTTATAGGAAGCAATTAACCTTACCAGACGACACTGTTTTCTTTTGTAAGAATAACATTCCTAAGTCCCCCTTTAAAAACACAGCTATCGCCAGGCAGTAGTGGCACATGCTTTTAATCCCAGCACTCAGGAAGCAGGTGGATTTCTGTGAGTTCCAGGCTAGCCTCAGGAAAAGAACAAAGAAACAACAAAAAGCCCCACAGGTTTTGAGGTGTATCAAAAATGACAAGAGAGTTGCTAGCACATTTTCTAACCATAAGGACTTCTCACAAATAAAGTTTCTATTTTACAGAATTCCCCGATCAGTCAGTATTAAAGAGGCCATTGGGATACAAGGTAGCAGGCTTGAACAATCAAATGTGGCTTGTCTAAATTAATGCATGTTTCAAGCAATTTACAAATAGCAACTTCTAGAAGAGTGAATGTGACACTTTTGGTAGTGTCATTGGGGCTACAGGAAGAGATTGGTTTTTGAATTGTATGGTAAGGAAGACAGAGCTCAATCAGTTTCAACACATGAAGGGTCCTGATTAGACAAAGAAAAGTGAAAAAACTGGGGAACTTTGAGCTAAGACCGTAAGAAATTATAAGCTCAGATATATGAGTGATGCTACAAATCACTCTGCAGAGTGGCCAGGGCTACAATCAGCACCAAGATGAAGCCGCTTTCCTAACATTTCTTAGCATTTCCCCAAAGGGTTAAAAGCACTACCCATCACTATAGATATTTTCCCTTTCTAAGAAGGTGTTCCCTAAAACCGGAAAAACGGAAGATATCTTACTTGGCTTATAGTTCAAAATATCTGCATATTGCTTAGAAAAAGAACACCATGCCAGAGCTCAACCTTGTGTCACACACCTGTGATCCCAGCACGGGGCGGGGGGTGGGGTGGGGGACTTCTGTAAGTCAAAGGCCAGCCTGGTCTACATGGTGAGACTTGCCTCAGAAGAGCAGGACATAAACAAAAAGAGGATGCTCTGCTAATTACCATGGAGCCAGTCAACCTGGCTTTTCAACAAATGAAAATAAATGAAATGAATGAAAACGAACTAAGTACGCAACCCACTCTTGCAATGACGGCTTTTGAATTATCGAAAAGATTATAACACGGTGACAGCTGTGAATGGCAGATTTCCACAAACAGCGTCTATTATACAATGACTGCTTCAACTTGGGCTGAGTTAAAGTGGGTGACATGGGGACAGAAAATAATATGCTCCTGTCCAAATGTATAGGTCTTTGAAAAATTGATGAAAATACATAAAACCACCACTGCCAACAGCAAACACGCCCATGGTGATTTAAAGTAAAATGATGCTAAAAAGCATGGGAAGGGAGGTGGCACAGGAGATGAAATAGGTAAAACTTAGGCATGTTTCACCCAAGGAAAAAAGGAACAGGTGACATTCATGGATCATTTAATAAGGTCTCATATGTCTACCTTTCACATGGTCTGGAGCCTCTGCAAACTCATTCATCCACTGTAGGGCAGGAAACTGAGGGACAGAGAATTAAAGTATGAAGCAGAGCTCACATTTGAACCTGTGTATTCCAGCACCAAGTGCTGTCTTTAACTGGTCTGTCAAACTCAAGAAGGCTAGAAAGGCTTCAACTCTGGCCCTTCACACCTGTGCACAATTCTAGGCTGTAAGACACACTTCAGCAGAAACTTCAGCAGGTACCCATTCATTGAGGCTTCTCCCCCCCCCCCCCATGAAGAACCAGACAGAGCTGGGTATAGAGGAGGCTTCTGTGGGCATGACAACCCGAGTTGAGTGGTATTTCAGGAAACTCAGGATTCCAGTGGGATATAAAATGAGATGCCCCAAGGAGGCTATGCAGCCTTGTCTGTTGTTGACACACACTGAGCATGGATGGACATTTCCATGTCCAGGAAGAGAACAAACAGCACTCAAAATGGGACCTTTGAAAAAGATCTTCAGTACAAGATAAAATTGGCCTGAGAGTTGGTGGAAAATCATATCTCAAAAAAATTTTTTTTTCTTTAAGGAACAAAGTGAGGTTCTGAAAAATAACTGGTACCCAAACACATAAGACATCTCTGTGAAACGATAGAGAACCATCCAAATAGGATGAGCTATGATGCGAGGAAGCAGCAGGACCCTGACCTGCGGAAATCAAGTGGTGGAGATAACTGGACCGGCAGAGTCTGGACCAGCTTCACCTCCTGAGCATCCTGTAAGCAAATGCAGACACAGAGACGCAAAGTAATTTATCCACAAGAGCACAAATCTACTTAGCAGAGGTGATTAAAGCCCAGGCTCTCTGTCCCATTGTTCTCAGCCACTGGCCACTTGCCTTTGTCAAGTCTCTGAAAGGTGATAGTTTATAAATAAACGGCCTGCTACACCTTAGTGTTTAAAGGAAATCTATAACTTGGAAATGGCCTACAGTGTAAGTAATCACTGCACCTTTTCATTTTCTAATACAGCTTGTTTCCCACTCTATAAGGTGATTGTAATTTCTTGAGTCTGTGACACCTCATGACTCACCATTGTGCCCTAGTAGACCTAGTTCCTGGCATTACCCTAAGGCTCTTTAACTTAAAGCCTCTTTGTCTCCATGGTTAAAAGATACCCACATTCCTTCTTTCCCACAAAGAAACAGAACCGTATCAGAAATTTAGACTCCTGAAGGACTTCGCTCTGAAATCTGCTCTGTGATTAATTTAAGGTCTCTGGTCTCTCTTTTTCTTATTCAAAGTATGGTTTTGTTTATTTCTTTTATTTCCTTCTTTTTGTGTTGTAAATTGGAACTTTTCATTGCTAACTAGCTTCAGATTTGTAAGGAGGCTGCCTACCAGGCATGGGGAATCCATTTGCTGGGTAAAGTTTGCCAGAAATGAATCGTCTAATGATAGAATCCTATTTCTAGATGACCCCACGGAGGGAACTAATTTGACACATTATTTCATTTGTATTTGTATGCTGGAATGATATTCCAAAGGCTCTAAATAATCTCTCCTCTGTGTATAAAGCAATACAGCAAAAAGCAGACAGGGTGTAATGGCGTATCTAACTGACCATGATAACAAACACTGACCTCATGCTAGGCGTCTAAAAATAACCCAAACTAATATTATCTGTAGAAAACATGGCTGTGATTGGATAGTGGGGAGACATACCATTAAAAAATTGAAAAAGAGAGATGAAAAATGAGAGAGGAAGAGACGACATGGGGATGAATGAGTGACAATCAAGATAGCACATTGGAAGAACACAAGACTACTGGGATGATACATGGGACTATCACTGTTTGCACATGGCACACTCCAACAGAAGACATTTTTCTCATAAGTAGGACTATATTCCAAAATCACAATAAGAGCTATATTTTAGCAAACACATTAATCAGTGGTAGTTGATTGCCATTATGAAGCATGATGTATTGCTACACTTTCACACAGCGGGCAGTACAGGTGTTTACATCAGCATGGACAGAAACCCATAACGTTTCAGTATGTGATGGCATACTCAGTTTCCCAACTCAGTAACGGAGCCTGTGGAACCGCTGTTGTGTGCTCATGGGCAAACACGCAAACACACACACACACACACACACACACACACACACACACACACACACTATGATTCATGGACATGTAAGTGGCTGCAAAAATGTAGCCTTAAAATTTGCAATTTAAAGACATTGTGGGCAATAAGCTTTTTAAAATTATTTAATTTTGCATTCCTTTTAGATCAGAGGTTCTGAACCAGTAGGTCAAGGTCCCTTTGGGGTCCCATATCAGATGCCCTGCATGTCAGATATTTACATTATGTTCCATAACTGTAGTGAAATTGCAGTTATGAAGTAGCAAACAAAATAGTTTTATGGTTGGGGGTCACCACAACGGAAGGACTGTATTAAAGGGCCTCAGCATTAGGAAGGTTGAGAACTATCTTGTAGATCCTGACTGAATTTTTGTGTTTAGTGGCTTCTTACAGGATTGTGTAATGGAAGAAACAGCTGTGTGCTGTAAACACTACTCTTTCATAGAGAAGGCATACCGGAAGGAGGAGCGTGTGGCGGAGACTCGGTGAACTTGCCTGTTGTATATGCATCAGAGCAACACGAATGTAACATGCTAGTGCATCATCTTCAAACTCTGAGTGGTCTCCTTTCCACCCATCCGTTCCCTCTGCAGTGGTTCTGAGTTCTTCTGTGTCGTGAAGAACCAGTGACCCCTCAGAAGCCAAAGCTCTGTACTGACAGACAATCCCGCTAGTGCTGAAGTGGCCATTCACCAGAAGCCACGCCACTACTAGTCAGCACTGTTTCTGGTCTGTGGTGGAATTGCCACCGTGGTTCATGCTGAGGGCCTGAAGGCACCTGGGGAAGGGTAAGTCGGTTGGTCTGAGCCCGGATTCTAAACCAGAAGCAAGGTGTGTTCTTTTGAGTGAAGGTGTCTTTTGGCCTATTTCTAATAAATGACAATATTTGGTTAAAGGGTGAATTAAAGCACCCCTCTCGCCTCCTCCCCCCTCTCAAATATCACT
Organism: Cricetiscus sungorus; assembly: GCA_030556225.1. NCBI lineage: Eukaryota > Metazoa > Chordata > Mammalia > Rodentia > Cricetidae > Cricetiscus > Cricetiscus sungorus. The sequence continues at coordinate 11,851,187 of JANBXA010000411.1, read as the reverse complement.
CTAGAAAGGAGAAGGAATAGTGATTTTCCAAATTCATATTGACTACAAAAATATATCTTAGGCTGACATTGAAATTGGTTTAGGGTTAAGTTAATTCTGAGATGCTTACCTTAAAAAATAGCTGTTATCATCGTTGGTTTCTAAACTTGGAAAAGTATAACCCCACAAGGAATTATCATCAGAATCCTTGAATGACTGGCCACCGTACTGTCATCTATACACATTATTACCATGAAACTACTATACATAAGTTTCTTTCAAGTTTCAGCATGCTATGTATAGTTTGCTGTAACACACAATAGTGTCCTATAAGTGTTACTAAGGAAAAAAATGATCAAATTAGAGATGGGACAAATCCAATCAATGACTTAAAGGTCTGGTTCCCACCTTTAGTGCCAGCACTCTCTCAGGAAGCAGAGGCTGACCAATCCCACAGTTTGAGGCCAGCCTGGTCTACAGAGTTCCAGGTTAGCCAGAGATAAACAGGGAAACCCTGCCTCAAACAAAGCCTAAATAAATAAATAACAAGCTCTCAAATGTCAATAGCCAATCACAAGCCCTATTACCATAAAAATCACTTTCCATTTGGATAATCACAGCTTTCTGGATGATCACCTGAACGCACTTTGTTGGTAATAATCTGATTTGAGCGTGGCTCCCCAAGGGTATTCCTATCCTCATGTACTGACTTGTTAAATTATGCTATGCTAATTGATGGTCCACATGACAAGATATGCATAGCTGGTCGTGAGCATTAAAATGCGGGCCATTCTCAATTGTGTACAACACAGTCAAACTGCAGACAATCCCCAAGTCTCTATGCCATAGTCCCTCAGCCTCCTTCCAAACACTTGTAAATAAGTAGCTAGTCTGAGGTGGAAAGCAACATCAAAAGCCAACACACAAGTTCTCGTTTAAAGGGGAAAAGACAATGAAGTTATTTCTGATTTGGCATTGTGTGTAGATAAAATACCCACAAATTTGCCTTTTGAAATACTTTCCACACAGGTGTCTGCCATTGTGCAAACACACTTAGTTTTATCTGGCTTGCACTTTCCACAAAAAGAGATAAGAAACGGCAAGGCCAAGAGTCCCGATGCTGGGAAGTCAACGCTCTGAGCATCCTAAAGCTGTAGCTCTTTCCTGATTGACAGTCCTAGTCAGGCAGATTTTCTAGAACAATTTTTTTTTTCATGGGCCTTTTAAACCTTGTTTTAAAAACATCTTAAGGTGCATGGAAGACAAGCCCCCATCTGCCTCTCAGTGCTGATCCACTGTGGTAGCGTTCATGATGTCCTGGGTTACAATCAGCTCCACCCTTTTGCAAACTGAGTTCTGCAGAAGTCTGATGCACAATGCAAGTGACAGGTCAAAATGTACGCATCAATAAAACTGAAGCGGTTCATTCAGGGTAGCTTATGCAGCTACAAGAATAAGATGGGAGAGTGTACCAGTATATCCCAGAACTCTAGTTCCTTCATTTATTTGTTTGTTTGTTTGTTTAGAGCCTTCTGCAGGACATTTACACGGACCTAAAGTAGTTTAATCCCTGTATTTTCAGAAAAGGAAAGGACATAGCAACTTTCCAGAAAGCTCCAGGACTGACAATAGATAGATAGGTTCCTATGTAGCCAGGGCTGCTGCATAGGTCAGGCTTTCAGGACCCTTGGGGGGAAGGGAGCATGCCCACCCTGCTTCCCCTGACAAAGCGGCAGGCCCTTTCCTGCCTCGGGGCAGTGAACCAGCTAATGCACTTTTATTTCCTTGGGACTCGGCACTGTCAAAATCAGCCCTGATGTCTTCTGTTCTTCTGATTCTCTAGCACTCAGATGAAGAATTAAGCACGGATGTCCTGACAGAGTTTGGTTCCTTTGTCAGGGGTCATGAATCCTTACAATAGCTATTGCCGTTGGTAAACTGAAGGAGTTGGCTCTAAAACAGTTTCAAACTGTTTGAACACTGAGTTTGGGTTCAAAACTTCCCAGGCCACAAAGAGATGTCTATGACATCTATGACCCAACTCGCACAGATCATATATGTTGGAGCATATTTTATGCACATGTACATATTTTTTTTTAGTGTATCCTCAATGAAAAGAATTTACAGGGCTCTCTTACAAATGTCTGGTTTGCACACACTGTAAGCTTAGTTGACTTGTTACGAAAATAATTATTACCAGCTCTTGGCCTAGGATTTATCAGTAAGCCGTCTAAGTCATCTTACGCTGCAGGGTTGCAAACTGAACTGCACTTGCTGACCATGTTTCTAACGACAGACTGCCTGGCAATGGACAAATGGACACCATCTCAAAAGCCATAAAACGTGAGGAGCTCTTCTCCCTTCCAGTGGATCAGAATAAAACTTTCTTTAACACCCCCCCACACACACACACACATAAGAAAAAAGAGCAAAAAAACTAAAAACCTTCCCACTTTCCCACTGAATTTTGCACTGAGAAAAGACCTGGAATTCTGGTTGTGAGAACATCCCCTCCTTATGTAACCAGGCGTCCACTGTGATAAAAAAGCAGTTTTCATGGGTCTTTGACACACCCCATCTTCCAGGTGATGACTCTGCAAGATGGCTACAGAGCTGTTCATCATGATGGCATGGTGGTGTTCACCTAGGCAGCGGGGTATATGTTCCATCTTTAATCTTTTTCTAGTGGGGTTTTTGTTTGTTTGTTTGTTTGCTGTGTTTTGGCCAAATGTGATATTTTTGCTGGATTTCAGGAGCCCCAAAGTAACACGGTGAGGCGGGGCCTCAGGGCCAGGTGTGCGGTGTTCTGAGCTACTCCATCCCACAGGGCTGTGAATCTGGGCCAGTGGCTCACCAGGGACTGTTTTCATAACCACTGCAATCCCACCTTATTAAGGAAACCCTGGCGTAAGGAAAGGGGCAGAGGTAGGGACTTTCCTCCAGGACAACAAAGGCAGTCCTTAGGATATCATATTTTATCTTGGTCCCTCCAAAACGTGTGGCAACAGTTAGAAGCAGACCCCATTTGACAAGTGAGGTGTGGTGCACGCTGGTGCCTGCTTTCCATCACATACGTCTCCTCTCAAATCACACATGGATTCTCTTGTGTCGTTTTCCTCGAGCATTCATCTCAGTAGCTAGCCCTCAGCACCTACGGGCACTCCTGTACGCCCTGGAAGCGCCTACTCCACTCGCTTATTCTTGTCTTGTTGGTGTTGGCGGTCCAGGCCCCGCAGCTCGTTTCTAAGGTGCTTTCCCGGGCAGGGGTACTTCTTACTTTCCCACATCTCTCCAGGACCAAGGAAACATGACTTCACACACAATAGTGATTACTACCCTCAGACCGCAGTGCCAAAATGAAACAAAAGCTGCGAGCCCTGGAGTACGATGTTTGGAGATGCTCGGTCGTTGCCTCGGCAGCGGTTCGTTAGTCTTGGGTTGCTGCTGGGGGCGGAGTGCTGGTACCTGGGCAACCTTTGTCAACACGACCAGTCCAGGTTTGAGCAATCAAAACGTGGGGCTTGTTGGGCTTTTCCATCTTCACTCCTGATTTTTAGGAATTAGAGTAACCCCACCACCACCACCACCACACACACACAATTTGTAAGAAAGCAATCTTTGTAAAATAGCGCCGAGTTTTAAGGGAATGGTGTGTTTTCCTGAGTAAATTATGAACAGTGGGGATAACTTCCGGCACACTTCCCTTCACACTCCATTGCTTGTTAACGAGCACTCAGTACCGTTTGCCTCGAGTTCGAGACACAGTCTTTCACTTCCTGTTTTATCCCTCACCCGCCATTCTCCCTAGCACAGTACCACAAATACAGAACGTGGCCCGCAAGGTGGCGGTAAGCAAAGTGTAGGCCTGGGGCTGCCCAGCTACTGTTGTATGCTTTTAAAACCTGACTAAATCTTCCTGAAAAGGAAGAAAAAAGCACGGAGGTCGCCTGCAATGCCACCCTCGGTGAGCAGTAACAGCTGCCTCTCTGGACTGCTCTTAGCTGGACTTAATGGATGGTTATTGGCCTTGCCTCACACAGCTCCTGAGTCCCGGCAGCCTGCTTCCTGCCACCTCCCTGCCTATGCTGGTCTGCATGGAGTAGTTCCACAGTGCCCATTAGGAACCCTTGAGAGCCATTACTGTCCGCAGACTAAAACATCCTTTCTACTCAGGTTTTGAGAGAGAGAGGGAGGGAGAGATGAATAGTTATTTCTAGATGGTCTGAGAGAGCCATCATTAACTCCCTAAGGAATGAAGGCGCCTGAACACAGCAAAGACACGATGTTATTTCCTTTATGTTGGCCCGCACCGGGACCAAAGGAGGGAAGTCACCTAGTGTGTTAGGATGTGGATGCTAAGCACCCTGACATTTCAAAGCGGAGAGGAACGCCAATCTCACTGGAATCCAGTCTTGAGCCTTGTGCTAAAAACACAAGATTCCGAATAGGATGGCTCTGGAACTAATTTGGAAATTGCAGACTATATGCTGCAGTGTGGACGCTGCAGGTCTAAAAGGGAACAACAGGACAGGAGCAGGTAAAGCCAAGGGATACTAAGCACACAGCCCTCCCTGCAGGTGGGCTGGGCAGGCTTGAGCGGGAGGGCCAGCGGGATGCCTAGGGTTTGTGTTAAAATAACTTTCCCAGGCAAGCCCCATTTACCACAGTGAGTATTGGACAAAGGCCTGGTTATTTCATGAAAAAATAAGACTTGCTCTTTTAACATCAGAGTCCCTCCTGTCATCTTGGGCAATGACATGATGAGGGAGAACAAGGAAGCCATGGGGACAGGGACCCTGCCCTGTGTGTGTACCTAGGACAAAGGAAGCAGTAGGGCGAAGCCTTGGGCCTTGCGGAGGTCACGGGTTCCCTGAGTGATAAGTCAGTCCCTTCCTTCCTTCCTTCCTTCCTTCCTTCCTTCCTTCCTTCCTTCCTCCCTCCCTCCCTCCCTCTCTTCCTTCCTCCCTTCTTCCCTTCCTCCCTTCCTTCCTTTCTTCCTTCCTCCCTTCCTTCCTTCCTTCCCCCCTTTCTCCCTCCCTTCCTTCCTCCCATCTTTCCTCCCTTCCATCCCTCCCTCCTTTCTTTCCCTCCCTCCTTTCTTTCTTTCCTTCCCTCCCTCCCTCCTTCCTTTCTTCATTCCTTTCTTTTTTCCTTTTTGTATGACAGGGGTGTCTCTCCATCACAATCGTGGGATACTTCCTACGCCCTCAGAAGATAACATCCCCTGTAACTATATGCACCATAGTCTACAGTTAAGCTCGGGAAAGAAACAATAGAAGGGAAGTGAATAGAATTCAGTGCATCATGGCAAGCCTGGGGTTCTGTAAAAGCTGATTCTTACTCCTGGAAACATGCAACAATGACTCAAACCCAACATCATTAAGGCACAAAAATCATATACACAAACAAAAGCTTTGTGATGGCATGGGGACCCAGACATAGAAGGGCATATAACACATTGCTTTATGTTCAAACACTCAGCTGCTGAGCTGTCTCTTGAGTGAAAGATGGGCTGTTGTCTCAAGACCACTACGAGGCCAGCTCTCAGGGCCAGAAAGCTTCAATCAATGAGAATCAGCAGGGAATGATGGCCTTGGTACCCAGCAGCCGGAGTGTGCTGAGTGATTGTGAGGCAAATCCATGCTCAGCTGCTGAGAGACACCAGCATAGACTTCAGTGGCTGACCAGTCCCAAAATTATACAGTCTGCCAATGCCACGGAACAGGACTTCAAGACCTCTGGACTGATGTTCTGAGGGAGTCACACTGTGCCAACCTACCTAGTGTTTAAAAGGCCACCTATATCCCAGGTCCTGAATGACAAATCACACTACTTTTGAGTGAGACATGACTGGACTCCCACTGAACCTCAAAGCCCCAGGGATGGGCCCGTTGCAATTAAGGTAACACTAATTTTTCATATGTGCCCTAAAAGTAATAAAGGAATTAACAAGCAACAATGGCTCTGACTTCCACATGAGCCCTTGTCTACTGAGTCGTGGATGGTAACAAATATTCTACAGCAAGGCTGCTAGCTAAGAACTCACCAAACCAAACCAAATCAACCAACCAACAAACAACAACAAATTTCGTTTTTGTTGTTCTTGTTTGTTTTTCAAGACAGAGTTTCTCTGTGCAGCCTTGGCTGTCCTGGAGCTCACTCAGTAGACTAAGCTGGCCTCAAATTCACAGAGATCCACCTGCCTCTGCCTCCCCAGTGCTGGGATTAAAGGTATATGTGGCCAACACCTGGTCAAGTAAACCTATTTTATGCCTAGGGTACAGGATTTTATGCCACTATGCATGTGACTGCTAGATGCCTCTTCCTCCCCTAAGGACAGAAGTGTGATAGAGGTCACAGCTGTTCTGTTACTCACTTCACCCTTCAGAATCCATGGCATATGCTAGGTTCCTTTAAATAGTTTTAAAGTGACTGAATGTCTTGTTTTTTGTTTCTGTTTTTTTAGGACTCCATCATTCATCATATTCCTTGTCTCTAAATAGACTTAGATGCTTGAAACGCTGTATGAGGAGGTGTGGCTGATTCGCTGTAAGTATCCTGAGAGATACACCTCAGCTTTTAGAGAGTTTCAAAGTGAGTGGAAAGAGACCACTAGACTCGATCGCATCTAGAATCAGATGAAATTTCTCCAGTGTGTTCAAGAAACTTCGATAACAGTTTCCTCGAGCTCAAAGTAAGGATCATCTTTCTATCTCCACCCACCCCAGTCTGTGCTCTTGCTTCTTTCCACAGTGCTTAAGAATCAATATGAATCATTCCTTTGTCATTGACAGATTTTAGAATTTGGATTAAAAAATTTTAGATTTGGGCATTAAAGATGCAAAGGCCCCAAACCCAAAATCTCTAAAAATGAGACACTCTTCTGGCCCCAAACATTTTAGATATGGAATACTTAACCTGTACTAGAATCTTGCTTAGAAAACTTCATGCTTCCACAAGGCTGCCATACATCAGCTGTGCTCAGGGGGAAGCTGGGGCACTGAGGGACAGTCCTAACAGTAATTCATTCTGCAGCTGGCCAGAATGCTAAGGGCACTGTGTGTCCACAATCCAGTCCCCAAACCCAGCACTGACACTATTAAATAAGTAACCTCTTCTTATAGCAGGTAGTAGCATGAGGGACAGGATATGTCAGGCTAGCATGGCAATCTGGAGAGATCACTCTTTCTAGTCTCCAAGAGCAGTCCAAGCTAGGACTTTAGTCTGGAAAGTGTTAACACTTCAGCAGTTTTTTGCAATCCTTCATTTTGCAATACACATTTGTCATCACATAAAGACAATCCAAATACGAACATATACAAGAAAGCCACATGTTTACAAAAGAAAGAAAAGAGTCTCATAAAACAGAAATCTGGAAAAACCTACAGAGACGCTTGGTTTTTACTTGTTGAAACAAACATACTTATTGTCAAAGAGCACTTATCCTTTGTGAGATGGTTACAGAGATTTGCAAGGCATAAAAATAAAACACAATAATGAAAAATACCTTAAGCTGTACCTAGCCTTCAGCAAAATATGTGCTGATGGTCCCTAGACAGCATCCCCTCCACCCCCACCCACCCACCCATCCACCATCTTCTCTAAGTTCTGTGCTTGAAAGCTACAGTTGCAGGTCACTGAAATGTATAGGGTTTTATTCTAATCTCAAATTCAAGAGGAAAAGAAGGGGATGGTCCGATGGCCATATTACTGAGTTAAGAATGACTCATAAAGGCATCAACATTCCACACACATGGTTTGGAATCTCAGTATGGGATACTGGAATATGATCTAATCATCTAAAAAGTCCAACCTTGTCAATAACAGCACAGAGAAGAGAGGCATATAGAGAGAAAACTCTTGATTTCATACAAGATTCAAATTATAGTCAAGAAATAAAATGTTATCATTTCAATAGCAACCCTTTTGACAGACACACCTGGGTTTAGAAAGTGCATGATTGAGAACACTGTTTGATAATGCCCAAAAGGGACCAGATGGGAGAAAAGCATCCATCACAAAGAAAGAAGGGATGAGTCTGCATAAATTATCACCAAAGCCCAGAGATGTGGGCGGGGCACATCCTCACCGAGAGTGTTGTCAGGGAACAACTTTGCATATGACCATTGTTTGTGTCCTTACCTTTGATTCTCTTATTGTGTTCTTTTTTATTCTGCAAAAATAAGGCTGGAATGTCAGACTCTTCTGCACACTAAGGAAGATCTGTGAGCTGCAAAACATCTTTTGTGTCTGAAATGCCATGTGCCCTTTCTCTTTCTAGAGAAGGGAGTTGGAGGATCTTAGGGGCACCCAATTTATACTCACAGCTTTGAGTAAAATTAATATTGAAGTAGTCTGTAATCCCTTGAGGTCAGAGACATTGAAACAATAAAAAAAGGGAAATAACCTGAACTTTGAAACCTCTCACCTAGAATCCATGCCCTAAATAACCCACAAGGCAATCACTTAAATTCTTCTTTCTTAGGTCGTAGCTAGGCTAAAACCACTGACACAAACAAGACACAAAGACCCTTGTAGCGATGAGAGGAAGTTTGTTGTTGTTGTTGTTGTTTTTCTTTTCTTTTCATTTTTGTCCTGTACCCCCACCCCTACATGCTAGGCAAAGCTTTCCCAGGCAATGGTACCCCCACACCCTTTCAAGGTCTAGGCTAACACTGACGCAAGCCTCACCTGGAACTTCAGGAGAGAATCTTGCAGAGTGTCGAGATACAAAAAGTTTGAGTTCTTGGTCCAAGTTGCATTCGATCAGGTTTGTGTCCCATGATCGGATCCCTGTGGAGGAAAAGGAAGACAGTTGGCAGGCTTCCAGTGAGACACCTCCCAGTGGGCTTGGAAAGCATCCCTGGACTAGCAATGGATGCCCACATTGGAGAAGGGGAGGTCACTCCACTGAGACACAAGAAGAAGAGCAGGCAGTGAACTAAGCTGCCCTTCATGAAACACAAATGCAGCATGCGGGCGGCTGGAAAGAAAGCAGTTACCAGGGAAACGGCAGACTGGAGAACAGAGAGAAAGGGCAGAAGATGCCAGTTCTGGCTAAGAGGCTGCAGACCGACCACCGCCAGCTTCTTCGGGATCCACGACTACATGGCCAGGGTCAGACACATGTGGGATGGGAAGCCACCATTCAAGCCCAGGCCTCTGGCTCCCAAAGGATGTTCTTGGAGTGTGTTTGTGTGGCTTCTGCTTTACTCATTTTCACCTTGGTTTCTTAACCTCTGGATATCAATCCAAAATTGTGTGATCTTTAATAAGCATGTGGAAATCCAGGCTTGGCCTAGGAGTCCTAGCAGTCATTTCTTTTATCAAATCAACTTGCCAGAGAGTGTTTTCATTCACAATTGTAAGTTGTGCTGATTTTTTTTATTTTTTAATCCAGAAGAAAAAAAAAACTATAGGAAAGTGGCAACTTTTTATACTTGATAAGACTCTGATGGGATTGGGAGTGGGCATGAACTTCCTTGTGCTATCCTGGAAGGAACGACTAGGGGCCAGAGTAACCAGCAGTCAGGAATGAGAATGGTGGTGGTTTCTAGTTCTGACCACACCTCCGAAGTCTCTTCCTTACCTCCCCTTTTCCTCTCATCCCAAAGGGGATGCCTCAGAGGGAGCACAGAGAACATTAAGCAGGAGAACACTGGGCAGAAGCCAGCAAGAGCTCCGAACCCCAGAACATAAGACGGCTTATCTGTATTTGTGCTCACACGTATGTGCTTAGACTTCCTCCACAGATTGGTCATGATGGAGCCAGTACATAGCACCATGGCATGCTGTACACTGGTGGGAGCATCCTCAGCTGCCAGGAACCAACTTCTGAACCAACAAACACTTATTATCTTACTCCTAAGAGAGGGGCTTGAGCCCTTAGGTCTAGCTCTGCAAGTGGACTATCTCTAATCAAATAGTCAATGATTGGTTGGTTGGTTGATTGATTGATTGATTGATATTTATGCCGTCAGCCTACAGGGTTTAAATAACAGTGCAGGAAAACCACCTCTAAATCACTGATGTATACCTGTATTTGTCATCATTTACGATTGATTAAGCACTCTTAAGAGTAATCATGTGCATTATAAATACAATAAAGATATATAATAATATCTTAATTAAAGATATATTATATATATCTTTTAAAAGAGTGTGTCTCTCAGTTCATTTACATGTAAAGCTGTCTTCAACATTATTCTCTCTCATTTTTGCTTTTTTTTGGAGACAGAATCTTTCTACACAACCAAACCAACCCATAACTTACTTTATCTAGTCCAGGCTGCCCTTGAAATTGTAATTCTGAAATCTGAGCTTCTAGATTGTTGGGCAAAGACTGTTTCCATCAAAGGAAGATTTTTCAAAGAGCCATGTGCCCCTTAGACAGAAGCAGAATCTCTCATAGGAATAACGGGAAGAATTCAGACAAGAAAGAGTTAACATTCCCAAGGAGCATTCCTAAGGAGAGGCTAAATTATAAGGGGAAATTTTACGAGTCTCCCTGGAAACATTAGATGGCCTCAGTTTGCATTTGTGCTAATGGAATATTTAAATTTTAACAAGAAAGGCGTGTTGAGAGTTTGTGGGTCTTTTTTAGAGGAGAAATGATAAATGGCTTCTTTTTGTTCCCCGCAGAGCTTGACAGGTTGAGAGGTCTGAATTCATTAGAATATTTTACTTCTACATATACACTCTATCCTAGCCCCGCGTGGAAAGCCATTGAGTTCCAGCCTGAGCGGCCTGATTGGAACTGTTGACGGAGCTCCACTTTGTCTTCCGGCTTGTCAAGCTGGGTCAGTAAGTTAATAATGAGACATATGTATTTAAATTAAGTTCATACTATTTTTCCATCTTTGTTCTAAGTAACATCTAAATGGCTACATTATTCGAATGACTTCATCGGGGGCCAGGTATCCACTCGCGCTTGCGGAGTTGTTCGTCATTTTCCCCGTGTCACCACACAAGTGGTGAAATGTTCGCTTTATATTCATTTATGCATTTTACATTTATAACCTGACAATAGAAAAAAAATGGTCAACCTTAAGAAATCATTGAGCTAATTCCTAAATTAAACCAGTAGACAGCTAATAAAAATAACTTCCCCTGCGCAAACTCCCAATGAAATGGAAACTTCAAGGTTCTTTCTTTCTAAGACAGCAATTTCCAGCCAAAGTATTTCTTAATGATGCACAATGGCTGCTGTGATTTATAAAATAAAGATTACAGTGAACTCCCTGATTACTTTAGGTGGAAATGAACTTTGAACAGCCATATCAGTTTTGGAAATAAGAGACCTAGTAGAGAGACTTGGTCCCTTATGCTAGATATTATTAATAAAGGTAGACTAATTCTCAATAAGAATTGATTGCCTTTTTACTAATCTTCTAGATCTGCCCCTTTTATGACTAACTGGGAGCCAAAGTTAGAGGTCTGATTTTGATAAGCCATTGTCACATTCTCCCTCTGGACTCCATAGCTAGAGGGGAGGTGTCGTTAGGAGGTTCTGAAGAGATTTGGAAGCCAGGAACACATGTTGTATGCCTGACCCTTTTTTTTTTTTTTTTTTTTTTTTTTTCCTGGTGATCCTCTATTTCTAAGGACAAGCCCTTGATTGAAGCTTTGATTTTGTAGCAATAAGAGGACTTCACTCTGACTGGGGACCCAGGGGCTAACAATTGGAGTCACTGGAGGTAGGGAAGCCTTTGTATTTCAAATGCCTGGGCTCGAGAAGCATCTGGTGCTGGAGAATGCTCCTGGTTGCTCCAGAATTCCATCCCAGGTGACTAGGAAGCATCCAAGCATCTTTTCTTTTCAGTTTTCTCACCCAGGTGGTAGCAGAGTACAAAGAAGCCAACATGCACGTGGCTTTCAACAGATGGAAAAAGAAGGGGAAGGCCGTTTCAGAGGAGTCGAGGTGAAGAAGGGAGAGGAGTATCGGTCCCCAGTTCTGCAGGCCGGATTATGCCGTGTTCCCTGATGATGGAGGAATTTGGGCTTTAATAAAACAAAACAAAACAAAACAAAAAAAGCACCTCTCCTTTAGTGGATGAAAACTGCGTGTTTCTAATAGAAGCAGCAGACCAAAGAAAGCAGACGAATGGACCATGCAGTGCACGCCAGTGCTCAGGGTTCTATGTGACAGTCCCATCGCCTTTCACAAGCTGTTTTCCTCAATGGGTCCAATCTAATTGTTCCCTTTGAGAAACGGGCTTTTGAGTGTTTCTTGTAAATATCAGAATGGCCAGCCTGTAATCCTATGATTCTGTTTGGAAAACGACACTAAAAGGTAATTTGAACCTAGAACACAAGCATAAATCCAGAGAAACAACTAAAAAGAAAATGCTAAGTGGCTTCTTAGAGGAAAGATTTCCCAGTTTTCCTGTGACCCAACCTTTGGTTTGCTTTTTTCTTTACAAAGCCTGTAATCTAATGTCTGTCACACATTCGTGTGTGTAATGCAAAAGACATCTTTCAAAGCTTTGGTAGTGAAAAACTCACTGTCATAGATAACTTCTTACCACAGAAGCAAACAAACAGTGATTTATAAGAATTTATTTCTTAATCTGAAAGTTAGAGGTTACTTTGAGACGTAAGCTTTTAGGGAAGGTTAACAGAAAAGCATCAATTTAATGACCTTCCATCTAGGGACTGACCAGCCTGTGTTTCAACTTGGATCACAGAGCCCTTAGTGGTTAACACCAATAGGCAGCACAAGCAAAAATCCATCTGCCTTCTGACTTTGGAAGTGTGAAGATGAACATAACAAATGTAACACATTCTAGCATCTCTTTATCTCCCACCATATATGGTTTCCCCTTTTTTTTTTTCCTACTTTCTAGAAAAAAATGAAAATTAAATCCCAAACCTTTCCCTGGGTCTCCATTTCCTGGCCTACCATTTTGGACAGACCGTAATGGGTAAGGCAGCATCAGACTGTTTTAACTCACATCAAGAGATCCAAGGCAGTGGATATTACTGTTATCTATCTTCTTACTAGCACATCTTGTGCACTCCCAATGTCACCTAGAGGGACAGTGGCCTTATAATAGTAATTGAAAGCCTCAAGCTGACACGTAGTATTCATTAGGTGGCTTGGTTTCTTTAAAAAGAATGGTATGAAACAATGAAAACTCATTGTACCAGGCTTGAAAATCCAGTTTGCAGGGTACTGTTGCATAGTCTATGTATTAAAATATAACAAATGCCAGCATTTTGCTAAAAATAAATTAGGCTGACTGCACATTGGGGTCAACTGGGGAGGGGTGAATGAATCAGTTGGTGGTGGTCGCTATGGTTCGGAATCAAGTCCGATATAACTACACCAGTGTAGCTGGACCAGTGCAAGGAAGCGCTATTGTTTGAAGCTCTGGGAAGAAATGATCAACCCTGACTTTAAGCTTTTCGAACACAGCTGAGCAAGTAAGAGTGACCATTTTGCTTCCCTGGTCTCAAGAAGTACTTAGCACCCATCCTGGGGTGCTTCAGGCCAGTTGCTTTACCATCCCTCTGCAGGGGTCCAGACTCCCCCCCCTTTCCAGAGCACCCTGGATAATCAATATGCCAGTCCCCAGGGTCTCTAACTGCACACACAGTGCCCGAGTTTGGATGGGAAAAGGAGGAGGAAATAAGAAAGGCTAACGTATGAGAAGCTGTTTTCCCAGCCTGCAGGCAGCTCACAATCAGAGCTGAGCCCCCTGGAGCAGCTCCATCTTCCTTCACAGAATGTGGCCTGCAGGCACCAGCAACAATAGCCATGACATCGGAGTGACCTCTGAGGAAGCCCAGCTGGGAGGTGCCGGCTGAAGCAGCAGCGTGTCATGCCAAGGAAACAAGGCCTGCCTCCCTGTTGCTAAGTCATCTCAGACGGTCTGAAAAGCTGGGAAGCACGATGTTCACTTATCCTTGAAAGGCAGGGCAGCGTGGGCTGCTTAGGAGACCCCAGGACCCAGGAGAGCACTCTCCAGAGGATCAGCAACATCTGTTACTACCCTGGAGGAAATGGCTGTGCTCACACACTTGGTTGGTTCTTAATGAGATCGATATAACCATTTCAGAGACCTATGCAAAAAAACCTGGCCAAATTAGGGAATTCAAAACCAGAAAAGCATGCTACTTGCAAAGTGAACATTGGGGTTGGTAGGTGGGGTGGCTTCTGGGGTGATGGTAATGGCTGCTGCTTATCTGGACAACACAGGTGTGCTCACTTTGTGAAAATTCAGTGAACTGCTAGCCTATGGTTTGTGCTTTAATTGAGACTATTTTTTTATGTTAGTAAGACAGATCTGGATTTTAGCACTAAATGCTACCAGTGTAAAATGAAGTAAAGCTAGGAGGAACATCACAAAATTCCTTGGCTGCGTATTTTCTCCTCCGACAGAAAGAGGCTTGAATAAACCCTGGCGCGGATAACCTAAAGGATAATGACACCAGTAACAAAGCAGGAAGATAATAGTAGTCTGAAGGTGATGGCCGAGCCACCTCCCTGCACGGAGCGCTGCCACAAGTGGACGACAGTACAAAAACAAGGTCTGAAAACTGCCGGCTGAATCTTTCTCTGGCGATAGCCTGCTCGCACTACCATCTGACCGGGCCCAGCAAGCAATGACCCTGCGTACCGGTCCTCCTGTCGCTGCTTCACAATATGACCTTGAGTCTGTTCCTCACCCTTCCTGCCTCTCTGGGTCTCCAACCTCTAAAAATGGGCGTGATGATTCCTCTCCAGGCACCACAATGGGTGATCCTGAAAATTCTGGAGATGAAAAGGCACTCCTTAATATGTTATTTCCCAGCAATGCTACATAAAGAAATTGATTTTAAAACATCTAGCCATTAATTCCCACAACAGCCACACCCAAATTCAGTACGTGTGAGCTTTTCCCAGGAGTAAAATGTGTAAATAAACCCAGTTTGAGAAGCAGATCAATGGTTTATAACCTGAAAATGGATTACTGAGCTATTCAGATAAAGCATTCCAGTTCTGAAATGCTTATTCTTTCACTCTTAGTCTTGTTTCCCCCCCACCCCGAATAAAAAATCTTGACTGGCTTTCTGATCACTTTGTAGTGGTTGTTGTTGTTTTCTTTTTAGCTGAAAGGGAAAATCTGTGCTTTAAAGTTAAACAAAAGAACCGGGTCTGCAACTCCAGTCCCCACCCTGCAGCCTTTTGTTCTGGGGACAAGTGGCCATTTCCAAATGCAGAGGCAGGTGACAAGCTTCTGTTTATTTATTTATTCATCTAAACCAAAATCATTTCATCCATCTTTTATTGGTGTGAGCGGGAGCGGGAAAGAAGGGCTGCGTGAACGCCCTTTGTCCGCCTCGGGCTGCCGTAGAGACCGCAGTGCGGACTGCACCACGCCCACCAGCCGGTGTCTCCTGGCAGAAAGGTTTCAGCACCACCCCGGGAGAATAGAGCGCTCGGGCTGCGCTGTGCGGGCACCAGGCGACCTCTGCCAGGGATGGAGTGCAGGGGAGGGTGGGGAGGGGGCGGAATAAGGCAGAGGCCAGAGCTGCCCATCGGGGGTGGGGGGCTGGGGCCGCAACAAAGCGGCTCACAGCCGAAGTGGGCGCAAGGCCCCGGAGCGCGAAGCTCGGGCACAGTGAGCTCGGGGCCAGCCGGGGGCGCCGCAGTGCGGGGGCAGGTGCGACGGCCGGGTGCGGGCACTGCGGCAGGCCGGGTGGGGCTGGGTGAAGGGCGGGGCCGGTCGTTGCCCGCCCGACTGCGCCCTCCCGGGCCCTCCCAGCCCCGCCCAGGGTTCCCCGGGAACCGCTATTCCGCCTCTGCAGAGCCCGCTCCCGGTGCGCGCAGCAGCCCAGGAGCTGGCCCTACCCCGCCACCCCCTCTTCCCATTCATGCTATGGTCCCTGAAGCTGAGACTTCTCAGAGAAGCCCACCCCGCACCCTAGGGTCCCATTGTCCTTTCTCAAAACTGAAGCCAGGACCCCCAGGGGCAGGATGAGGCCGGACTCCGACTGGGTTCCATGCCTGTGTCTTCGGGGGTGTGGGTGGGGGTGGGGTGGGGCGGGCGTGGCACTAAGACTAGCCTAGTCATTCCCAGGAAAGAAAGGATCTGGAAGTTTTAAGTCAGAAAGGGCATTCTCCATTCTCAGAACGTGTGTGTGTGTGTGTGTGTGTGTGTGTGTGTGTGTGTCAGAGGCGGGTGGCACAGGGTGGCTATGATAAGAATGATTTACATGAGGGCCTTGGCACATGGTTTTTCGTCCCCAGGTTTTCGGGTACGGGGAGGAAGGTCTCAGCCTTTGCCTAGGGCGAGAGGAGAGCTAAAAAGAGAGGCTGTGCTAGGTCCACCCCACCCTTTCTCCGCCTGCGGTTGCGGTTTTATTATGGCCTCCGCTCCTCTGACACCTGCATTTTCACTGGGCACGAGAGGAGGTGACCAAGTCTGCGGTAGCCGCAGACCCAGACAGGTGATCCATCCCTTGGGGCTATTAAAGATTCTCTCTTTGGGTCTCAGATAGAATATTTTGGAAATTATCTCAGAAAAAAAAATGCAGATGCAGTGCGGGAGGTGGCCTGGAGATGCGTGGGTGCGGGGCGCGCGGGAGAACAAGGTGGCCGTCGCGCCCTGGGTGGGGTCGTTCTGGCGCATCTGCCTACGCACGTCCCTGGGGGGCCGCGGGGCTGCTTACCCAGCTCGATGTTGCCGATGGCACGCCTCAGGTGCTCTTCGGTCACGGTCTCGCCGACCACCACCAGCAAGTAGAACTTGCTGTCTAGGAAGCGGTGCGACAGGCTGGGCGAGGTGGACGCCGCAGGGTTGGCGATGCTGCCTGATGGCTCCGGCTCGGTGGCTTCCACCACCACGGTCGCCATCCTGCCGGCGCTGCTAAAGCCTGGGAGAAGTGTTCCTCTCCCGCCGCTCCGCTGCTCTGCGGCAGGAGAAAAGATTATCTCCGAAGGTGCTGTCTCCGCTCCGCCCCCTGCGTCCCCCCTCCTCCCGGCGCGCGTCGCCTCCTCCTCCGCCCTCTCCCGGCGCGGAAGAGAGGAGCGGGGAGTGAGAGGCAGGGGAGGAGGAGTCGTTTATATGGAGACTAGGCTAGGAGCCTGGGAGGAGGAGGAGGAAGAGGAGGAGGAAAGGACCACCCGGCACATCCTCGTGGTAGCTGCCTCCACTCCTGTAGCCCTTGGCCCAGGGCTGATGTCATCTGCAGCAAATCATTTCGCCGGAGGCCCGGAAGCTGGAGGGACGAGGTGTGTGGACAATGGTCTGGGCAGGGCCAGAAGCCAGGCTCTGGAGGTCCCAAAGAACTCTGCTGTAGCCCTGAGGGAACCCGCACCACCACCGTTCCATACACACACCTTCCTTGCCCCAAACCATCAACCCTCCTGTACGGAAGAGGGGATGATTTCCTGTTTCAGTGTCCCGAGAGTGCGCATCAGGCCTCTCTTCCTGTGTCCCCTCCACCATCAAGTTGGGATTTTCATAGCCGCAACAATCACAGCGGGCTCTGGGTTAGGGTAACGCACTCAAGTAGACTGTCTTTTTGACCTTGTAGATTTAGAAAGGCGCATTTGTCTTTTTTTTTTTTTTTTTTGTTTTTTTTTTGTTTCAAACAGGAATAGTTGTCACCTCCACTTAAAGGATATTTTGTAAGCCCTAAACCTAATGTGTTCAGGCTTTGGAGTCTAGTCCGGAAAAGAACTGGCCTTTGGTGCCCATGGGAAATAAATGAGAGCAGGCAGACATATTATGTTAGATACAGATTTCTCTTTTTTATTAATATGCTGAACAGATAGCATCAGGCAGAACAAAGCATAGAGGAGATACTGTCTCTGCCCAGCAGGGTTCCAGTGACTGTGATGTGCTTTTCAGTCCCTTGGGGATACACAGCAGAGTCATTTTTTATGACAATGATGTCTTTTAAGATACACATAGCTCTAGGAGTTGTTATTGCCTTTGTCTATATTTAGAAGAACTCATAATAATGTTTTTAAAGGCCACCACGTATATCCTCTTCTCACAAATCTAATGAATATGTTTCTGTCTTAGGACAGGAGGGGAGGCAAACACTGCATCATCACACAAACTGAGGGTGAGAGTTTTAGGGAAGAAAGTTAGATGGAAATAGGAGTAGTCGATACACTTAATATTAGAGTATATACTAGTTTTAAAATGCCAACTGAAGCTGGTAGAATGCATGCCCGTTCCAGCATCCTAACCACTGGGCAGTGTAGTCAAAGCACTCAGGCTGTTCAGGCAAAGAGGATCCAAGCTTCAAGGTCATCCTCAGCTACTGATGAGTTCAAGACCAGTCTGGGATACATAAGACTCTGTCTCAAAACAAAACAAAGCACCTATTGTAAGATTTTTCAAAATAACGCAGTGTCTTAGGTGTGCTCTGCCATGACTTAGTAGATCATATGCCTTTTGCCATGTTTCTTTCTTGAAGCCTGATAGGCTATCCGGTGGGCAACCCAAGACTATGCTAGTCTTGTCAATGGAGACTAATGTTGACGTCTGACGTCTGACGTTAGGGGTCGGCAACAGGCTTGCTGCAGAGATTTGGCCCCCAGTGAACAGAAACTGCCTGGGAAGCTGCCTCAAGTTTGGTGAAGACAGGAAGTTACTTAGGTAAGAGCAGCACGGTGGTCCATGGTGAGGGTGAGGAGGTGAACATCTTTCAAGAGGTCAACCATCAGAATGGCTTCTTGGGGTGAGTTGCTTCCATTTCTCGGAACCGCCATTACTCCAATGCATGTGGGAGTGTTTATGGTACTTTTTGTCACAAATTCCTGTGAGAGACTGTTTGGTGGCAGGAAGGTTTGTTTCTGCTCAGGTTCCTGTTGCCGGCCATGGTCTGTTGCTTCCATCTCTTTGGGCCCGAGGTAGGGCCGTCTGTCCTGGCGTAATGGAAACGCTGCTCACCTCCTTGCAGCCAGGAAGCAGCAGAGACTGCTTCTCCCCCTTCCTTCATCTGTGCTCACATCCACGGCAGTTCTTACCCTATTAGCTAATCCTCTAGAGACAACCCAACAGACACACCCAAAGGTGTATTTACTAATAGCCTACGTGTTTTTCAGCCCACTCAAATTAACGATCAAGTTGATTTCTGTGCTGTCTTACCTCATTTATTTTACTTAAATTGATTTGGGGTGGGGGGAAGTCTTATGTTTCTGTGTACATGGAAACACTACTATCACCCATAAATAGGAGGTAGCCCTCAACATGTCCAGAGTGAAAATAAGATACTAATTAAATTTCTGCTATACATTGCTCTTATTTGCTCAAGATTGAGCCTGAGGTTTATACTATCTCAGACAAACACGGAAGTGTTGAAATATGCTAACACCTAACTGAATTGTTCCATCTGTTGCAATGGAATGTTGGATGAAAAAGTACAACAGGAGGCCAATGAGATGACTCGGTGGGTGAAGGTGCTTGCTGCCAAGCCTGGGAACCTAGGAAGTTCCATCCCCAGGACCCACAAGTGAAAGCAGAGGACAGACTACCGAAAATGGTCCTCTGACCACCCCCCCACACATTAATCAATCAGTCAACCAATTAACAGGCCAAAGGGCTGTTTCTCTGGTAGCCTGTACAACGAAGCCACGCCCACACACCACTCCCGTCTTCACCCTTGCTATACAAAGCAGAGACATGCTGGCAGAACAGCGACCAGCAATAGGGACTGCTACTTTACCACCCCGTGACGTCAAGCAGGCAATTTGGCTTTTCTTCTTATGTCCAGTCCCTTTGTTGCAAAAGCGGGAAGAGTCAGGATTTTGTGACTGTGAGGGAGAGAGGATGAGAGACTTCAGGCACTGCTAATTCAGTGGATGGAGCACGGTAGCTTTACAAGGTGTTCAGGTGGCTCCTTCAACAATACCCCTGAGAGGAAAGCAAAAGTAAAAACCAACATATTCAGCCGCTCTTCTAAACTAGAAAAGTCCCACCGCCTAGAAAAAGGACTCAGTTCTAAAGACAAAGAGAACTCACATCTGAGGGGGCGTGCCTATGACCAGCTCGTCGGTGACCCCCACCCAAGCGTCCCAAAGGCACTGCACACTGGGAATGCTCCAGACACAAGTCATCTTTACCCTCTAGACCTGAGTGCGCACATCTCCTGTTCCATTGAACAGTAGCGCCATCTATCCCACTGTGTAAGCTGCAAACCTCACAGAGATCCTGGACTCTCCCGCCAAGCTTGTTTAGCTGCATGTTCACAGCCAGCCCTGCCTGGAGTCTGGTCAATTTCACCTTCTCGATGCCTCCTCAACCATCCACTTCTCTCCAGTATCACAACCCTGGTCCTCACCATTACGAGAGGTACTAAACATAGGTTAAAAAAGAAAAGTTCTGGACTAAAGGTCGCCCTCATCCAGACACATTGGTGACAAACTCATGGCTTAGCGTATACTCTGCCACTTACTCTCTGAGGTCATAATGTATTAGCCTGTGACCTTGGGCAAGGTGTTTAAGCACTCTGTTCTGGCTTCTTCTTCTTTGCAGCAGCAAAGAATGCCAGCTTCCCGGCATTTGGGAATGAAACCTAAGGCTGCATGTGGAAGGCGGGCACGCTGGCCAGTTTAGGCTCCACCCTCACCCAAAGGGACAGTTTAAACAAGTGCTTAAAAGTGTCTTGTATGTATGTAGTAAGCGGTTAATTGATATTTTATTGTTTTACCATTCAGCATAGACAGTTTCAAACGTAAACAAATGAGACAACTTCCTGTAGGATTATAATTATTGAGGATGATGCTTTTAGTAGCTTGCTTAAGTCAAGGTCAGAATAAGTTCTATGTATTTAAACTAACCAGCTGTTTGTTTGTTTGTTTGTTTGTTTGTTTGTTTGTTTTGCGACAGTGTCTCCCTACATAGCCCTGGCTGTCCTAGAACTCGCAGGATGACCTTGAACTCACAAAAGATCTTCCTGCCTCCGCCTCCAGAGTGCTAGGATTAACAGCGTGCACACCAGGCCCTGTTCCAAGCATTAATCTTTACTCTGTGTGCCCAATTCTTGCTTTCCTTGTAATGTTTTTGTTGAAACATTTTCTTGTCACCAAGAGTTTCACGGAATCTGAATTTTGCTGGGTACATGAATGTTTTGTTACTGAATACCTACCTCTCTCTCATTTTCTTAAATTTTTGTGTCTTAATAGGGAGATCTGAGAGCTTGATCAGAGGGCTGGGGTAGACCAATTGGGGTAATGCTGCCCTACCACAAAAGAGGTCCTGGATTTGGCCCCTGTAATGCTAGCTCCTGGAGGAAGAAGTAAGAGACTCAGAAGGCCAAGGTTATCTTCAGCTATGCAGCAAGTCTTCGGAGGCCAGCCTGAGCTGTATGAGACCTTGTCACCAAGTCATTTAATTAATTAAAAGATTGGCCAGAGTTGGGTTTTTGCAACTATTTTTCATAGATGGTAGTGGTTTCATCCTATGATTTTTGTTCGGTCATTACCTAATCCATTATTTATTTCGAATTTGAAAATTCTAATATCCTATTATTTATTTGACAGCAAGAAGGCATCAATTAGGAGAACTCTTGTCGTTTGGTTAACCTAAGATGCAGTCTGTGCAGGAAAAGAAGACAAACACAAGGCTCTTCACTTGCTAATTCTAACACCCGTTCTCTCCACCCCAGCCTCCCAGAGTGACTGGTATCTTTCTCTCATTAAGATCTAATGTGCATCTGTTACTCATATCGGCACTTTCATTTCCCTATAGACAGGATACTTCCCACCTACCTTATATTTAGCCAGAGAACCCGGATTTATCTGTTTCTCTAAGGAACCCACATTACTTCAGTAAAAAAGTAGGATTTAGAGACTATAATCTTGATTGAAGGTCGCTACCATCTTGGTTGTTGTTTCCAGATATTTTCAGTAAACACACAAACAAAGGAGGACTGTTTTTTCTTTTCTTTTCTCAAGAAGAAAGACACCATGGTTTGACCATGACGGCAGTAATTAAGGTCAAAGCCACAGGGGCTTTGCTTCTCCGTCTTTGTCATATACCTGGAATTCCAATTCTCAAGACAACAAGAAGAGAATTAGATAGATCAGAGAGCTGCTCGTTTTCTCTGCCTTACACTCCAGTAGCTATACCATAAAAATGCAACACTTTTGCCAACTATATGGTTACTAGAAGACCATTTAAATATTTTACAATTATTTTCATTTTTAGCTTGTATAGGAAACCAAAGCTCTCAGTCATCCGGCCCTGGGGATGGTGGTTTCTTTCTACTCTTCATCATGAACACAGCTCTGTGGGGACAGCAGCAAGACAGCAATATCAACAGGATCACCGAAAACAGCTTGCAATTTCTTTTTGCAATAGCTATCTCCCCAAGGCATACAGTTTTATGCAGTCTAATTAATTAATTCCTTTTTATAGGATGATGCCATTAACTCAATACACAGATTCATTGGTTTCATTTGCAGTATTTCTGAGTTGACTTTTAAATTTAAGTTTGCCTTATAATTATGAATGTATGGTTTCAAGGTCAAATTTATAAGACAATTTTTATCCAGATGACTTCAGTTTCTACTTATACTTCTTTCACCATGCTGAACAACTTTCCCCAGAAGCACATGCCCTCACCCCCCACCCCATTGCCTAGGCTTTAGTGTTTCCTTTAAAAAAGGCCCACAAAGGGCGGAGGGTATATCTCCTTGACACATCACCTACTCAGCATGCACTTGACTCTGGGCTCGGTCCCCAGCACCAAAAAGAAACAGTAGATACATGCTACCTCATAATGTACTCTGGTGAGAACTCTATAGTGACGTATACATATAATCCTCATTCTTTTCTATTGCTGCATAGTAACTCATGTTTATTTACAACTTTTTGATAGTGGACATTTGAACTACCTCTAACTAGATTTATATTGTAAGTAATAGTTTTTTATTCGTTACTTTTCTCCTTGCTGAGACAAAAGCAACTTGAGGAAGGAAGGGCTTGGTTTTGGCTCACTGTTTGAAGGTACAGTTCCTCATGCTGGGAAAATGGTGGCCAGAGCCTGAGCTAGCTGGTCTTGTGCACCCTCAGTGAACAAGGAGAGAGAAGGGATTTGCTCAAAGTCTCTTCAGGTTTCTGTTTTCCTTTCTCTTCATTGTGGGATCCCCACTACTGAGATGGTGCTATCTACATTTAAGGTGCATTTTTTATTCTGTTCAGTTAAAACTCCATGAAAATGCCCTCACAGTCATGCCAAGAGACTTCGGAATCCTGTCAGGCAAATAGTAAAGATTAGTGACCACGGTAGTTGTTAGCATTGTTTTCTCCCTTGGTAACAACTGGGTCACCTGACTGGCTCGCACATGTATATTCTGACCCTCAGATGGTTTGTGATTCACACCGGAAGGAGAATGATCTTACCTGATTTGTCATTTTCCTCCATCCCCACTGGAAGCCCCATATTGTCTTCAGGATAAAGACAAAACTACCAAACTACTACTGCTACTATTCCTTCTTCTGGTTTTGTTCTCCTCCTCTTCCTCCTTTTCCTCCTCCTCTTCCTATTCCTCTTCCTCCTCCTCCCCCTCCTCCACTTCCTCCTCCTTCTTTTTTAATGCAGAGTCTCACTATGTAGCCTTGGCTAGCCTAGTACTCCTTATATAGACCTGGCTGACCTCAAACTCCGAGGTCCACCGCCTCGGTGCACACACATGCACACCAGCTCACTTCGGTATTAATAGTCTGTGTACATTATTAGCTGGAAAGCCTCTCTGATGACATGATGACCGTATCTGTGAGCTGTGTCTCTGTGCGAAGCATTTTGATTGCATGGCCTTGAGGTAATTTCCACCAACTTACTAAGCACTTGATAATGTGGGTTTTGTTATTCCTTTGTGTTTTTAAGGAAGAAGGGATACAAAGTTGGGTGGGTAGGAAATGGGGGGGAAGCTGGGGAAACTTGGAAGAAAGAAAAGAACACTATCCACATATGTTTTTATGCAATTCTCAAAGAATAAATAAAAACATCGTTTAAAATTAAAATGATTCTAGAATGTAATTTAAGGCCACTTTTAGCAGCAAGGATGTAGGCTGTGTTTTATCCAGCATTAATTTGCTGTGCCTTCCCAGTTTCTAAGCTAGCTATAGAAAACAGCAAAGTTTGGGAAGAAACAATAAATTAGGGAAATGTTTTATAATATATGAGCTATTAGAGACAATTTTAATAGTACCGTGTGCTGTGTTGTTGGCGGGGGTACTGTCCTCTTGGGGCTATTTAATTATTTCTGCAGGGCATTTCTGTAAATTCAGTGCTTGTAACCTCAGCTTCAGGGAAGTATCTTATACTTCTAGTTGATTATGCTTGCCTGGGAAATTGCCTCTTCTTTTGGAAAGATACTGAGGGATGGAGTATATCACCTTAGGAGGTAACTATGGTAAAACCCCTTCTAACTGCATGAACTGGTTGGTCCCTCCCATCACCCTTCAACAGCAAATAAATGAACAAATAAATATCCTACAACTTGATAGGGCACAAAGTGCATATTCCCCCACTGTTAGTCAGCAACTGTGTGTGTGTGTGTGCGTGTGCGTGTGCGTGCATGTAGATAAACACACACACATAGATAGTTTTACACACATACAAGTTCATACACATATACACAGACCGTCCCCCAAGTCAATAATATTTTACATATGGTTCTTCAAATAGCATTTTTCTCTTTGAAGCCGTCTTCAGATATGTGAAGATTGACCTCATTTCCAAAACTCACACTCAGGAGCCCACAGTCTGAATTCACTCTTCACTGTTCATTCCCTCTTTCCCCTGATGGCTGAGCTTTGCTTTCTTCTAAGTGATGTGGCAATGACCATGTTTCTGTGTGTGTTC
Organism: Cricetiscus sungorus; assembly: GCA_030556225.1. Taxonomy (NCBI): domain Eukaryota; kingdom Metazoa; phylum Chordata; class Mammalia; order Rodentia; family Cricetidae; genus Cricetiscus; species Cricetiscus sungorus. The sequence goes on along the minus strand of JANBXA010000411.1, from coordinate 11,826,395 downwards.
AGCTCTCTGGGCACAGATGGCTGGAGTAGAATAGATGAGCTGAACGTGCTATCGTGTTTTAACATGGGCTGCCTCCTGCCAAGTAACTCTCCCAAGGGCAGTCAGCGGCTGATACCCCCACTATATCACAGTATGAGTTTTGATGAGTTTTCCTTGTAACAGACGAATGCACTTATTTAAAAATCGAGATTTGGGGGGGGGCGCAGGTTGGTGGGAGGGTTGGCTTTGGGTTTTGTTTTGTTTTTTTGCCCCCCACAAAAGAATCTTTTAAATCACATTTCTCCCCCTTCTATCAACTAAACACATGTGTCCCTAAATGCCTCCCCCTCCCTTTCTGGATTGTTAGCTTTTTGTGCTGTCACTGTTGTCTCGTGTTTGTTGATTTCTTAAACTTTCTATGCTTCTATGAGTGGCAGGAGGGTGTGTGTGCGCCCTGGTACACACTTTCCAGAGCTGGTTTTTTCCTCCTACAGTGTAGGTTCTGGGTATTGAACTCAGGTCATCAAGCTTGGCAGCTTACGCCTCTACTTGCTGAGCCATCTTGCTGGCCTGTTCTGGTTTTGTTTTTGAGATAGAGTTTAATGCAACCCAGGCTGGCCTAGAACTCACTATGTAGCAGAAGATGACCTTGAACTCCTGGCTGTGCTGCAGCTGCCTTCTAAGAGCAACCCACCTTAAAAAGAAGAAACTTCTTCATTTAGGAGTGACTAGGATTTATCTTTCTCCAAACCTTAGCATTCTAATAATTTTACAGACATGTTCAATTGTGAGAGTATCAGCAAAGGCTTATAAAAGAAGAAATATTGGAAACTGCCCTAGGAGAATTTATTTTTTTTTCTATTAGGCATAGAGAGTGGACAACCTCCGTGAAGGGACAGCTTGTGCAAACACATCCAGCAGGAAAGAACACGCCGAGCTCACTCTTGAAAACAGCTGGAAGTTCCCTCCTTTATTTTGTATACGAAGAAATGGTGGTGTGCTGAACAAACTGCCCTGCACCTTGCCCACAGCGTGCCTCCATACACCCTCACCCTCATTACCAAGGGCAGGCACCCCTGCTGCTTCTGAGTGCGCAAGCCTTACTGCATCACTGCCGTCTTGATGACGACTCCCAATCTTTTCATCAAAACAGCAGGGCTACTGTTAAAAACTAATCAGATACTGCAAACAACATTGCAGCCAATGTCATGTGTCTTAAGTAAGAAGCTCGCCACAGGAAAAATCTTCAGAAATTGCTGAGTCAAGGGAAGCACATTTGTAATATTGAAAGATGTTGAAAATGTGTTCACTTTATATTTTGTGTCTGTGTGTACTCCACCAGTAACAGACAGCTGCACGTTTTCCCTCAATGTGAGGATTTTTAAGCTTTATTGGTTCAATGATATCTCCGTGATTTTAGCGGTGTTGTCTTTGTGTATGCCTGTGTATGTGTGCCTGTGTGTGTGTGTGTCTGTGTGTGTGTGTACCTGTGTCTGTGTATGTGTGCGCGCCTGTGTGTCTCTGTGTGTGTGTGTCTGTGTGTGTCTCTGTGTGTGTCTGTGTGTGTCTGTGTGTGTGTGTCTGTGTGTGTGTGCCTGTGTGTCTGTGTGTGAACCTGTGTGTGCCTGTGTGTGTGTCTGTGTGTGTCTATGTGTGCGTGTGTGTGCCTGTGTGTGCCTGTGTGTGTGTGCCTGTGTGTGTGCCTGTGTGTGAACCTGTGTGTGCCTGTGTGTGTGTCTGTGTGTGTCTGTGTGTGCGTGTGTGTGCGTGTGTGTGCCTGTGTGTGCCTGTGTGTGCCTGTGTGTGTGTGTGTGTGCCTGTGTGTGTGCCTGTGTGTGTGTCTGTGTGTGTCTGTGTGTGCGTGTGTGTGCCTGTGTGTGCCTGTGTGTGCCTGTGTGTGTGTGTGTGCCTGTGTGTGTGCCTGTGTGTGCCTGTGTGTGTGTGTGTGCCTGTGTGTGTGCCTGTGTGTGCCTGTGTGTGTGTGTCTGTGTGTGTCTGTGTGTGTGTGCCTGTGTGTGAACCTGTGTGTGCCTGTGTGTGTGTCTGTGTGTGTCTGTGTGTGCGTGTGTGTGCCTGTGTGTGCCTGTGTGTGCCTGTGTGTGTGTGTGTGCCTGTGTGTGTGCCTGTGTGTGCCTGTGTGTGTGTGTCTGTGTGTGTCTGTGTGTGTGTGTCTGTGTGTGTCTGTGTGTGTGTGTGCTGTGTGTGTCTGTGTGTGTGTGCCTCTGTGTGTGTGTGTGTGTGTGTGTGTGTATGTGTGTGTGTGTGTGTGCCTGCAGATGCACATGTAATGTACATGTGGAGGGAAGCCTGAGGTTAACTTCACATGGCTCTCTTTGCTCGCCCTCCACTGTATTTTTTTGAGACAGTCTCCCACTGACCCTGAAGTCCATCCATTTGGCTAGACTGGCTGTGCTTCAGGGATTTACTTGTGTACCCGACCCCTGCCCCATAGGAGTTATAAGCATACACCATCACACCAGGTCTCGTACATGTTCTTTCCATCTGAACCCAGGTCTCTCTCTTCTACACCCAGCTCCCAGGTCCTGCTGCACTGTCACATAACAGAGGCTCCATTTCATTAAGCTTATGCTTTTTCCTTTACCTACATTTTGATGGATAATTTGTGTTTTCTTATTGATTTGTGGGTACTCTTTCTATATTAGGGGAATTAGCTTTTTTTGTGGTATGACTTGCAGATATTTTTTCCCCTCAGGTTGTCATGTTTTTATTATTATTATTATTATTATTATTATTATTATTATTATTTTGCTAATTTGCAGATCTTGCCATAGGGAATATCTTTATGCAGCTGTTTCATTAATAGATTAATAGATTTTGGCTCCTCTATTATACTTAGGCCTTAAAATGACCTTGCAATTCTTAGATTGTACAAGAAGAATTTCCCCTGGTTTTGCTCATTGCTCCAAAGACTTCTTAATGTCTAATATTTTGGACTTATCCAGATGTAGACTGAGATCTATTGCTTATTTGTTCTTAAGTTCCTTAGCACTTTGCTGATACAAGATTGTACAACGTGATGTAATCATTTGGTATCGTATCTTTCGCCTCAATTGATTTTGGGATCTATGAAAGTGGGTGTTTTGGTTTTATGCTTTTATCCCCTCAATTTACCTTGCCTTCTGTCTACTTCAACCCTAGCCCCGAGCTTCTGGAGTGGAGTCAGCAATTGGGCAGCTCATATTTTCTGCTCCTTAGTGCTGGGGGATGTAAGATCCCACCTGATTTGGTAGGGGTGGGTTGGGAGGGGAGGGATGAGATTGGGACGTTCTTGTCCAGTGCCTTTTCATTCAACTCTGACTCTTAAGTGGGTCATTCTGACACACCAGAGGCCTGCATGTCAAAAGGCAGAGAATTGTGCTGGAAATAGCCAAGCCTACTTGAAGATAGGTTTCTCAGTTGTCAGTGCACAGGCAGCCACCCAGCCCACAGCAGAGCAATAGTCATCTGATTTGCAGCTAACATCCCATGCAAAGCTGCAGGTACAGATTTGGGTCCCTTCCCAGGGTACCAGCAGCCCCTGGGGACAGTCCTCCCAACTTACAATCAGGACGGTGTCTCCGGCTAGCAGAGATACTCTAGCTGAGTTATGAGGTGTGCCTTGAGACTCTAGCAGGAACATCTGGGTGGCCAGAGGTCAGGGAGAAGAGCTGGAGTCCCCTGCAGAGCACAAACAGACATAGCTCCAGTAATCTGTGCCCCCGTGATGCTGTTCTAATCCCCATCCCATTAAGAAGGTGGGCACACCGTGGAATCTTTCTTTCTCAAGAAATTAACAGTCACAGAAACATGGGCTCAGGCCCAGAACAGGAAGCCAGATCCAGATCATAAAAAGATTATGGGGAAAGATGTAGTTATATCCAACCAGGAGACCAGGAAAGTTCAGAAGGAAGGGGTACAGCTGCCACCAGAGCTGAACAGCAAAGGTCGCTATCAGAGGGTGTTTGGAACAATGCACGTGGAGCCTAGAAAGGAATGTAGACAGAATAATGCCCCATTGCAATCCCTGTGCCTTGGATGTGCTGTTTTTAACACAGTGGTCCTCAACCTTCCTAATGCTGTGGTCCTTTGATACAGTTCCTCATGTTGTGCTGACCTCCAATCATAAAGTTATTTTCGTGGCTACTTCGTAACTGTAATTTTGTTACTGTTAAGAATGGTGATATGCATATTTCGGAGACAGGGTTGCCAAAGGGCACGACTCACAGGTTGAGAATTTGTTCTGAAGTGAGATGATCTGGTCACGAGGGTCCTTGTAGGAGGGACAAGGTGTCAGACAGAGGAGATATGATGGAAGCAGGGATGGGGTGGGAGCAGAGAGAAGACAAGACTGAGATTTGAAGATGGGGGAAGATGGTAATGAGCCCTGAATGTAGGTGGCCCTGGAAGCTGGAAAGCTAAGGAACAAAGCCTTTGACACCCAGCTACGGGACTTTAGCTCTCTGGAGCTGTATAATACTTAGTGGGTTATTTTACACCACTGAGTTTGCCATGATTTGTTACACAGCAGCATGACTCTAATGCAATGAGTTAGACAGTTAGAGAGGGTGGTCTTTGCATAACTGTGTCTGGGGTGCCCTCATGTCATCTGGGATTCTGGCTAGCTCTGCTAAACCATGCCCTCCCCTGTAGATAGATCCATATCTATCACCATGCTCAAAACTCAAGTCCTATTGGATCAAAGACCTCAACATAAATCCAGCCACATTGAACCTCTTAGAAGAGAAAGGGGGGGTACCCTTGAAAGAATGGATACAGGAGACCGCTTCCTGAACATAACTCCAGGAGCACAGACACTGGGATCGACAATTAATACATGGGATCTCCTCAAACTGAGAAGCTTCTGTAAGGCAAAGGACACAGTAGCCTGCTTTTCTTCAATTATCGCAACTACCTTTTGCCTCTGGGCTTTTTCCTTTTCTTACTTCTGTATCTTACTTTCCCTCTTGCTCCATGGCTGGCTGGGCAGCTGGGTGGCCCTTGAAGTCTTCCTTTCCTTGTTCTACTTTGCTCCTTTCTTTCTCTTCCCAGATTTCTCCTCCTATGTATCCTCTCTGCCTGCCAGACCCACCTGTCCTCTCTCCTGCCTCACTATTGGCCATTCAGCTCTTTACTAGACCATCAGGTGTTTTAGACAGGCAAAGCTGCACAGAGTTAAACAAATGCAACATAAAAGAATACAATGCATCTTTGCATCATTAAAACAAATGTTCTACAGCATAAACAAATGTAACACATCTTAAAATAATAATCCACAATGGGGGGGGGGCTTCCAGGAACCTCCAACCCTCTTCTACCCACAACTCAGCCTGCAGAAACCTGGAAGCAACCTAGATGAACTGATGTGGCACATCTACACAATGGAATACTACTATGCAGGAAAAAAGTGGAATCTTGGAAATTCGCAGGCAAATGGATGGAGTAAAAACAAAAGATCAAAGAGAGAGAGAAAAAAGAAAAGCCAGCAGCAATGCCCCTCTGGCTTGCCACCTCTCATCCCTGGTCTCCTTGCAGGAAGAGCTGGGACAGGGCATCCACCCGCAGCATCGTATGAAGCTGCATAAAAGCACCTGAATATTCTATGAACAGTCATACAGTCAGCATTGAGCCTTAGAAAACTGGCATTGCTCAGATCCATGGTCACCAAGTACTTGATTTCCCATTAGATGGTTTGTTGCTGTTGCTCCTTTAGATGGTGTGTTTTCTTTTTTATGTTTTCTTGTTTGTTTTGGTTTTCCTTTCTCTCTCTCTCTCTCTCTCTCTCTCTCTCTCTCTCTCTCTCTCTCTCTCGTTCTTTCTTTCTTTTCTCCCTTTCTTTCTTTTCTGAGACAGTTTCCCAGTGTAGCTCTGGCTGTCCTGGAACTCCCTCTGTAGACCAGACTGGTCTTGAACTCACAGGAATCCCCCTGTCTCTGTCTCCTGACTGCTGAGATTAAGGGTATGCACTACCACCCCTCCCACCACCCCAGCCAACCACAGCAACTCTTTTAAAAAGGAAGCATTTAATTGCTGCTGGCCTACAGTTCAGAGGTTTAGTCCATTATTGGCATGGCAGGAAGCATGGCAGTGTGCAGGCAGACATGGTGCTGGAGAAGGAGCCAAGAGTTCTGTCTGGATGGGCAGGCAGTGGGAAGAGAGATTGACACTGGGCCTGGATTGGGCTTCTGAAACCTCAAAACCCAGCCCAGTGACACACTTCCTCCAACAAGGCCACATCGCCTAATCCTGCCACTCCCTATGAGTCTATGGGGCCATTTTCATCCAAACCACTACACTCCAAGCAGATGTAGGAAACAGGAAAAATAGAGAAATGGGTATTTTAAGCATTCTTCTCTCTCAATTGACAAACATGTGTTTAATGTGGTGTTTTGATTCACACAGTATAAAACAATTACCATCATCAGATTATTTAACATAGGCATCACCACAGTTACCACATGGGAAGATTTTGCATACACATCTGTGTGTTTATGTATGTGCATGCATGTGGTATGTGTGTGTGTGTGTGTGTGTGTGTGTGTGTGTGTGTATGAGAGAGAAAGAGACAGAGACAGAAAGACAGAGAGAGAGACTTACCATTCTTTTAACATTTTTTTACACAGAGAATAAGGTAAAGTTCAGTAGCCAAAATGCAGTTTTTAAAAAAAAAAAAAAAAAAAAAAGTGATGCTACAGTGTAGCTTGTCTGTTTTCTGCCAGCCCGCCCACCGCCAGGCTGGCGCCCTGGCCCCAAATAACATGCAGAGACTTTGTATTTGATACAATCCTGTTGGCCAGTTACTATCATTGTTATGGTCTAGCTCTGTCTTAATTATTAACCCATTTCTACTTATCTAAGTATTTCCACGTGGTCATCTTATGCAAGTGCGGCAGCCAGCATCTTGCTTTCTCCACGCTCTACATGCTGACTCCTCCTACTTCCTCTTTCCTCCTTGTCTCCTAGCCCCGCCTATCTTGCTTTCCCGTTGGCCCAACAGTGCTTTATTTATTGACCAGTATGAGAAACATATTTACAGAATAACATCTGCCATCACTACAGAGCCCATGTGGAAGGAGGCATCTCATATTTCCTTGACATACTGTACCTCTAGCACACAGGGAAGCAGGAACAGAGCCATCATAGTAGACATCGTATAAGAAAGAGTTCCTGGCAGTGCAACATGAAGGCTCTGCCCAGCTGAGGGTGCGTGAGATTGTGCCAGGGCACCAGGCTGCTGGACTGCCTTCTCAGCACTTTTGCAGCCCAACTCCCATTTCCCAGAATATTAATAAGCACAGTGAGGTCATCAGCACTGCTGATAACAGCTACTATTACAGCCTGAGGAATCTGGGCAAAATCATTATTGTTCAACCTTTTAACCTTATATGCTCCTCTGTGGCAAACAGAAAATTGACTACTTTTTTTTTTCTTTTTTCTTTTTTTGGAGACAGGGTTCCATTGTGTAGTCCTAGCTAGACTCACTAGAACTCACTCTGTAGACAAGGCTGGCCTTGAACTCGAAGAGATCCCTGCCTGTGCCTCCTGAGGGCTAGGAGTAAAGGAGGCAACCACCACCAGGCCCAGCCTCAATAAAGAGTAATTGTAAATTAAGGAAGGCATGGATCTGATTGGAAAAGGCACTTGGTTTTAATCTTGGTGGCAGGTGAATAAGTAAAACCCTGGAAAGTGATGAAGCTTTCTCACCTGGAAAACAAAGAAATGATGTCATCTCTATGCACACAGTTGAGTCACTCCTTGCTGACTTTATATCAATGGGGAGTCAGACATGAGGGCAGATGCTGAGGACAGGGCATCTTTACTGCCTGATGCTCTTAAGATCTCCTGAAAAATACAAGCAATGACATCCACAGCACCAGGGCGGATCTTAGTTTCAGGGAGGTTTGACTTGCTCTGCTGCTTTAATTTTGTTGTTTGTTTGCAAATGCCTTAAAATAAGATATGCTACAGTTCACTTTCTGGTACCTATTGCTTTTGTCCCTCATAGTTCTCAGGAGCCATTAAAGACACAAACAGATGATGTGGAAGACAGCCTAGTCAAGCTGTGTATTTAAACTCAGCAAGTAATGAGCCTGTCCAGTGTTCTCTGCAGAGCCTTACAAATCCTTCTGTAAGTGAAACAGAAACATTTCCCAGCTCTCTTCCCCCTTCCTAATACTGTGTGTACTTTAAGATCAGGGTCATCTTTCAACCATTTGTTATAAATACGTGCCTATTTCACTGAAATGTTTATGCAATCAGTACAAACTAATTTGCCACACATACTTCCCTCGCATCACCGGTGCTCGAGAGTAAGCCTTACTCTGGACCCTAGAGAATCTTTTCCCGCCCTCATCATCCCATCCCTCTCAGCACAACTATTTTCTCCCTGTGGAATTCGAGTTTCAAGATCTGCAGCCTAGGAGAGCTTGCTTTCTAGTGGAGGGGGACATCCAAGGAATGTACCTGACATAAAGCTGCTGTGACCACACACCTAACAGAAATAACTTCAGGGAGGGAAAACTCACTGTATCTCCTGAATTCCTGGGACTTAGTCCCAGAGGGAAGGAAAGGAATGGTGCTTCTGCCCATGTCTGCAGGAATGTGCGGCTCACATCACGGCTGAACACAACACAGGCCACAACCTTTAGAGTCCTGCCCAGGCGAACCATTTACTAGCTTGGCCACACCTCCTAAAGGTTTCTTAGTCTTCTACATATCACCACAGGCTGTGGTCCAAAGCATTCAAAATTAGAACCCATGCGGAAATTTTCAGATTCAAATCATAGCAAGGAGCGTGTATCGCTTCCAACTAATAGATAGTATGGATTCTCCACAATAGGCCAAGTGTTGTGCCAGCCACTGGGGCATGGCATGACTTAACAAACAAATACCTGTCATCATTACGTTTGGGGGCTCATGTCTATTTGCTCTGAGTCTGCAAATAGTCACCAAAAATATTAAAAAAAAAATAGAACCATACACGATGATTTCAAAGAATAGTATATTCATGAAATTATAGAACAAAGGAGGTGTTGGCTTGTATCTGGGGGAGAAGTTTCTTGAGATTGTTTGGCAAGGAAGGCACTTGGAAAATGGTCATTGGAATGACCCACGTGAAGAGTAGAAGCCAGCCACACAGTGGAGAATCTTCTAGATGAGGCTGGGATGAGGCCAGGCTGGGTGGGATAGCATAGAACAGAGACGGGAGTAGGGTTGGGTGGTGGTGAGGCATAAGTGGATGTAGACAGGGTGATATCATGGGGACACATGTTTGTTGTTCTAGCTCATCTTCCAGAAGAAGCAGGCTTTGTGAGATACCATCGAAGTCACGTGTCTTGGGACTTCATTGGCTTCAGAAATCATACCTGGGACTTTGTGGGGTTTTTTCCCATCCTGGTAACAACATAGCCTGTGAACAGTTGAGTATAGATGGGTAAGCAAATATTTCACACCTTTCTGGTCATTCCATGGAGAGGCCAGGACATAGAAACGTCAAGGTCAATGATTGCAAGCAGGCTCACCTGGGCAATGGCTGGGACAGCCTGGGCTACTGTAGCTAAAATAGGTTCTGTCATGATTACTTCACCCACCTGATACCTGGAGCCCTGACTGGGGGGGAAAGATAGCTAGAAATTTGCTTGACAGTCCTCACCCATTGGGCTGAGACACTGAGATAAACAGTTTATGCCAACAGGAGACCTAGCCCTCATGCCTCCTAGCCTGCCTCCCCATATGTAGCTGCTCAGAAAACAGGACAGTGAAACGAACTTCACAACAACAGAGGACACATCCGGAGTATGAATTTTCCATCCCTACCTCCCACAATGCCACTCCTAAGAGTTTTCCAAGAAAACCACCTCTCTTTCTCTCCCTCCCTCCCTCTCCTCCCTCCCTCCCTCCCTCCCTCCCTCCCTCCCTCCCTCCCTTCCTTCCTCCCTCCCTCTCTCCCCCACCAAGACAGTGTTTCATTGCATATGCCTCAGCAGCTGGGGGTTCAAAGCAATTTTTCTCATAGTGGGATTTCGGCTCCTTGTTTCTGCTCACTTCCCATCTCCCTCTACCACTGTCAAGTGTTCAGTGTCCCCAGTACACATTTTGGGGGATAAGTCACCTACTCCAGGAGTAGGTCTTAATAGAAGATAGCATTCCTACCCATTTATCTAAATCCCAGCTCCTCCCAGAGACATGGTTTTGGGTAAAGAACCCATTATCCCCGAGCAGGGAATTGAATTGAGAGAGGTGCCTGCTTCATGGAAGGCAGTCAGAGGGTGGCAGCCTGATAAGCCCAGCCTCCTTTTGGCTGAAGTCTCCATCTCCCTTAGGCATGAGGTATGTTGTGTTCTTTCTCCTGGTGCTTCCTGCATCCAGGGTCACCTCCCGGTACCTCTTTCTTCCTGTAGTCCACTGAACCTCTCCCTGATCCTAGAGACCTGGGAACCGGGCCTTGCCGTTGTTTGGACCGTGTTACTGGCTCCCGAGTACTCCTTCTCCGAGAGAGTTTTTATCATTGTTAGTTACTGCCCTTAAAGCTTTTCCTTGACCCGGCCTCACCAATGTTGACTCCTTTGGAGGGAGAATGAACTGAGCTGCTCTTACTTTGTCTTGCAAACACCATGGCAAACCTAAACAGAGGGAGAGTGGAGAGCGGAGTGCTGCAAGACCTTTCTCTTGGTCCCGGGGTGGAAACTGCAATTGGAGGGTACCATTCACCTGTCACCCTACAAGGTTACAGCAGAGGCTCCTGGTGCTCGCTGGTTCTTGGGATCAACAACCGAAGAGCTAAACTTGCGTATGCCTTAGTTTTCTGGTCTCTAAAATGGAATGAAAGCAGTACTTACGTAAATGAGTATTGAAGGACATTGAAAAAACAACCAAGATGCTTAGGACAGGGGGTTGGGAAGCCTAAGTCCCTCTGGGGTGATACTGGGAGTTTCTTCCCTTGTGTTGGGGCCTCCTGCTAGCCTGTGGGTAGGTCCAGTGCCCAGTGTTACCAAGGCTTCATTGAACTTCAGGATGCAATCACCTTCGAGAGCCCACCTAGGCTCCCCTGGCCTTTTCTCATTGCTCTAGCACACTCAGAGGCTGATTGTAGCTTGATGCTATAGAAAGAGTATGCAAAGAACCTTTTCCTCCCCAGCTCTGCAGCTGCAGCCTAAGCAGCCAGCGTCTGCCATAGGCTTGGTTACGGGAGCCTGACCTACACGATCAATTTGAAAGCACCTTGGGTGTTCCCTATGTGGCATTTTCATTAAACTCATTGCTCCCAGCAATCACAGATTTCCCCCTTCAAAATAACCCTGGTTTATCCTGGCTCGATTTTGCTTCATCCACATTTTTCATGCACAGTGTTTTTTTTTTTTTTTCTTGCTGTTTCGGGCAAGCTTTTCAACAACAGAAATTCAATCCTAAGGATTTGCTATTTTTCAGGATGGTTTCCACCCCTTAAAAGCAAAAAAGTATCCTCCATGCCCATGATTTACTTGTATTCAAAATAAAACCAGATTTTAAAATGTGTTCTGATTGTGCCTATTTATTTTGTCTGTCCAAAAAAGCTTACCAATTACTAATTATTGTGCGTCACTGAAAACAAGACAAAAGGCTATGTGGCTGGGTATAGTGGTAACGGCCTTGGAACCCAATCCAACGCTTAGGAGATTCAGATAGGACCAGGAGCTGAAGGCTAGCCTGGGCTAACTAGCAAGACCTTGTTTTTGAACAAACAAAAATTAGAGTTCAGATGTCTGCCTGTCCCGTGAGTTCATGCGTTTAAGGAGTCCAGTGGGTACAACAGTATTGCTCTGATTCATTTTATGTCTCTACTGTTTGTGTGCAGTTTGAGGCAGGTGATGTTTGTTGAATGACTATGTGAATTTTTAAAGACTGGGCCTTTACTTTAAAAGAACAAAATTCTGCACACAGTCCTGTTGCATCCTTTAGGGCTTTGGGGACCCTGATAACTAAGAGAGGGTAAGAAACGGTTTTAGGTGAGGTAAAATTGCAGTGATTTCTAGGCACAGGGCTGGCCAGAGCTAATTCTTCTTCTGTCATGACTTCTAGCCCATCTGATTTATTGAATATCAGACACATACTCACTGGGGAAATAATTCACTGCAGAAATGTTAGAAGCTGTAAATACACAGACACTAATCAACCCCAGAGGAATAAAAACCTAACGTGGGCTACGCACAGCCCCCACTGCAAAGCCAATCAGTTCATTAGGAACATTTGTAAGATGGCAGAAAAGATGACTAAATCTGAGCTAATCACAGGTTTGGCATTTTTTGTAGAAATAATCTGTGTTCATGGCAAAATGAGTTTACCAGTTTTATTAACCTCATTACTCAGTGTGTTGAATTTACGAAAATCTAGCAAGTCGATAACAGTAATTAAGCTTGGGAATGGGACAAACCTGTGAACCGAGAACCTTCAGGCACAGAGCCAAGAGCTCTTAACCACCTGGCAGGGGTGGCTTTCTGAGAAGAAAGAAGAAAGTAACAGGAGTGGGGGGAGGGAGGAGGAAAGCAAGGACAGGAAGGGAATGATTTGATTTGCTTCCAGCCTTGGAGTTATCAGTCCTCACCCCTCTTATCTGCAGCCTACTGCCTCTGTGCTGGAGACTGTTTGATTACATTGAAACATCTCAGCTGCCCATTTCCTGGGACCAGTGACGGGCCAGATGCACAGGAGCTGCCCTGGCCACTCAGCCCTTCTTTTCCTCAGAGGCCCTCCAGGCTCCTCCCACCAGAAAGCAAAGCCAAAGTGAGAAGGTAGGAATAGGGGGAAAGCCACCTGAGACTCGGTCCCCAATCTTTTCTGTTGTCTTTCTTGGAGAATAATGCTGGGAGTACCCATCCTCCAAAGATCCTCACAAAAGGAAGATTTGTAGCATTAATGCCCTGGGCATGGGGGGTACTGCCAGGGTCTCAGAACGCAGGAAGGAGGTGCCTCCTCTGCAGTGGAGCTGGATACAGGAGGAATTCCAGATGTTCTAGGATTTTTGCTTTTGGAGCGGGGAGGTTGGAGTGCCTCTATTTTATCACGACTTAGTGCAGTTCGTCATTACATGAGCATCACCAGCACATTGATCTGTGGCAGCTACTACAGAAGTAGAAAGACAGGAAAACATCCCTTGCTTCATAGAGTTAAGACCCTGTTGCAGGAGCAGACTTGTGTTTGAAGTAGCAAATGCAGCTCAGAGGAAACGCAAGACGGACAGCTCAGAGACAACAAGGTTAGCTTATTATGAGTCAAAGAATGGCTTCCCAGAAGAAGGATGACAAGGCCTTGTGAGCTGTGGAGCTCAGAAAGGGCTTGGAAAGCATGGGAGGAGCTGAAAGCAAGCAATTCCAGAGCTTGGATACAGGGACCTGTGGAGGTGAATAAGCTGGGATCCCAGGCTAGGCAGTTGGACAATCAGAGCACCCGGGTGCCCGAAGGTCACACAGAGAAAGCTGGGTGAATTTTGTTACAGTAAGAAATGGTTACAATGGCAGATGCATTCTAAGTGACCACCCTCACTGGAATATGGTGGAGGACAGGGAGGGAAGGCTGAGAGGCTGCATACTTTAACAGGAGTCACAGGAAGATGCCATTGAGGCTTTAACTTGCGGCTGTGTAGAAGACAGCTCTTCAGTAATGCCTCTGGGCAAAGTCCAACTTCATTAGCATGCTTGCTGGTTATTTTTCCCATCAGTGGGGCTTTGTATATTGTAAAACAACAGGAGGAGAGAGCCTGGACCAGAAGCTCAGCTGGCCCGTGACACTCAAGCCTCGCCTCTGGCCCTCTGTCTGCCAGCCAGGACCCCCTCCCAAAAGGGTCCACAACTTCCCCAAACTCCCTACCAACAGGGTCTAACTGTCCACACACATGACACCAGGAGGGACATTTCCCAATCAAACCTGCACCACTCAAGAGGCCTCTACTCCATCTCTCCATCTCTAGGTCAGTGTCTCAAGCCTTCATCTCCCAGAAGCCACTGGGAGCTCAAGTGTGCATGCTTTCCAAGCCTTTGTACATGCTGCTCCCCTTTGCCTTTGCCTCAAGCCATGGTGAGGATGATGCTGATGCTGATCATGTGATGATGGCTGACCATAGAGTACAGCTATGAGCCCGCCCCGGTTGGAAGTGTGTGTTCCTTCTCATGCTTTCCCTGAAGAAGCTTCAGGGTCTAAGTGGTGCTGTGCCTTTGTTCATCTTCCACAAGAGGCTGGTACTGTCGCCATCCAGAGCAGAACTAAGGTGTAGAGCCGGGGGCTTTTGGCCCATGCTACTGTTCTTGAGGCACACTCTTGATTGTAACTGAACTTTATTACAAAGCTCTAAGACTGCTATTTCCCACTTTAGGTGCATGTTTCTGTATCTGTATTATGAGGAAAATTAAAGCCATACCAACAACGACTAGGAAATGACTTCAGCATATTGTGAATTCATAAAAGCAACCTTATTTTGTTCACCTCTGGCTGTATCCACGGCTTATGAAACAACATCCTGGCACATAGAATAACATGATATAAGTTTATTAAGTGATGAATGCATGAATTAAAGAAATGCCTGTGGAGGAATGATATTTCCCAAGTCAACCTCTACTCTTGCCTCTGCTCCCCCCCCCATAGTCAAACCTATCAAGATGACTGTGTCCATTTCACAGCATGGCCTCTCCTGCTGTGATTGCTCTTCATGGCAGGTCACGGAGGACAGAGCAAGAAAAGAGGAATAAATCTAAATGCCACAGCTTCCTCAGCATGCTCGTCTTCCATCCAGAGTGTGCTGAGACAGGTGAGTGCTGTCAAGAAAATCAGTGTCGCAGAGGTCCAGGTTCCAGAGCAAGGCTGTGGTAGAGCCATGCTTTTCCACCACTTGTCACCCTTTCTCAATGGTGAAGGCGGTCCCGAGCATCTATGAATGGTGTACTGAGAACTAGAATTCAGAAGGCACCACAGCTGCCCTGGTATAGTCCACATCTGGCTTTGGAGTTTGAGGACAGAGCCCTGAAGGCCAATGGTCATTGCAGTCTGAAAGTTTTCAGATTCATCTTCTTTGCAGGTGGTAGTGAGGGGCAGGAGCCAGCATGGCTAAGGGGTGAGAGGGCAGATAGCATGAATGGGACTTAGAGATGGAACCAAGGCATAGAGATAGCAGACATTCTCCTGCTTGCTTTATTGACCTGAAGAGCCATTGGATGTACGTCCTTCAGGGGATACAGAGTGTCACTCAGAGGGAACCAGCTCACTCACATATTATCTTCCCAGTTACAGGGGGAAGGGGAAGCCAGTTAGTGATAGACAGGAAGAAATAAGACAATGATCAAATGGAAGTGAAAACTGGGGGAAAAGCAGGAACTTCACACAGGGAGAAATCTAAAGTTTCATGATGGCACAAATGGATCATTTCAGTAAAATAGGAAATGGAGATCAGCAAATGCAATAGCCACTCAGAGAAAATCAGTTTTACGTTTTAAGCCGTATCCTCCCTGACTTGCGTGTGTGGAATTCATATCTGCTTTTCTGTTTTGGGGAGTGAAATCATGCTTATGTGCTGTTCAGGGCCCAGAGGGGATATAAATTTTGTGACTCTAAAGCTTTAAACACTGGGAGTCTTTAAGAAAATATTTTAAGTTATGAATTTTGCAAACACCCTGAGAAAGGGCTTTGGAATGGGGGCTCTGGAATTTAAGCTTCATTATTTGTGGTACTCAGTGAATTCCTTTTTTCACGTCCCAGTTTGGTTTATTTACTCATTTGTTTGTTTTCCTATCGGAGTATTAATACATAATGGAATAGACATCCATTTACAGTCCCCACAAGCTCCTTTCCCCTCTCATTTCCTTAAGATGACATGGGAGAAAATAAAATCAACAAGCACACGCTGGGCGTCTATTGTGTACCTGGCATGGAAAGAGGAGGTTGAGGCACCCAGACAAGTCCTCGTCCAAACAGGAATACAGCAAGTAGGTGGAGAGGTGGGACCCAAGGGAGCCGGAATAAAGCGCCAGCTTCAGTCAACGCTTTCACTATGGATTCAAAGGTGCTACAGTGAATCTGCATGCCTCGTTAGTTCTGCTACCCAGAATACCTCTGTGTGGTCACTATGGAAACAAGGGCTTGTTTTTCAGACACCTGGAGGTCTTCTCTATATATCTCAAACCAGTTGATCTTCCTCCCTCCCTCCCTCCCTCCCTCCCTCCCTCCCTCCCTCCCTCCCTCCCTCCCTCCCTTCCTCTCTCTCTCTCTCTCTCTCTCTCTTCCTTCCTTCCTTCCTCCCTCCCTCCCTCCCTTCCTTCCTTCTTCTCTCTCTTTCTTCCTTCCCCCCTCCCTCCCTCCCTTCCTCCTTCCCCCTCCTTCCCTCCCCCTCCCTCCCTTCCTTCCTTCCTTCTCTCTCTTTTTTCCTTCCTCCCTCCCTCCTTTCCTCCTTCCCCCTCCCTCCCTCCCTCCCTCCCTCCCTCCCTCCCTCCCTCCCTCCCTCTCTCTCTCTCCCTCCCTCCCTCCCGCCCCCTCTCTCTCTTTCTTACTTATCTGCCTTTGGGCAGAAGTGTGCTCAGTGTTCATTTCCACCCTCATTCTGACACCTCAACTTTCTGAGCACGAGCCCTTGGAAGGCCTTCAGAGTTTGACTGCACAAGTGCAGACCATTGCTTCCTTCAGTTTACCCAGTGACCTGTTTTTTCTATACCTGAGACCATTTTGTTTTAATCCTATAAACACCTTTAAATCCTAGCCTTAGAGAGCTAGATTTGGGAGTCTGGGGTTCTCGCTGGCTTTAGGTTGGTGCCTCTTAAATAAACTAGAACTTTTCTGTTTTGCAAACTCCTCATCTCAAAGGTTGGCATACTGCATGGCATAGATGGCAAACAAGGCCTTGTTAGCAGCAGAAGCCTGAGAGCTGGTAGCTCCTGATGGCCTGTGAATTCATTGAGGGGGAGGGGGAGCCTGGCAGCATCAGCGTTCAGTTGGCTTTGGCTGAGGACCCACCCAGAAGTTTCTCTGCAAGCTTTTCTCCAGCTGGACGAATAAACCTCTCTTCTAACAGTATGGTGGTAGAACTCAGTCCTGAGTGCTATCAAAAATAGATGTCATTATGACAATGATATGAATAATGCAGTTCCAAAAATGGGGAGAACGGATTTGAGGATTATAATTAAATATAGCTTGAATGTTCTTTAAGGTTAATCGCTCACACTCCAAGTTAGAGGCATTTAATCATTTTCTAGTGCATTGTGTATAAGGTGAAGGGAACTGTATCCAGCAGAATTCAGTGGCAGAAGCACTGAGCAAAGACTGCGTGTTTGTTCACTGCTTTGAAAACCATGTCAGCACAACTGCATTTAAGCACACACAGGGATACTTTTAAGCTATACTAAAATGCTATTAAAGTTTACACACACACACACACACACACACACACACACACACACACACTGTAAAAGTAATAGAATTCTTTTTAGCAACCACCCTGTGACTTGTGTGGGTGGGAGATCCCGGAGACCAAGTTCTCAGAAGACAGTCGTGGTTTGAAAAGAACTCTTCTGGAAAATGAATGTTGCAATGGTAACAAACATAATGACGAAGACGATTAAGAAAGGAAGAGTTTGTTGGACCTCAGTTTCAGGTTAGGGGCCACACTGGTGAGGACAGCATGGCGCCAGACATGGTGGCTAAAGCTGGAGGCTGAGCGCTGAGAAATCACATCTCAAAGCAGAAAGCCAATTCACAATGGCAGGCTTTAAATTCAGAGCCGGTGAGTTACTGAGAGTTCTCTAAAGGAACCGTAAGGGACCCGAATCAGCTCAGGACCCCCAAGTCCAAGTTCTCAGCACAAAGGGGATTTATTTGCCCCAGAGAGACAAAGGGCAGGAAAGAAGAGACAAAGACAGGAGACAGAGGATGAGGGGAGGGAGTAAGGGAGCAAGAGAATGGGTGTTTGTGCCGGAGGACAGAGGACTGCCTCTGGATAGAGAGGAGATAGGCACGGATAGGCCAATGGCAGTTTATAATGGTAAAGAGGGAAATCTCATGTTGGGATGAGGTGTTGAATTTTAATTGGACACGTTAATTAGGTGAGCCAAAGTGGGCTTCTGATTGTTGGCCTTCCATACCTTAGTAGTTGGACCTTGTTGGTCAGCCTGGGGAGGAGGAAGTGGCCAAAGAAGGGACTAGACCTTGGTGCTAGCTTTAGGAATGTAATGGGTTTATCTGTCTGTTTGTCCGTCCGTCCGTCCATCCATCCATCCATCCATCCATCCATTGGCAAGGCAGAGAGAATGAGGGGGAAGGGCAAGGCCTGTGAGAGCCACGTTTGCCATGCTCAGACTGCCTAGAGTCCCTTCAGGAACACAACCAAAAGAACTTAGTGGAGTAGCTGACAGGTTGTGGTCTGAGTAGTTCAGCAATGGCTATCTCCTGACAGAAAGGCCAGGCATCCAGTGGCTGCTCAGTCTACAAGACTGGACATCTCAGCAGTCCCAAGCAAGTGCGGGAGTCCCAGGCAAGTCCTAGAGACCTACAAGAAACAGGTTTTAACACCAGTGAAGGAATTCATCAGGAACAGGGTAGACAGACAGACTGGCCAATGAGAGTGAACGCAAGAAGGCCTCCTTCCATGTCCTCCTATGTGGCTGCCACTTAAAACGACCCGAATCTGAGAGTGGGCCTTCCCACCTCAGCTGAACTGATCAAGAAAACTGACTCACAAGTGTGCCTAGATGCTTGCTGTGGTGGTTTGAATGTAATTGGCCCCCATAAGCTCAGAGAGAGTGGCACTATTAGGAGGTGTGGCCTTGTTGGAGGAAGTGTGCCACTGTGGGGGTGGGATTTGAGGTCCCTTTTGCTTGAGCTTCACTCAGTGTGACACTCAGATTACTTCAGATCAAGATGTAGGACTCTTGGCTCCTTCTCCAGCACCATGTCTGTCTGCATGCTGCCGTGTCCCACCATGATTATAATGGACTAAACATCTGTAAATGTAAGCCACTCCAATTAAATGTTTTTCCTTTATAAGAGTTGTTGTGGTCATGGTAACTCTTCAGCAATAGAAACCCTAACTGACATAACTGAGTGTTAGTTAATTCTAGACATAGTCAAATCGACAGTCAAAATTGGCCATCACGTGCTCCTCCAGTAAGATACTTTCCCTTTAATGAGGCCACACCTCCTAAATCTACTGTAACAGCACCACTAACTGGAACCAAGCATTCAAATGCCCCAGACTATGGGGGACATTTCTCATTCAAACTGAGGTGTTCATCAAACTACTGTGTATAGAGAACCTAGCTCAAGTATTTAAAAAAAATATCTCAATTGATCTCAGTGGTCAGCACCAAATTTAAATAACCAAACCACAGGAAGTTACTATTCAGCGTCGGAAGACAGCATGACGAAGAGCAATAGCCCATTTGCATAATGGAATGCTATATGGCTGCAAAATGAGAAGGCTTTTCAGCTATCTACATCCAAATGAGTCCAAGATGTGCTATAAAATGATGAAAAGCGAAGTTCTGGACATGATGTACTGTTACTTATGGAGGAAGGAGCAAAAGGATGCACACTTGTTTGAATATAGACACCTCTTGAAGGATACGCTAGAAGGACAGCAGCCATGACAAGGGACGGTTGGGAAACTTCTCTGTGTACCTCCCCAACTCCAGCCCTGGTATTAAACTGGGGGCTGCATACATGCTAGGCAAGAGCCCTACTGCTAAACTGCGTCCACAGCCCTCTTTTTGCTTTGCAACAGGATCTCATTAAGGTATTTACGCTGGTCTCGAACTCACTCATAAGCTGAAGCAGGCTATGAATTTATGATCCCCTGCATCCCACCAGGCCAGGCTCTTTGTGGGATTTTGACTCAAGTTACTGTATTACTTACTCTAAATATTTATAAAAACCCAAAGTATAATTAGTAGCCACCCAATGAGACATTACCATCTCTTGAATACAATTTGAGTATGATTTCTAGCCTTGAAGTCGGAAGTCTTCACATTCTCATTAAGCTTGTCCTTAGAAAAATAAATCATGGGCAGCACTCCATCTGGATTTCCCTCTTGCTACACAATTAACCAGAAGCAAAACTGCAGGGTATGGTGTCATGACCCTGAACAGGATACTTTTACTTCCTGGATCATTCCTTTGGTTCCCCCACAATGGGTGGAAGGTTCCAGCAAGAGAAGCCCAGTTGGATTCCAAGTCAGCTTTCTGAATTGTGTAGTGATTGACACCTCCCCCGACCCCCCCACACACACATACACTTCATGGTGGCAGCGGGTAGAGCAGAGTTCCGGGTTTCCTCCTGCCTGGGCTGAGGCATGAAGATGCTTGGAAGGTGCTCAAAGCTGTGTAGCCCTGCAGGGTGGGAAGTCTGTGACTTGTGGAAGAGGGACATGTTACACTCGGAGCTTCTCAACCTCACATTTCAGATCCTTAAAACTTGGTTGGATTTCACTTTGCTTCTGCTCCATGATTTCTTAGGAGCAGTCTCCTGCGGGTAAAGGCAAGGCTTTATTTCTGCTCTTCGTGGGCAT
The DNA here is from genome assembly GCA_030556225.1 of Cricetiscus sungorus. NCBI lineage: Eukaryota > Metazoa > Chordata > Mammalia > Rodentia > Cricetidae > Cricetiscus > Cricetiscus sungorus. The sequence goes on along the minus strand of JANBXA010000411.1, from coordinate 11,805,906 downwards.
TGTGGAGGTGAAGTTTTGTTTCTTACATCATCAAGTGTTCCTAAAATAAATAGCAGAAGACGAGTGTTAGCAGAGAAGAAAAGACTTTTCGGCTCATCAATAACTGGGCAGGGATAAGAATAGGCAGGCAGCAGCCACTGCAGAAAAGGCTCTCAGAGTTCTAGGCTGTGGGAGGAAATGGATTCTCTGGCTGATATCTGAAAACAACTCAGAGGCATCTGTGCTTCAAAGAGGTCCCTAAGACCTTGGTCTCTTCCAAATGCCCTCCCATTTCAGTGCCTGTCAGCAATATTGCAGAACCCTAAAACTATGCATTTCTTGAGCAGTACACCCTCTTCCCGATACCCTCTACATTGCTGCTGACAAAGGTGGCTGGCCCCCAGATGACAGCCCAATGACAAAGCTCAAGTGATTTGTCAGTATTTCCTCCATAAACATGCAAGCACCAGATCCCCAGAGTGGAAGGTGGTGGGCCTGAAGAACAAGGCAGTTTAACCTTGGTATAAAAAGAAATCAAGGAAGGAAGAAAAACTCCAGTATTCTGTTTGGCACTGTATTAATAAACACTCACTTGTGCCATAGCCACCAGCCGTCCGGAGCAAGTCATCTAATCTGATTCCTGTCTCGTTTGTAAGGCAGAGACTAGCAACCCACCTGACAGGAGGATGAAATGAGATGGGGAACACCTATGAGGCACAGCCTGTGAGTGCTATGTGGCTGTTTCTGTGGGATATTGGGAGGGAAAAAGCCAGATGCCTTGGGAGGAGGCCAGGTCAGAACAAGGGCTGTTCTTGCATTGTTGGTGGTGGTGTTGTTGATGGTGGTGGTGGTGGTTCCAAGCTGGTCCCTTCTGGCTAGGTCCTGGGAAGATTATCTCCCACCCTGCAGGCTGTCACTTCTGTGTGAGTCCCCAACCCCTCTGCACCTAATAATTCAGCCATCCTTCCTGTTTATCTGTGGCTCCTGCCCCATGGTCAAGCAGGCTATCCCAGAGCTGATTTGTATCCAACACAACTGTAATCAACACAGTTATCATATCATAAAACCAGGGTCATGGGAAGGCGAAGATGGGTAAAGAATTTATTAGGTCCATTTGCTACTTCCCCTTTGTGGTTTATGGCTTGCTGGCACCTCAACTTTCAGCGAGTCCTCTGCTGTCGGCCACAGCGATTCTGTGGAGAACTGTCCCTAGAAGATGCTTAAAGAACTATATATAATATCTGTAATGAGACCACAGGCAGCTTTCAGTCAGATTATTTCTTTTTAAATCTACGTGTGTGCACACGTGCGCGAGCGTGTATATATGTGTGTGTGTGTGTGTGTGTGTGTGTGTGTGTGTTTTGGTTATGACTTGTGAGACTTACTGTAAACCCCCCCCCATTAACCTGGAAGTTACTCTACAGATGAGGTTGGTCACGAACTCTAAGAGGTCCTACCTCCACCTCCAGGGGTGGGATTATAGGCATGAGACACCACGTGTGCTATATTTGCAGTGGTTATTTAAGATTTTATTCTGTTATTTCTGATTTTATGTATGTGAGGGGGCATGTGCAGGTGTCTGGAGGTGCCTGCAGAGGTCAGAAGCATCAGGTCCCTTGGAGAAGGGGCTGCAGGTGGGTTGGGAGCTGATGTGGTTCGCTGGGAACCAAGCTTGGGTCATCTGGGAACAGTAGTCCTTTACAGCCGGTCCACGTTTCTAGTCCCTTGTTTGCTTGTTTTACATGTTTCTCTGCTTTGCTTCTGAGACAAGGTTTCATTCTGGACCCTAGAGTCCTCCTGCTTCAGCCTCAGAGGGTGCTGGGATTATACACATATGCCATCACACTCAGCTCAAATAACTTCTTATTGACTACTTGAAAGTAAGAAGCTGTTGGTATGGACTTTATGTTGAGTTACGTGATTCTTCCCCCAAGGAAGGCTTCTGGTAGTTTCCTTCCCTACCCTGGTTAGGATGAATACAATGACGTGTTGGACGATGGGTATCATCTTCCTATCTTGGGGCCCGCCCAGCACTGGATGGGAAAGGGAAAAGTTCTGTTGAACTTCTGAGGCATGCTAGCAGTAAGGTCTCCCTAGGTCTTCCACAGCCTGCTTGCATCTTGAGCACCATGTCCCTGCTAGGGATTAATGCCCAGGTCCACAGAACACAGACAGACTGTATAGGTAAAAGTTGCCGGGGCTCTGGGTTGCCTGGATTTGTGAAGACACACACACACCAGCTCCAACAGGGTGAACCTGCTCTATCTGTTCCCTAGTTTGTCTGATTAACTCAAGCAACCTAGCCCGGGCTAGAGAGGGCTCTCTTTGTCTTTTGGTTGCATAGTAACCAGTCAGTGTTTTCAGATCCTTTCCAGGCCCCAATCTCCAAGCCCATGGCCTCTTGTAGGCAACAGCTCTTTTTTGTTGGTAAACAGCAGTGATTTAGCAAATGATGTCTTATTTGAAGAAGTCTGTCATTGTGTACCAAGCGCTTTCAAGTGTATTTGTAAAAGACTCAGAAGCACATTATGCTTACGCCATTACTGCCCCTAAATATTTATACACACGGCCACAGTTTAGAGATATCTGGAGGCCTTTATAATTTATTTAGAAAGCTGTTTTAAATTAATCCAGCAGAAGGCCGATATAACAAGACAAATAGATCCTAGCCCACCTTTGGTCAGCCGTGTCCCAGAAGATAGCATTGCAGAAATAAATAGTCCACATCAGCAGTAGCTCCACCCACTTACATAAGCAACACGACAGATGGATGCACGGGCACTTCAGCCTTACTCAGCACTTTTCCTTTAATATGTCAGCAAGGAGTTTAGATTTGTGGGTTTGTCTTAAGAGCCAGTGTCCTCCTGACCCCAGCCTTCTAGCTCATCGGAACTCAGATAACAAGTGCTTAGTGGTGTGATAGTCCAGTCGTTCTATCTTTCCAAATAGTAGCAAATCAATCATTATGTGTCCTCTCTGTGAGGATTTCCCTTCTTTTATGGCATTACTCTTCAGGGTCCAGGGATGCCTAGGGCATCAGGAATGTGTGATTCCTTTTCCTTCTCTTAGGATGATAGGTGAGATGAACGATAAGCAGCTCAGTTTTATCTGGGTGGCTAGACATCTGACGAAATGTCTCTGTCTGGGCTGCATCTGTGCAGAAGTGTTTGAGAAAACCCTGTGAGAGCCACAAACCCATTGGCCTTTGATACAGCAAGCGCTTTTGCACGCATGGCCTCAGTCAAAATTTCAGGAGATCTATCTAATTTTGAAGAGACGTGTTCCTGAACTTTTTTTTTTTTAACCAGGAAAATTGAATGTATTGTCTTCCTCCTGTATTTTGCTGAGTGTGCCTGCCCCCACCTCACAGCTCTTAAAGAAATACAAGGGTTTTTAGCTTGCATTAAGAACCTTGCCTCCCAGCACAATGTAGAGAAGACGGGTAGTGAGTGTCAGGAAGGAGGTGATATGACAACACAGGTCTGTCCTTCTGGCCACTCCACTGCCACCCGGAGATAGGTAGCATTTTTATTACCTATGTAAACATTGCAAATACTCAGAAACAATATGGAGTTCCCCTTCACTGAAGCTCTATTAAGTGACTGAGGCAGAAAAATGTCCTATGTTCCAGTACAATGCATCATCTGACATTAGACCGACTCTACTTAACCTTTACTCGGTGACTGGTACCCTGGATGTATGTGCAGTGAGCATTGGGGCACTGCTAATGACGCCTTCATGCGTGCACGCTATTGATCTGCCTGGGTTCCAGCTCACTAAGCCCAGATGCTTCCTGCTCACAGGGAGAAGATGCTGAATAAGCAGATGGAGGAAGGGACCAGCCCCAGAGACCAATTCTTCCCTGTCCACTCAGAGGACTTATGTGATCCTCACCCAGCTACTAAAAGTGTGCGATGAGCCTGCCCATGGGAGAGTATCGGAAAAACAGAAGTTAGATATGACCTTGGCTTCTGATAACCCAGCCCTGTTTCTATCTCTGCCTCCTCCTATGTCCTCTGGGACCTCACAGTAAGGCAGAAAATGTTTGCTTGACTTATTTTATCTCACTAAGAAAGCAAGTGTCAGAGAGAGAGAGAGAGAGAGAGAGAGAGAGAGAGAGAGAGAGAGAGAGAGAGAGAGAGAGACAGAGACAGAGAGAGACAGAGACAGAGAGAGAGAGAGAGAGAGACAGAGAGAGACAGAGAGAGAGAGAGAGAGAGAGAGAGAGAGAGAGAGAGAGAGAGAGAGAGAGAGAGAGAGAGAGAAAGCACACTCTGGAGAATGGGCAGGGGTTGTTCTACAACTTCCTAGGTGATGCCTTAGTGTTCATGTTTGTAAATTGGGTCACTATCCTCCTCACTAGGACATTGTGAATTTAAAGAAGATTATGCCAGGAAAATATGTTGTATGATGTAGTACCCAGGGTTACCATTCAAAAATTGCTCAAGGCTGTTGCTGCCAGGCTTTTCTGAGCTGATGATGGAAGGCTTCATTCAGAACTGACATGAGCTCCTCAGACAGAAGAAAGAAGATTGTCTTACATAGCCTTGATGATGTACTCGGCCTCTGCTTGAGAAGGGCAAAACATTCATTCTCCCTTTCCATTTTCATTCCAAAGGCAAGGCATCTATCTGTTGCCTCTTCCAAGGCCCTACATTTTGTTGCTTTGTGTGTGGTACTGTGGATCAGAGCCAGGTCCTCTCGTGTACCAGGTAAATATTCTATCACTGAGCTACAAGCCCAGTTCAGGTCCCTGCATTTGTAACCTGCCATGTTAGACTCCGGAGTTATGTTTCTCAAACAAACTTAGGAAGCAAATAAAACTATTTTCAGCTATTGACCCTTTGAGTGGTTTTGTGTGGACTAGAACACGGGAAAATCATTTTCCCTCTTCAAATGAGAGGCTGGTTGCTGTGCAGACTGCGATGCTGTGCAGTTGTGAATATGCCTGAAGACCTGCGTCTAACCGAGGCTTATTGTCTGATTACTTCTCTACCCAAGAACAGTTGCTTTCCTCTAACTGGAAGTCTGCAGAGATCCTGGGCTTGGAGATGCTCACAGCTTATTGATGGGTGCTCAATGCTGTTGACGGGTCAGGAACCCATTCCTTCCTATGTTAGTGGTAGAACCCATAACTGACTTCTTTACCCTCCTTCAACATGTGTGAGATGTCAAGCTGCTCCTGAAGCCATAGGCACCTCATTTTGTAGCTGGTGGCATGCAGGAAGCAGGCTCTGTGTCAGGTCTGTCCTGTGGTTCCTGTCTCTGCCCAGAGTGATGCAGACCTTCCTAGCTTCCGTAAGAGAGACCCAAGTGAGGGCTGTTTTCCATCAATACTTCTGCCTCTTGTTCCCCAGAGCCATTTCCAATTTACCCCACTGTCCGTGGTTCTGGCATCAGAGTCAGTTTGAAACCATGGTTCCATGTCCCTGCAGCTGAAGAGATCTGGGGTGGGGGTGTGTGTGGTTCCCTCTCTTTTCTTTAGGCATTAGATCCACTGTTTCCCAAACAAAGATGAGTTCCCAGCTCACAGGTCGGTATATGGTAATTAGTGGCTTTGGTCATTTGTTTAGAACAAGAGCTGACGGCAAAAGCAGGCTAGAGGCACCTAGCCTCCCACATTGCCCAGGCATTCCCATAGTACAGGGCTGCCCAGCATCCCCAGTGCCTCTAGACTCTTCCAGACTTCCTGAGGCATTCTTCTCCCTATCACAAGCCTCTCCTCCCTTATTTAATACTAATCTCTAAGACCACAGTCTCCTCTTTTTAGAAGCTGTCTTCAGGCTCATTTCTAGCTGAGACTTTAGTGAGGTCTTCACAGTAGGTGGTGTTAACTCAGAAGCCAGTCTGGTCAGGATGCAGATGTTAAGTCCCCTTACTGAAGATGTTCATCGCTATGGGCTCAGAATGGGCTTCTCAGGACTAGAGAGATGGCTCAGCAGTTAAGAGCACTGGCTGCTCTTCCAGAGGACCCAGGTTCAATTCCTAGCACCCCCATGGCAGCTGACCACTGTCTGTAATCCAGCTCATAGTGACTTGACACCCTCATGCAGACATAAATGCAAGCAAAACACCAGTGCACATTAAAAATAAAATAAAAATGGGCTTAGGAATGGCCATTTGATGGCTGTATCTCAACCCTGAAGTCCTGCTTGCTAGTGCTGCTCCCTCTATACCCTGGTCTCTGACCTCTTGCCAAACTTCTCTGCTCTGCCTGCCCACCTACTCACTCCTTCTGATGTAGCAGATGGTTTCACCTGTTGAATTTTATTTTTTTACAATGGGCATGCAGTCTTACAGCCCACCCCTCTATCTCCTGTTTATGTTCTCTCTCTCTCTCTCTCTCTCTCTCTCTCTCTCTCTCTCTCTCTCTCTCTCTCTCTCTCTCTCTCTCTCGTGTTTTGAGACAGGAGTTTTCTGTGTATAGCCTTGGTGGTTCTGGAACTTGCTTTGTAGACCAGGCCGGCCTTGAACTAACAGAGATCCACCTGCCTCTGCTGGCCTCCGTGTCCCGAGTGCTGGGATTAAAGGCATGTGCCACCAAGTTTATGTTTTCTCTTCCACTTTCATTCCCCCCCCCCTTTTTTTTCAGTGCTAGAGACCAAACATACAGCTTTGTATTCTATTTTCTTACATTAAATTTAAACAGTGGATTATTTTGTTATTTTGAACAAAACGAAAAGCAGCCATTTCACTTCTAATTCACCTTATTCTTCCAATCTGGAGTATTATTCCAGAATTTACCCATGCATTTATCTATGACCTAGGCAAGCACCATTTAGAAACTTGGGAGGGTGAAGGACAAATGGCTATATGTCAAGAACCATGTAGCCTGTCATGTTGTTATTCTCCCTCTGGTGTCCCCTGGCCGGCCTGTCCCAGCTTCCCCACGCCTGTAGTCTGGGCATCATGCTATTCTGCAGAGCTACTGCTTTTCTCGGGCGTCTACTGCACTGTTAGCAGCCTCCTTTCTAGCCCTGTTGGCATCCCACCGCCTCCTCTGTGTTCACTTTCCCACTGGAGTTCCTTCTGCAGACAGAGTCAGAAATCACATGTTCAAATATTAGACCACAACACATAGGGGAGACTCCGCCTCCCTCTGGGTACTTCAGAACTGTCCCGCATGACATGTTTGAAATGATTTGCATCTCACCTGAACCCTTGCCCCACTCTTTAGGAAATGTGGTCTCATTGTGTAGTCTTGGCTGGCCTGGAACTCACTCTGTAGACCAGGCTGGCTAAACTCAGAGATCCTGCCTGTTTCTGCCTTCTGAGTGCTGGGATTAAGGTGACAACTCAATCTTTGCAAATTTAATGGAAGACATTTTTACAACAACTTTTTGCAATGTAATAAAATGGGATGGTCAGTCTCGCAGCCCCAAAGCAGGCACCGTCCTTTGTGGAAAAATCCCACTGAGCAACAAAAGCTGAAAACAGACTTTTGAGAAGCAATGAGTCATGGCCTAAATGAACAAATACATTAAATGATAAATCAAATTGAACACAAATGCCACTGAAACAGCCGTTCTGACTTGAGGTCACTGCCTGTTTCTGAAATGTAGGTCTTTAGAGGGTCTCAGGACTACAGGGGTCACAAACACTTTTCTCCCCTCCAGCTTTGTTTTCTTGGTGATTCCTTTATATTAAAAAATGTGATCTACACACACACACACACACACACACACACACACACACACCCATACACACCACACACACACATACACCATACTAGTCTAGGCTAATTTTTCCCCTTCTAAATGGCTATAAATCTACCTTTTAAATAAACAACCAGGCTCTGTGGGCTTAGCAGGGGAACAGCCTGATCAGCCAGATGCACAGGCCCCTAAATGACTTTGAGTTAGGCCTCCTGCCCCTTCCCATCTCCACTTACTTCCTCAGTTGCAACACCAGAGGCTCCTGTGCCCTGATGGATTGTCCAGACATGAACAATTGAGATTACAGAAAGCTATCAGCTAAAATCTGTTTGTGACAGCCAGGATGAAGAAACAGGTTGGCTCCTGCCAGAAAACTCTGAATTCTGAAGCTGGCTTCATCTCAGCCATGGAAGCTGGTTCACCTCAACTTGGTACCAGGCACTATGTTGGCAGTCGTGAGAAAGGGAGAGGGAATGAGGGTTACATGGCCCATCTCACCAAGAAGACTTGTTCAAAACACACAGAAAGTCAGTCAGTGCTGGAAATGAGCTAGTGTCTCCACGAAGCATAACGGTATATAGCGTCTGTATTGGAAGGTGGGCTATCCCACAGGCCAGGTCCCCCTCCAGTGGTTGAGTGCCTTCTACAGACTTCACCTCTGTCCCTATGGAGCCTTTGCTCCAAGCCCGTTTGATGTTCCTTGTCCTTTCACAAAACGTTTTGTTGTTTTAACTAAGAGTGACAGGGACAATGTTGTCTTGGTCTATCCTTAGTGACCTACTTCCCCCAGAGAGGCCCCGCCTCCTGAAGTGTTCAGACCCCTAACAGCCCCACCAGATGGACCAAGCGTTCAAGACAGGAGGGGGGCATGTTATGAGCACTTATTAATTCATTTCCATCATTCTAAGTATTTCTACATGGTCTTATCTTGCCCAGACAACGCCAGACTCGTGTGTCCTCTCCTTCTGAGATCACATCTGGACTCTGTCCTACGTTTCCCAGAATCCTCCACCTCTCCTAGTCCCACCTATCTTGCTTCCCTATTGGCCAAACAGTGCTTTATTCATTAACCAATAAGAGAAGCAAATTTACAGAATGACATCTGCCGTCAGGGACATTTCATGTTCAAATCACAATGCTTGTCTTCTCAAACAGGAAATTAACTTTAAAATTTCTGTTAATACTTAAAAGTTTGTAAACATATACGGTACCAGGAGCAGACAGATACTACAAGAAAGATGGAATTTCCCACTTGGTTACTCTAGAACAAACAGGCTGGTGAGGCTGGCCAACTGCAGGCAGCCAAATGTCCTTCTTCTCTGGAAGACTCGAGCTTTTAGCTGGCGGATTCTGTCCAGCTGGAAGCTCAGGCCGGGATGAGACAGCAGAGCTTATAGCCAAGCCTTATGGAAAGCAATCTCTTAAAAGCAGACCAGGAGAGACGCCCGGTCTGGGGCCACAGTGCATCTTGGGATTTCTGTGACTCTCATCCCACCCTGAGCCAGTTTGCTTGCCTGTAAGCTTCGAGATGAGACTGGGGATCAATTGGACTCAGCAATGAGCTTTTCCTCTTTGAGGAATGAATGCAAGCATTCTTGCTGTTGGTGTGTCTAAGCCTCACTACCCCACCCTCCACCGCTTTATTCCAACCCTTCCCCGTTCTCTATTGTAGTTTGCTTTATGGGAAATTGTGTCACAATCCCAGCATGCCAAGGAGGGCCAGAAATAGGCTAGGATTTAGATGAGGGAGCAGTAGCAACAGGAACAAATAGAAGGCACCTCCATAGAAGGGGCAGTGACTACTCAGACCCAAGTCATTGCTGCCATGACTGTACTTGCAGCTTACTTTTTCTCCTCCTCAAGAAAATCAGAAATTTGAAATTTCATTGGCAATTTCCTTTTTTTTTTTTTTTTTTTTTGGATTTTCAAGACATGATTTCTTTGTGTAGTCCTGGGACTCACTCTGTAGCCCAGGCTGGCTTCTGCCTCCCAGGTGCTGGGATTAAAGGCATGAGCCATCACCACCCAGAAGCCATTTCCATATTTTAAAGTGATGTGAGCCAAACCACAAAAGGGATTATGGGAAAAGGCTTCTTCCTTTCCATCTAAGACAGCCAGCCATCAGGAGAGCTGAGATGGATACACATGCACACCCAGGAGCAAGGCAGTCAGCAGTGACTTTTCTTCCCAGGGTCAGCTGTCGGCACCCCAACAGGCCCGATAAGGCACACTCAGCTGGGATACAGGATTCATGTCAGCCATGGTGGCTGCAAACTCTCAGTTCCTAATGGTGCTTGTTACAGGAGGCCACTTCATCATGGTGTTAACTGGCTACTTTGCTGGACTTTTCAGTCTATTGCTGAAGAGAGAGCTGGACCCCCCACAGTGGGGCTTTGAGAGTCTTGAATTCTTGCTGGGTAAGTGAAGATTCTACACATAAAGTCGTTGAGGTTATCTTCATTGGGCCATTCCTTTAATCTCTCACAAGGAATCCTGACACTCAGTGGATCATCAAGCCAGTCCACAAACGCGGGCAGAAGTGTGGGCTCACACGAGCAGGTAGCAAGAACCATGGGCATGGAAAGGGCCACAAGGACTTGGTTGGTGGTTCTCGCCCTGCCGCGTGCAGACCCTAACCCTCTCTAGGACCATTGCCACTAACGTAAGATGTAAGTAATGTTTGCAAAAATGTATACCTAATAAACATCTTAGGGCAGTCAAAAAAGAAAGAGAATGTGGGAGCCACACCTTGAAGTCTCACAAGGTTACCAGTTTGCAGTCTCTGCTGATGACTGCAGTGTCTAACAGCCGGGCCTCTGGAATCCAATTAATTAGATTTTAATTCTGTGCCTACTGTGGATCTTGAGTGAATTATCTAATCTTACCATCAGCAATTAAAAATTCACCCACGACCATCTTTTGAGAATTAAGCCTGCTTAACACAATGTTAGACCTCTAGTAAACGCTCCGTAAGGATTAACTATTTCTGCTCTATCTTGATTTCCTTTGAAAAGTTTCTGTCCTCAAAAAGCAGCGTTACAAAGACCCCTCGTGCTGAAAATTGCCCGGCAACAGGCCCGGTTATGAGCTGTGGAGCTGCAAGCTCGGTGGAACACTGATTGCTTCCCTGCAGCTCACCGGAGGCCAGAAACGCAGCCCCTCCCCCATTGGGCATGCCCAGAAAATGTAGATCCGGCCTTAATTACCAGCAATTAAACCGGCTTCAGCCTGCAGTGCAGGATCTGGCACTGCCGGGTAGCCTCCTGAGGCCCTTTCCGGAACATGGCTCAACCCTTCAGGAGCCTTTCCTACCCCAGCCCCAATCATTTATTTTGTCTCCTTAAACTTCCCTGGTGTCACGCTTACCCTGGGCTCAGGAAATCTGAGCTCTGTGGGAGGATGAGGGTGGAGGGTCCTGATTTGCAGCAGCTTACTACCCAGTACTTTCCTAGTTCCAGGTGCTTTGAAAAGCAAGCCTGGGCGCCTAGATTCTCTCTGCACAACGAGAGATGAAGGCAATGGTCCTTGTCAGTATACTTCATTTGTGGGGGAAAATCTGCAAGAGGGGGTGTTCCTATAACTCTAAGGAAATGACACATTAAATTAAGTAAAAAAGAGAATTGAGAATAGACACATAGAGAGATGACATGATACATAGATGATGCATAGATAGATGATGTATATATGATTGATGGATAAGTAGATATAGACAGTAGATGGATAAATAGATATGCTCATAGATAGATGCTGATCTTCTTCTAGTGTGGGAGAAGGACAGAGCAGCCGTGGCAGAGCCTTTTATTAATGCTTGAATGATTGAGTCCGAGAGAACACGAAGGCAGGACTGGAGGTACCCTCAGCATCTCTGGCAAGGAGGAGGGACTGGAGTACCCAAGGATCATCTTTCCGCCTCGAGTCTCCATCCCTGGTACAGGCTGCTGAAACATCCAAGAAAGTGCCTTTGCCTGGCTTTCACTCACGCTGTGGGTCTCAGGGTAACTCTTGCTTGCCTCTGGGGAGAATAGGCCAGTGGCCTGCACCTGCTCTTGGCTCTGCAGTCCCAAGGGCAAGTGATATTGGCTCCTGGAGCAGCTGAGTTGCTTCCAGCTGAGCCCTGAGGTTTCAGGGAGCCTCTGAAAGGGCGGGCAACAACTTCCTTGCTCTCTATCTCACAGTCTTCTATCTCAGCTGCAATTCACTAGTGAAGATTCAAAGTAGATTCTTCATGTATATAAATCTTGTATCTTAGGCATGTCCTTGTTTACCTAACTGATATCAGTCCAAAAACAAAACAAAACAAAAACGAACAAGACCCTCTCCAATGTTTGACCATCATGATTATCAGTGTCAACAAATTTTTATATTTTTTTCCCTTTGAAAAATTAACCAGATGATTAATCGTTTGATGAACCTTTGTTTCATTGAATCTCTGCAGGATGAATTCCTGAGCACTTCACCCATTCGTTCTTTCTCCTGTTCTACAGTGTCACTAGCTATCACCAAATGACTGGCCTACAGCCCCACTAAGCATAGTCAGCCACATAAACAAAGAGTAATGTTTTCACATATCTGTTACCCTCAAATTCCAACATTTAGAAATTATGGCAGACCAGTTAAATGCATTGAGGAACTGTACACGTCATCTTCAGAGACTGGGAAGTTACACAGAGTTAGGGCTCTGTTCCACACAAGGATGTGATGTCTGGATTGGTGGTGTCTAGGGAAAATACAGGGAAGTTCAAATAGAAGCCAGAAAATGCTGTGTGGATGCCATCACTGGCGCCACGAATAGGTCACGGGCAACTGGTAGAAACATTTGTTGGCAATGTTAAGAACAACCCCACAGAACTAGCCATTTCTCACTATATCCCATCCAGTGGGTCCTGAATCTTTACTGCACAGGACAAGTGAATGTGCTCTCTGCATCTGTTTCCTCAGTAGCAGAATTAAGTGTTTATGCCAGATAACCCTGAAATTCTTTCCAATGATAAGATTCTGAATTATTAAGAATCTTTTTGGTCCATTCTTTGGTTTTTAAGATCCTCACTCACACCACATTTATTCACATGAATAAATGTGAGCTCGGTAGCCTCGACTTTTTAAAGAATAAAGTCATCAAGTTAGACAAACATCCTGCAATCGATGTTTCAGCACCACGGAGAGCGAAGTCTCACTCATCCAACCATTAACATTTCCGCAGGGGTGAAGAGTCATTACTAGTCTTGTCTAAAAATTAAGCCAGCTATATCACTCCTGTGTATATCACTGATAGACTCTAATTCAATATACAGCAGAAATATCTGCATACATATGTTTATTTCAGAATTCACAATAGCTATGGAGTTATGGAATCAATCTAGATATCCATCAACAGATATGTGGATAGTGAAAACGTGATCTAATGTGGTGTGTATGTATGAGTATATGCTATACATAATATATAATGGAATTTTACTTATCCATAAAGAAGAATAAAATCATGACAACTTATACAAACATTGCATGTTTTCCCCTTACATGTAGAATCTAGACTTTTTAAGACATGAAAGCATCAGGGAGACTAATTGGAAGAGGGAGGGAATAGCAGCAGGGGGAGAGAGAGTCTGATCAAGGTATGTGATATGAATGAATAAAAATGTCAAGATATAATCCATTGTTTTTACAATGAATACATGCCAATTAAAATATGAAAGTTCATGAACCCAACTTAGCTATCAAGTTACAACACAAATATTTTCTTGTGTAGTCAAGCTCTTAGTTTATAGAATGTTGCCGATAAGTGCAAGCATCTTCATAGAATCTTCTTCCTCCACAATACCTTTCATGAGCGACCATCAGACTTTTGTCTGATTATTTCAGGACACAAGTAGCTTGTTAACTCCTTGGAGATTATAAAATCTTGATCAGAAAGGCCTTTCTTCTCATGAACTAAAGCTGCTTACAGATAATGATTCTAATGTATACATATCAATAAATATCACTTCTTATTCCTTCTATGTCCTAGTTAGCTTAAATCAACTTGACACAGCCTAAAAAGAAAAGGAAAAAATAAAGAAAAAATGGAAAAGAAGAAAGCCTTGATTGAGGAGTTAGCAAGATCAGTTGGCCTGACATTTCAGTTAGTATCTGAAAAGATAGGTAAGAACTTCCCTGGATTCTACCTCACAGGTGGCTTTTTTTTTCTATCTTCAGTAAAGACTCAGTTACAGTTCACTAGGTCTTAATGTCTCTATCCACCTAAAGTTAAAAATATGAATTTAAAATTTTGTCCTAATTATTAGTTGATGTATGAGGGCTTAGGCCACCATGGGCAGTACTATTCTTAGACATGTGGTCTTGGGTTGTATAAGAAATCTAGCTAAGCATGATCCTATGAGTGACTAAGCCACCGAACGATGTTCCTCCAGGGTTTTCTCTATCAGGTTTTTGCCTTGAGTTCTTGACATCACTCAACTAAGAGAACAAGTACGGAAGTGGAAGTTCTTTCCTTACCCAAATTGCTTTGATCATGGGATTTGTTATAGCAACAGAAGGCAAACTACAACAGAAACTGATACCAGAAGTGGGGTTTACTTGTCCTAGAAATGAAACTAGAACATGCCACAACTAGTCCTATAGTTCATGTCACTATAAAAGATAAAAAACCAACCCCCTCCCACTAATGTCAGTTTATTCCTATGTACTCTCCAATGGTTCTTTTTTGTTTCCTTTTTTTTCCTTAAAGACAAATCTGGTCATCACCTTAAAGGTCCTTCAAAATCTGCCTCCCTCCAGTAATCTGTCTCTCACCTTATCTGCTACCCCTCCTTCCTTCTGTTTCTTTATTCCTCCCTCTTTCCTTTCTTCCCTCTGCTCTACCCATACTGGCCTTCTTTGCTGTCCCTGAACACCAAGGACATCCTTCATCAGGTGACTGATTGGTGATGTTTTTCTGTAAATATGTTTCTCTTATTGGTTAATGAATAAAGCACTGTTGGCCAATAGGGAAGCAAGATAGGTGGGACTAGGAGAGGTGGGGGATTCTGGGAAATGTAGGGCAGAGTTACAATGTAATCTCAGGAAAAGAGGACACGTGAGTCTGGTGTCAGTAAGATAAGACCATGTAGAAATATATATATACATATATATATATTAATAATTATAAGTTAATAATTTAGACAGAGCTAGCCAATAAGAAGCACTAGTAACTGGCCAACAGTTTCATGATTAATACAGTGTCTCTGTGTTATTTGGGGCTGATGCAGCTGTGGGACCAGGCTGGCAGGAAAGTGCTTGTAACAGGTAGCATTGATTGTTATTTCCTGCACCAAGAATGCTCTTTCCTCCGAAATCTTCATGATTGATTGTTTTACTTCTTTCTGGTCTGCCCAAATACTTCTCTAATGGTGAATCCGTGTTTAAGGCTTCACACATTTCCAATCTCTGCTCCACTCCTAGGCATTGATTGGTGAACGTTAGTAAATATTTGACAACTATATGCAATTTGTGGCATGTGATGTTTTCTATACACATACATGCACATGTGTAATAATTGCAAACAATTTCAAGCTACCAAAAATTCCTCTGAAGGCAGAATCAGGAACAAATAAAATTCAGCATTCATGAGTGGGTATAAATCAATTTGCCAGGTCAAAGGAAATATTATCCTGACTGAGTCTACCAATGGCTGTGAGGTTCATTCAGAGTGCTTAAAATAAAGAAGTAACTCATGGTGGGTGGATCTTAGTAGAGCAACATGGACATGGAATATCTAGCTTGACTTCTGTCTTCCCAAGTACTTAAAACAAAAGGTTTATTTTTGTAAATCATGTGTGGATTTGTGGTGTGTGTGTGACAGAGAGAGAGAGAGAGAGAGAGAGAGAGAGAGAGAGAGAGAGAGAGAGAGAGAGAGAGAGAGAGAGAGAACCTAGAAAAGGGTTTTATATGCCCCGGATCTAGAGTTACAAAGCCACATGGCACAGCTACTGAGAACTGAACTCAATTCTTCAGATCAGTAATGTATGCTTTTAGCATCAGAGTCATCTCTCCAGCTCCATTTTCAAGGTTGTTAGTTAGTTAGTTTTGTTTTGTTTTGGAACTAATTGCATCTTTTCTATTAATTTCCTGAAAACCATTTTAAAAGTCTAACCTACCAATATCTTCCTATATTAATTACTTTTTGTTTCTATGATAAAATACCATGACCAAAGGCGATTTATGGAAGAAAGTGTTTATTTTGGCTTATGGTTCCAGGAGGGGAGTCCATAATGGTAAGGGAGGCATGGCAGCAGTTGGCTGGAGCAGGAAACGGAGACATCACATCTTCAACCACATGAACAAAGCAGAGTGCACACTAGAAGTGAGGAAAAGCTACAGTGTTTCAAAGCCCTCCCCTCCCCTTCCTCAAGCAGGACTGTATATCTTCAAGGTTCCATCACCTCCCAAAGTGCACCACCAAAGAAGAACCAGGTGTTCGAAGCCATGAGCCTACAGGAGACACTTCTCATTCAAACTGCATTTCCAGCATCAGCTTTTGTTGGTTTTTCTGCTTCTGCTCAACTCATTACAGTACTTTCCATCTTTGACCACAGCCTTCCTTCCCTTGCTTATCCTTCCTTTCCAGGAGTCCTGATCCTTCATGCTAGCAGACAATTGTGTCCTAGAAGAAAACAACACTAATTTACCGCCTCCGTGTCCTATGAGGATACTTGTAAGTAATTCCATGGTTCCTTTCTCTGGTTTGTTTGCATGATAAATTCTTGTATTTAAAGGCGTTGGAAGCCCCTGAACATGTACCATCTCCTCACACACTAGACCATGACCATCTGACAGGTCCTCCAAGTCTATCAGTACTAATTGTCCTTATCCATCACAGGATATCAGTTTCTTAATCTTTTGGGAATTACAGGTTCTTACTCCAAAAGAAAGTTATACTTCTGACCTCTTTGGTTACCAGGCATGGACATGGTACACATTACATGGTACAACATTTTACAAGCAGTTTAAGGGTTACACAGACCACCCATGTGGCCAACTTATTGATCCTTTATGTAGTCACAGCTCCCTGTTAAGATTGCTTGACCAGCTGAACCCTGTAGTGTTCTATGAATTATAATAAAATAATTTATTTTTTGCTCACACAAGCTAGTCAGGTATGTGTGCGTGCGTGTGTGTGTGTGTGTGTGTGTGTGTGTGTGTGTGTGTGTTTAACAGAGAAAAATTATACCTACTTAATTGGTATTTTGCAAACAAATAATGGTGTTTAGTTATCAAATTAGTAAGGCATCTTTATGTTATTTATAATGTGCTTGCAAACAAATGGATATGTTTTTATAAATTGTTTTATTGAATGGTATGACTAATGAGTTAAAACACAGAAACTGAAAATAGATTATAATTGCAACTTTACTTTTATCATTCAGAATGTTTACAATAATAATAAAAGATAGCCTCTAATAGGAGACCCAGTTTCATTTTTATTATGAGAAATGAGCTGTTGCAGTTGGCTCTGAGTACTGATTTTATTTTTTACACTGTGGTAGACTTTATAATGATGTATAACAATAAATGTGCCACAAAATTCAACAATGTTATATGAGCCTCACACATGCTGCTGAGGTACATGCCAGTCCTTGCCTGACCTTTAACTAACTTTTAAAGAAATGTACACGTGTGTGTGTGTGTGTGTGTGTGTGTGTGTGTGTGTGTGTGTGTGTGTACCCATGTGAATACTTCTGCATGTGGAGGCCAGACAACAGGTGTTGTTCACTCGGTTTTTGAAATAAGGTCTTTGGTTTGCCTGAACTGGCTTAGGTTAGCTAGATGGTTTCACCTGTCTGTACCTCTCCAGAACTAAGATTGCAACTATACGCTACCACTTCCAGCTAACCCTAAAAGCTAATTAAGATGAAACTAACATACCATAAAATGCACACTATTAAATGTACACTCTAGCAGTTTCTATTATTCCATAAAGTTGTATAACTATCATTATCCAGTTTCTATCACCTACTAGTGACCAGTTTTGATTCCTGAATCCTCTTTGCCAAACATGACTCTACTTTCTGGATCTATGGGTTGCCTATTCTGAGCATCTGGTTTTTTTTTTGTTTTGTTTTGTTTTGTTTTGTTTTTGTTTGTTTGTTTGTTTGTTTGTTTTTCTCAAGACAGGGTTTCTATGTATTGTTTTGGAAGCTGTCCTGAAACTAGCTCTGTAGACCAGGCTGGCCTCAAATTCACAGAGATCCGCCTACCTCTGCCTCCCGAGTGCTGGGATTAAAGGCGTGTGCCACCAACACTCGGTTGGGTTGCCTATTCTGGTCATTTTACATAAGCATGGCTATATCCTATGTGGCCTTTCATGTTTGGTATTTTTCACATCCAAGGTTCATTTATGGTGTAGCTTGAATCAATACTGCCTTCCCTTTGATGGCCGAAGAACATTTTGTTATGTGGATACATCACATTTTATTTGTCTTTTAGTATTTGACATGTGGGGTGTTTTCCCTTTTTGTGAATGTTTATAGATATCCACGTGCAGGCGTTTGGCCAAATATAAATTTTCAATTTACTTGAGTATCTACTTAGGAATTTCTGGGACATATGTATGAGTGGGGAGCAGACAAAGCCTTGAGTGTATGTGTAAGGAATGAATGATGTCCTGAGTGAACATGTGTTGCTGACATAAGCATGACCATGTCAAGCACCTCAGTGCCTCAGACCCATGGCAGTGACAAAACCTCCCTCAGGTAAGGCTCAGAGGCAAGGACAGTTTTCCTTTTGGACAACTGACCAATGAGTACAAAAACTAGCAGCTGCAGCCTCCTCCTGATCACCTACCAACAGTAGCTGACGCCTCCTCACTGTACTGTGCATAGCAAGTGTGATGAAGTGTTGGGCTTGTTACATGTTCTGGATACTAGATATGATCTATTATTTACAAAGATTGTGTCTTGTTTTGTGGATCATCTTTTTGCTTTCTTGTTCTAAAACACAACTGTTTTGTATTTTCACAGTGTATCATTAACCTGTTTTTGCTTGGTTATTTTATGTGTTTTATATATAGGAAGCCATTGTCTGATTCACAATCATGTAAATATACATCTTATTTTATTCTAGAAGTTTACAGTTTTAGCTCTTAAGTTTAGCCTGTTTTTGTTTTTTGTTTTTTTGTTTTTTTGTTTTTTTTTTTTGTATATAAGGTTTATGTTCAATTTCATTATTTTGTATAATCAACCTCATTCTTTGATTTTTGAACTAAGGTCAAAAATGGAGGTCAAAAAGTTCTAAGTATGTCACAATATGAATTTATATTTATTTTAGAGCTCATAAGGTTTGTAGAAGAAAGTGTATTCCAGAAACTGCCCATATCCAGCCACAAGATTCTAGCTCCATCAGCAAAGAATTGGGGAGAATGAGGAAAGGGTGTTTGGAACATTAGGTCTTTATGGTGAGTGGCGTTTTATTCCCCCACTAAAGTTGATTCATGTGATGACGCTCCAGTGTGTCTGCTGTCCCAGGCCCTGGATGATGTATCTGCAAAGGTTGGAACCTACTGACTTGATAAGAAGAAGATAACTGAGGCACGAAATCACGCAGAAAGCAGAGTGGCAGGGCAGGCTGGTCAAGGCGCAGGGTTGCAGGGTATGCCTTGGTGTCTATCTCCCTGGCACACTCTCAAGAGGGATTGTGGCAAAGGGAACCCCAGAAGCAAAAGGCATGTGCTGCTGGTATATAAGATACGGAGCCACAGTAGGTCTTCCAACTGTGCTGTGGGGTGTCCCTGACTTCCTGCCGGTTATATACCTGCCCGCGGTGAGATCAGCTGGGGGAGGCACTGCCTGTTCTTTGCAATTGGGTTTATGTGCTTCAGGAAGTTAACTGTGTGACCACAACAGCTGAACTTTGAAAGGAAGGAGTTACAAATTGTGGGTTTGGGAGGCTGGAGAGATGGCTTAGCAGTTAGGGGCACTGGTTCCTCTTCCAGAGGACCCTAGTTCAAATCCCAGCACCCACATGACATTTCCCAACTGTCTGTAACTGTAGTTCCAGGGACTCTGACACCCTTACACAAGCATACATGCAGACAAAATACCAGTGCACCTAAAACAAAAAATAAATTATTAAAAAAAGAAAGAAAGAAATTGTGGGTTTGAATGCTAACCACAGCAAGGAACCAAGATTTTCCCCCATTGTCTTCAGTTAGGTGTCTTAAATATTATCCCATTTCTATCAATCTAAGTGTTTCCACGTGGTCTTATCTTACTGGAGAGAGGGTCTGGACCTTCTTCCCCCTCAATTCTCTACATGTTGAATCCTCTCCTACCTCTCCCCAATCCTCCTGGTCTCCTAGACCCACCTATCTTTCTTCCCTGTTGGCCAACAGTGCTTTATTCATTAACCAATAAGAGAAACATATTTACGAAATGACATCTCCCATCATCTCCCATCATCTCCTCTTTTCTGTCTAAAATAAAAGAAGGGTTTTAACTTTAAGATAGTAAAATATATAACAAAATAGTTATCAAATAAGAACCACAGTTAACAATATTTAGTCCATTAACATTTAGCAAGATTTAAAGGAAATATTTCATTATCTAGCCTTTCCTTGTGGGTCTAAAGTCCTATATGTAACTTATCTTTAATCCTAACTAAAGAGAACCATAACTATCTGTCTTCAATTCCACCAAAGACCACAGAAGGATAATATATAAACTCTAGAAATGACAGAGACATCTCACTACCTGGCCAGTCACCTGAAGTTTTTCTGTAATGTTCCATCTTTGGCCCATAGGCCTTAGTGTGTCTGGCAGACGCCCCAGCAGAGCAAAAATTTTCAAAATGTCCCACCTGTGTTGGCAGTTTGTCAGTCACTTTTATCTGTGTCCTGCAGAATGTCTGGCAGACTTTCCCATGAAGCATAAACCCTGTAGCAATGTCCATCTTGTTTCAGCAGTCACTTTTTTGTGGGTCATGCAGACAAGAGCAGTATGTTGCCCAAATGTCTAGTCTTGCCATATTGGAAGCAAACTCCATAACACATTTCTTTGATGTCCATCTTCCTTTCTGATGCAGGTGGTATTTCCAGGAGCAGTTATGTCTCACTGTCAAGAAAATCCCTAAACCATTTTAAATGCCATATTCTGTAGGTCTTTGAAAGGTTGAAGAATATTTATCCACTTCAAATACATCTCTGTATATCTAGAAAACCTAACTAACTTAACTCTAAGTTTTGACTATCATAGGTAACTATCTATAATCTGTCCTAAATTATACATTACATTTTAAAATGAGCTATATAAACACAATACCTAAACAAGAGGAGAAATATACATATTACAAAATTGACCTTAAATTTGTATCAATAAATGAAATCCATTCCAAAGCAAGGTATTCATTTCTATACCATAATCCCCCTTTTACCTTTAAAAGGAGATTGGTTGTGGTCATTAACCATTTATAACCAAGCCCATTTAAATGAAATAAACATTTATAAACAATATTTGGAAATTTGGGCATCGTTCTTTCCAAACTACTTCCTGCTGGTAGGGGGCACCGTCTTGGGGATCCTAAGAAGACCCAGAAATCCTGGCTGTAGTGGTCTGCAAGGCTGCCTTGTCCCAGCTATTTTGAATGTTGGATTGTTACAATGGGTTTTTCCTGCCGGCGCCATCCTGTCTGCTGCCAGTCTGGGCCCACAGCCGCACCAGCCCCAAATAACATTCAGAGAGTCTGTATTTGATATAATCCTGTTGGCCAATTACCATTATTGTTTATGGGCTAGCTCTGTCTTAATTATTAACCCATTTCTACTTATCTAAGTATTTCCACGTGGTCGTCTTATCAGGGAGCCGCAGCTGGCGTCTTCCTTCCTCCCTGGTCTACATCTTGACTCCTCCCTACTACTTCCTCTTTCCTCCTCCTGGTCTCCTAGCCCCGCCTATCTTGTTTCCTATTGGCCACAGAGCTTTATTAACCAGTATGAGAAACATATATACAGAATAACATCTCCCATCATCGGATCACCTGGGACACTGTTTCAGTTAAATGTATAGCATAGGCTACCCAAAAGACACTCTTCAATTTAGTTGTCCTGGTCACTACCAAAGAAATACTCAGTTAGAAGAAAGCTTGCCTAGATTTCACAAAGCCCTGGGTTTGAACCTCCTAGCATGCATGAACTAGACTTGGTGGCATACACCTGTAATCCCAGTACTTGGGAAGAGGTCCAAGGAGGACCAGAAGTTCAAGGTCATACTCTGCTATAAAGTTAGGCTGGACTGCTTGAGACTGTCTCCACCTGTCAAAAGGAGAAAGAAAGAAAGAAAAGAAAGACAGACAAAGACTAAGTTACACATTCTTCAATTAGTGCCCCCCCCCACGTTTCTGGGTAGAATAGGCCATTCCTAAATATACTCCTACTGCTTATACAACTTTAAAACACGTTAGAAGAAACCCTCTTCTGACATTGAGTTTTCTGCTCAGGATCACCTGCAAACATCTAAAGGAAAGGCTGACCAGGTAAGTTCCTATCTTTTCCCCGTGCATCACAGGCTTCTGTCCCCATGGAGATGGCTCAGAACCTGGTGAGCTGGTATATCACACAGGGATCTGCTCTGAGGCAGACATTTGTCAGGGTGCTCATTAAAGGAACCCAAATATGCTCTGAATACACTTCCCAAAGGCTTCACTTGAAGAGCCAACGTGAGGCAATTGCAGACACAATGCCTGAGATTGCCCAACATCTGGCTTAATTAAAGCTGCCAGGACACCACTGGCTGGCTGGTGCTCCAGGCCCAGAAATTCGTGACTCAGATGGGAAATAGTTGGGTGCTACACGTAGGATGATGAAAGGGTGAAGACATACGTGGCTTCGTTCACCCCTGGGAGGGTCTCCTGAGAGTCCCCAGTGATGGCAGATTGGAGGATAATGATGGAGCTAAATGACTTGCTTAGACATGAGAGCAAACGGCCTTCCCTTCCTTTCTCCTAGTGTAGGGATGCCATCCTCTACATAATCACATCCTTACTGTTGTGAGTTTTCAGACGTAAGAACTCCATTTCGTGCTGTCTGAAGGAGAGGTGGACAGAAATTATAATGAAACCATTTGACCCAGCTGGGCATGGTGGTGCATGCCTCTTATCCTACAACTGAATCAGGAAGATGCTGAGTTATCTTGGGCTACATAGTAAGTTGTGGACCAGCCTGGATTCAATATGTAGCAAGACACTGCCTTGAAAATCAGAAATAGTAAATCTTCCTATTGTGGGTCCTAGTAGGTGAGCTTAATGAGTTCAAAAATCTGATTGTTCAGGAGGCAGCTAAAACTCTACTCATGGCACAGCACACACACACACACACACACACACACACACACACACACACACACTTTCCTTCTCTCTCTGTACAGAATTATTTTAGTACTGCTTACCTTTCCCCTGAGTGGTTGCCAGCATCACTAGCAGGAGGAGGGTATAGTAACACATACGCATCTCTAGTCCAATTATACTCAAAGTGGAGCAGTGATAACAAACTGCTCCCTGCTGAGAAGAAAACACTCATGTCCTCTGAGCAATGGCTGACATACACTACATTTGACTTTTAGAGGGTGGCATGCCTTTGGTATCTGTAAGTATAAAAGGGGCTGCCGTGTGTGTGTGTGTGTGTGTGTGTGTGTGTGTGTGTGTGTGTGTGTGTGCGTGCGCGCACGCGCTCGCATGCCTGTGTGTGTTCGTGAGGAGATGTGCATGTGTCTGTGTTTGTGTGGGAAGGTCAGAAGATAATCTTGGTGTCAATTGTCACCTTCCACCTTGTTTGGAACTGGGTCTCTTGGTTGTTTATCTACTGCACATGCTGGACTTGCTGGCCAGTAGCTTCCAGAGATTCTCCTGTATTTATCTCCCATCTACCTCTAGGATTACAGTTGCTTCTGTCACATGCCTGGCTTTAACATTGGTTCTCGGGATTCCAACTCAGGTCCTCAGGATTTCACAGCAGTTTCAGCCGCTGAGCCATCTTCCTGAGGCTGCCACGTTAAAGACAGCTTTGCCATTTTTCTGTCTAGATAGGAATACAAACTAGTTGAAAGGCTACCAGAGATTTCTTTTTTCCTACTTGATTTGTTTGTGTGGCCCTTGAGAACCCTTGGATTATTCAAAGGAGGACTAATGTTGCTGGAATGAAAATTTAGGAGTTATGTTGTAAGGGGGAAGATTTTCCTCTAGGCCCTTAGGTTTTGTGTGTGAGGCCTAAGAATTACAATGACCAGAGCAGACAAACAACAAACAAACAGCAAAACAAACATACAAAAAATTATTGTATATGTTTTGTGAATATTTTTATGTGATCATAGAGGTCTTATAATAGAAGAAATGAAGACCCCAGGAAGTAGATGGAGTTTATGTAGTGTAACATGCAAGGATGAATTAATGAGATTGACAGAATGAAGGAAATAACAGTCTAGTGTGGGCCAGTGTGTAGGAGAGAGTAGCTAGAAAATAGGCGGGGTAACTAATGGAAGGCAAGGTTATTTCAGTAGGATTGCTTCACAGACTCATATCAGTGTTGACTCTCCACATCCCGGGATAAGAATATCTTCCTCTTCCTGGTACAGGAGGGCATCTTTTTCATTAAAGAGTTTTGCTCTTTACTTAGGAAGGCAGAGATCAAAAGAGCCCTTCAAGCAAGTGCTGTGTTTACTTCAAAACAACTAATATTCCAAAGTGCCAACCAAGCACAATAGCCTCCTTGAGTGCAAATCAGGTTGTATTTTTGCATTAGCCCACTTGAGATTGCAAAAACTTCACTTAGATTTTACAAACTGCAATACTGAATTCCGCTCACAATCCCAACCCCTTCTTTATTGTGCTATGTAACAAAGGCTGGGTGATGTCTCTGACCTTGTTTTGCCTGAGGCTCAGTCTCAGGCCTTGATAGCAGAGATTTGTTACAGAATCAGGAGGCTCAGAGGCCTGAAAAAGAGATAAATGTTATTTAAATTGTTTTTATCACCATTTTAATTTTAATTAATGTTTGCTTAAAATCAGTAAGTTTCTAGACCACTTTCAGGTAGCCCAGAAGATGAGTATAGTAGTGCACACTTGTAATCCTAGTACTCCAGAGGCTGAGGCAGGAGGATAGTGAATTCCAGGCCAACCTGGGCTACATTGCAAGTTCTCAGGCTGGCCTAAATTACATAGTGAGTTCCTGGTCAACCTGGGTTACAAACTGCAACCCTGCATCAAAAATAAAATAAACAGCATGGTAATTTGATAAGAATGGACTCCCATAGGCTTGTATGTTTGATTGCTTGGTTACTAGTTAGTGGAACTATTTGAAAAGGATTAGAAAGTGATGCCTTGTTGGAGGAGGTGTGATGCTGGGAGTGGATTGAGATTTCAAAAGCCTACACCAATCCCAGTTTCTCTTTATCTATCTGTCTGTCTGTCTGTCTGTCTGTCTGTCTGTCTGTCTGTCTATCTATGCATCCATCCATCCATCCAACCATCCATCCATCCATCCATCCATCCATCCATCCATCCATCCATCCATCATCTCTGTATAACGAGTATGTTGTTTTGCCAGCCTGGGCCCACTGCCACACCAGCCCCAAATAACACACCGAGACTCTGCATTTGATATAATTCTGTTGGCCAGTTACTAGTTTTTTATCAGCTAGCTCTGTCTTAAATATTACCCATTTCTATTAATCGACGTATTTCCACGTGGTCTCATCTTACAGGCGAGAAGGCCCGGTAACCTCTATTCTCTCCAGACTCTACATGCTGACTCCTCCTTACTACTTCCTCTTTCCTCCTTGACTCCTAGCCCCTTCTATTTTCCTTTCCTATTGGCCAACAGTGCTTTATTCATTAACCAATACAAGAAACATATTTACAGAATGACATCTCCCATCACCTCTGTCTACAATTCTCAGGTCAGATGTAAGCTCTCCCAGTGCCATGCTAGCCTACCTACTGCCATGCTCTTGCCACGATGATCATAGACTAACCCCCTGGAACTGTAAGCAAGCCCCCAATTAAATGATTTCTTTGATAAGTTGCCTTGGTCATGCATGATATTTCATCACAGCAAGAGAACAGTTGCCAAGTCAGACAGGCATAGATAGACCTTCTAACCAACCCTATCAACTTTTCTTTACCTGGAAGCAGAGTTGTTTCATACCCATTTCCTAGGCCATCATTAACAGGTTCAGCCAAACAATAGGTGTGGAGTACCCAAAGTGGAAACCAATCAATACACTCACTGCACCATTTTGCAACTCAAATCCTCTCTACCCCAAGGCTACCCTTTATCTGATCCTGCACTGTCAAAAATGGCACAGGGGCAGCAAGTCTGATATTTGCTAGTTCATGTCAAAGGTGACTCCATCTCTGAAGTTGGTAAATCTTTTTGCTGACAGTATTAAAGATTGCAGGCTTTCCCAAGACAGTGCTGTGTGCTTCACGACTTTGTATCTCAAGCCCCAGACTGTCCCTCAGCAGCTCGACCCTCCCCAGCCTCCTTTGCCATGGTGGGAGGCAAGGCAACTTTGCGCATCTCATCTGGGTCCTACCATCATTTGTCCACTTTGATTCTTGGCCTGGGTAGATATCATTTATGTTTGCATCATTTCCTAACAGGAGGGGTTTGCTGGAAATAACTGTTATTCCAAAGCAATTAGGGGGAGGTAATAGAAATAAACCAGAAAAAAGAAAAAAATCTGGGAAAGCCATTATGCAAATGTGAGGCTATTCACAGAAACTCAGAACCATCTGCCTTGAAGAAGTAAAGTCAGCTGAGGGGATGTGAAACTTTTCTGCTAGCTGGAGTTGTTGTCCCCCTAGCTGTTGGTTTCAGGACTCTATGGAAACTCTCCAGTACGCCCTCACTAGAAGTCACTCTGTCCTTTGATCCTCTGCCAGGCCATCTTCACTCTAGAAACTCAGGAGCCCCAACATCCATCCCGGTACCAATCCCCTCTGAACTTGGAGGAATGATGAAGTGCCTACCATTAGAGGGGAGACAGTACACCTATCGGAACAGGGGGCGACAGGAGAGGCAGTGCCCTTTCCCTGACCCTTGTGCCCCCAGGACACTGATAGTCTCTAGTTGTTTACCCAGTTAGTAACATCTAATGCAACTGTGCCTACTAGTAAAGAAAAATAAAGAAAAACATACATATAACCACATAGATAGAGGACGTACTCCTCGAAAATACAGAACAACGACAATACATCCAGATAGTAATCTCTTTTTATTAAAAGCTTTATTGAGGTGTAATATTCATACTACAGAATCGTCCATTTCAAACATGGAGTTTGGGCATGGGAAAACGGTGGAGATAGTAAGAACCCTTGCTCAGTATCGGGGCTCATCACAGAGGATTCAATTTGAGGTTTTATTTTATTCATTATTCTGATGATGATGATGATGATTGAACCCAGGAGTTTGCACATGTTAGGCGAACACTTTACCATTGAGCTGCTTCCCTCTGCTCTACAGGATTTTGTTCTGTTTAACTTTATATACACCTGTGTATTGGTTGCTCAGGCTGGCCGCTGTGCTGGACTGACTGTCCCACCTCAGCTTCTCATGTGAAGGGTGTGCAGATGTGTGCCCCAGGGCCTGGCTTTCCATACTGCTGTAGAAAGGGAAAACTTACCCATTCCAAACCAAACGCACTTAAAGTTAGGCAGTGCCTCTATAAAATGATGTAGATAATTTCTTGTTTATTTACACCCCACGACAGAACACATTCCCACCATGTTTCCTCCAGGGAAAGGCAAAATGTCTGTATTTTCTAATGAAGGTCTAGTAGGGGGTCTCTGGCTGGCAAACAGCATGACTTTGATCCTTCAGGAGACTGGTCGCAATAGCTAAGCAAAAAGATGACTTTTAGTAAGTGCTTTAACAACAACACACATGAAACACACCAAAGTATTAAAATTCTTCAACACAAGCACAGTTACAAATAATTTTCATTGGGAGAATTCCTTAAAGTTCTCTACCAAGCAATCAATTTTGTCTCCAGTCTCAGGGATAACTGCAAGGCTCCCCAGCAGTGAGAAAGGAAGGAGCTGGCCACATAAACACAACTCTACAAGTTGAGGAAAAGCCAGATAGGTTTGAGCCTATCCGGGATATTTTCTCAGGTATATACACTCCCTGTAGATTTCCACTTCCTGTAAAGTCAGTGGACGTGTTCCAGAAGACAGGTTCCCCCTCCCCCCCCCTCTGCAACATGCCAGAGCCTAGTCCCTCCCATTTAAAAGGATATGGTTCCTCAAGCCTCTTAGGTCTTTAATTAGCTCCTTCAAGAGATGAGGTTGGACATTAACAGAGCGAGTTTCTCCTTCCCAGAGTTTCTGACTGGTACAGAGTCCTGAGTAACACCAAGGGGAAGAGTGAAGTCTAATTTTTCCATATTGTCTCACGCTGCCCTCCACCCTTTGTAGCTGAGAGACCCTCACCTGGCCGCTCATCTGTGATCAAACAATGGCTTACCAGAGGAATTCAGTCTCTCTCAGTTGCAACCTAAAGGCTGTAGAATCATATAGTCTGGAGTGTGAGTATCTGTTACTAAAACAGAATAACATGCTTGTGCAAAGAAGAATCCAACTTTGTGTCTCTTAGATAGTCCTTCGCTGGGATGCTTCCAAAGACTGGACCCATCTTTTGACCTGAATCCCTCTTTAGGGGTTCTCTGTGTGATGGGTTATTTAAAATCTACTTCTGTATGTCCCAGACATGATTGGGTTGCTTTGTCTCAATCTGAGTTGACTGACACGATTCAGTCCCAACCGTGAAGCTGCCGGGATGTGCGACAGTTTTATAGTTGTGTCTCAGGGCCCCATGCATGGAGTAACTTAAAGGGCCACAGAAATTTATTTTCCTTGTGACATGGGGGTGATGATGTTCCCTCCTAAGATATCTTTATAATTTGTCGAACTATATTTTTCATGTCTTTTCTCATTTTCCTTCATTGCATCATGGTTGAGAACAACAGTGTCTCTCTAGAGCAATTGGTCTGGACAGTGGAAGAAAACACAACCCCTTTTGTTTGTTTTTGTTTTTTAAAGAAGGTTCTATTTGCCTAAATGTCCACTTACATTTAAATGTTTATGATGTATTTATTTATTATTGTATATATGTGCATGATATGTACCTGTGGGAAAGCTTGCCACAGTACATGTATGGAAGTTAGAGGACATCTTTTGGAAGTGAGTTCTATCCTGTTGGCCCGGTAACCATGACAGCTTAACATCATGTAACGAGCAGATGGGCCCAATATTTCAATGCTTTACTTGTCTGAGCTATTCAACCCCTTTCAAAGGATTGGCCTTTTATGAGTATGCCTCAATATCTTAAGAGTTCAGATGCAGACTTCAGTATAGACCATGTCCAATGGTAAAATTGGATCTGTATGCTGTTTGTCTTATTGCTATGACAAAATTCAGGCCAAGAAGCTATTTAAGGAAGGAAAGGTTTTTTTTGGCTTACAGGTTGAGGGGATACATGCCATCATGGTCGGGGAGGCATGCAGTGGGAGCAGGAGGCAGCTGGACACATTGTAGTCAAGAAACCAAGAATGATCTGGAAGTGGGACCACGCCCTCAAACCTCAAGGCCTACCCATCAAGGACCCAGGTCTTCAAGGAAAGCTCCATCTGCTAAGGTTCCACAACCCTCTACATCACCACCACTGAGGAGGACCAAGTGTTCAAACCCATGCTGGACATTTCACATACAGATCACAGTAGTCTGCTATAAATGGTGAGTGTCCTTCCCAAAGCCCATGTGGGAGCCCGGTCCCCAAGACAATGATATTTGAAGATGGTAACTGTGTTTGCGAGTGGATCTCTGAGTAGGGCTAGTCCTTTATGAAGAAGAGACACTAGAGAGCTTACTTCTTCTTTCTGCCCTTAGTCAGGTGGGGGCACAATGCCCATATGGTCATCTACAAACCAGGATGTGGGCCCTCACCAAACACATCTGGTGACATGCTGAGCCTGAGTCCCCAGGATTCCAGTACTATGACAAGTGGATGCCTGCTGTTTCACTATATGCATTCTGTTGAAAAACCCTGAGCTGAGATGGAACATGGTGGAACTGGTGGATTTCCCATGGGTAGTGTGACATTAATGGAGGGAGTAACTGAACCTCAAGCAGCCTCTACTCGAGACACTTAGGAGATGTGAGCTTAGGAAGCACGCCAAAGGCAGCTGGGGACCAGAGAAGATATCAAAGCGTTGAAACCCCATGCTTTCCCAAGCCTCATATAGCTCAGGTGGTCAAAGCTCAGACATAATCAATACGTCAAGTGTGCTTTTCCTTCACCCTCTGAGTTCTGCAGGGGACTTACTGCACCTTTCCCCTGTTTCATTGATTTTGCAGTTCTGGTTCCTTTAAGAAGTTTCACATTTTACCAACGTCCTTATTAAATCAACTACAGTCTCGACAAAACCCATTCACGGAGTCATTTCTTCCTAACCCCTCTGATCAGGCACTGGTTTATGAACTGTTTTACTCTCACCACTGTCTTTTTCACTCACTTCATAGATTTGCTTTGGGAAGACAAGGCAGCCATGCATATATTTGGTTTCAAGAATTCTGGGAAAGTTTTGCTTCTGATCTAGGGAGTTTGACTGTTCCCTGACTTAACTGCGATTTAGAAACAGAGTTGCATGAATTCATCTTGTAAAGCACTTTCCTAGCTTGCAAATTGTGAAAAGTCAACAAATAACTGGAAATCCAAAGGACGGGACATATCTTTTCTCTTGACCCATTAGACAAAGGTCTAGTTGAGTATTATCATCTGATCAACTGTCCCCAAACTAACAGTAGCTTTAATGAGAGCCAGGCTGTGAGCCAGCATCATGTATCTGGCAGCCACTTTTAGAGAAGGCTGTGAAAGCTCCCCATTTAAAAATTTTAAGTTTATTTATTGTGTGTGTGTGGGGGGGGCACATTTGTGCCATGGCTTACCTGTGGACATCAGAGGACAACTTGAGCGTGTTTGCTCTCTCCTGCCTGTGAGTCCTAGGGATTGAACTTGGGTCATCAGGCTTAGTGGCAGACACTTGCACTCACTGAGCCATCTCACTGGCCCTATGTGTTGGGTCATCATGGGTCACACTTCAGAAAAATAAGATCACTTGCTACTCTGTCTCCCAACAATCTGTGAGAGGCTCAGCCTCTTCTTTTCCTTCAGACTTTGCTCCCCAGGGTCTCATAGAATATGTCCCTGGGCTAGTTCAGGTCAGAGGTCCAGGTTTTCTGAGCAGAGACCAGAGACTGATTATTTTGCCTAAAGAAATTCCCCATCTCCCCACTCCTGTGTGTATACATCGTGTGCGTATACATGGTGTGTGTGTGTGTGTGTGTGTGTGTGTGTGTGTGTGTGTGTGTGTGTGTGTGTACACATTCATTCCAAGCATCCTTTTTAGGATGAGCATTTGGCTCATTGTTTTCCCAGATGTGACTAAAGAAAACAGGCTCGTTTTGTTTTGTTACTTTAAGACAGTCTCACTATATAGCTCAGGCTGGCCTCAAACTTGCTATTAGCCTCGGCTAGCCTTGATCTTGTCGTGTTCCTGCCTCATTATCTATGGCATTACAGACCATGTGGTGTCACCCACTAGACTTCATAGAAGGTTCATTTCAAAGCAAGAATTATCAGGTGAACTAGGCAGAGCTTTCCCTGCAAGATGCTGGCCTCCCTCCTGCCTGTCGTGGCATTTTCTATGTTGCCTGCAGGTGGGAAGATAAACGGCTTGCTCCCCGTTTCTGTCAGCTTCTGGCATACAGCTCTGCAATTTCTTTCTGGATGTGGTTTCTATTTTTAGAGCAGCAGAAAGATTTGATTTCAGAGACAGATAGGAGAGCTGCATGTGGGTGAAGCGTGAGGGCAGGCATTCTTAGTATGAGGTCCCTGGGCTTTACTAGAGGTAGAGAGAGGCCCGTGCATATCTGTTTGGGAATGAATATTCACAGACAACATCAGCCTCCCAAGAGGGCCTGTGGTTAAAAAACCAAACTCTGAAGATAACCAGCGGAGAGTCATTGCATCAAGCGAAAAATACGGTAGGGCATGCGATTAACTAACTGTTGGCAACTGTACAGGTATAGGATAGATCAGGAAGACCATTGGCAACCCTTGAATTAAGGTCTTCCACTGGGCTCAGTCTTTCAAGAATGGGGTAGTTGACTTGAAACTCCTCAATGGTGACAAAGGGCCAGATGTTATTAACAAGGCAGTTTATTAGGCTGGTGTTTCATCTGAAATAAATGAGCCATTTTGCTCATGTGCAGAAACTGAGCTTGGCCCACATGAGCCTTGAAAACCAATGGCTGCAGCTGGCTTGTAGACAGCCGTAGAGGGGCGGCTGTGCCTGGCAGCCAAAGCCTGGTTTCCCTGGTTTTCATGGCAGCTAGTTTTCTCAGGAGCTTCCCTGGGTCCAGTGACCTTCAACCCGCAGCTCTGCCGAGAGTGGATGCATCCCAGAACTGTGTAGTTTTTACTTCTTCCCCACACAGACCTTTTTAAAAGAAGATTTATTTTATTTGTAATTGTCTGAGAGAGCGCGATAGAGACAGAGAACAATAGAATGAGCATATCAACAGAAACCTCAGCACCTGTGTTCCCTGTCTGGGAGGAAAATTCCATTCTGAGTCACCAGCAGGCAGCCCTGGCCTTGCTCCCACCGCTCAAGCCCGGACTCTTCCTCCCCCACTGGCTGCCTGGAGCTGCTGGAGGCCAGGGACCTTCATGTTCACATAGAGCCTCTCTTTCAGATTTCTGTCTCTTTCTGCTTTATCACATTATCACCCCTCTTCTGTGTCCTGTCAGCCAGCTGCCACTAAGATTCTTAGTCTTCATGGCCGCAAACATCTCTAAGGCAGAGCAAACTTTCCCTGTTCGACATAAAGCCGAGTCCCAAACCTATTGTCCTCTGGCTCAGCCGCTGGTACCATATGTTAGAGCCAAGGGAACATACAAAGCCGCGAAGGTGCGTTTCCACTGGCCACCCCCCCCCCACCCACATGTTCCCACACACACATGTTCCAGTTGCTTCATAGCCCCCTCCTTAGATAATGGAGTCCAGGAAGATGAGCGCTTGCTTTCCGTTCTGAAGTGAAATCGAGCCACGTTCCCTCGATTGGTTTGCTCATCTGGAATTCATGTTACAAGAAGCACTGTAATACCCAGGCAGTCATCATCAAAGTCTAACTCACGCTAGGCTGGAATTAGAATCCTCCAACTGCGTGATTTCAGCGCTGTCTACTGAAAATAACGATGCTGTTATGTGGCCCGAATGTGACTTGTGTACAGGAACACATCTCCTGGAGTCCACACTGGAGGCCCCTGGGTGACAGCATGGGATATGGGAAGGAGCCGAAGGTAAGGGAGAGGGTCTTAAAAAATGCTCTGGGCTCCCGAGACCCACATTCTTTTTCCTAACTAAGAGGAAGCAGCGGCCCAGAGGCATCAGACATGGTGTGAGGAAGAAGAGATGAAGGCTTGTAGTTGGGACAATTCACGTGGCCTCTCCTTCAACTAGCTCAACACCAGGACGTGAAGCGTTTCCCACTCTGAGGGATTATCCTGCTTTTTTAATACTCCTGACAGGTGTCCCCCCGGCTCCTTCCAGAGTGACAATCTGCCCCTTTCTTCTGCTGTACAAATGTGCACCCTATTTCACAGAGAGGCGCAGAGATGAGAGTCGGGCCTTATGCAGCAAGCTTCTGTCACAGCTGTATTGAAGAGGCCGTGGAGCATCGCCGAGGCAGAGCTGGTGCAGAAGCTGCTATTCTCAGCCCCCTCCCGCGCTTCTATTCCTTCCCCACAGAGGCCTCACTGGCCGAGGCCGACATGGTGTGCCTTTGTACTTCTCAGCTCTCTGCCTTTTGATAATTGGCCTTTGCCCAGATCAGAAGCACTTGAAAAAGCTAGACGGCCACAAGAAGATGGGTGGCACGAGGGCAGGCATCAGCACAGCGTTCTGATTGCCCACAGCATCTGTCTTGTTTCTTTCCAAGAAGACACTAGGGGCTACGCTTGTAGCTCAGTGGTAGAGCCTAGCTTAGCACCATCGAGGCTCTAGCAGCAAAACCAACCAAATGACACCAACGTTCAATTATATGCAATTAGAGTATTTTGCTTGGAGCCAAACCATTGAAGAATGAAGCAGTTTTGTTTTGTTTTGTTTTGTTTGTTTGTTTAAGACTTGTGGGAAAGCCAGGGGATTTGGAAAAGGAGAGAACCTGTGTGCGGGATCACCAGAGCCCTGAGTTAATTATGTCTCTTGTACAAACCTGTCAATATTCCTCTCACATTAAAACCACACTCCTCTACTGCTGCTGTTACTGTAGATGGTAACTCATTGTGACCCTTGAGAGGGAGGGAGGCCGGCTTCTGCTTCGGATGGCTCATCCAAATGCACAACAAACAGAGATGGAATGACAAATGGTTTGGAAAAATGTGGCCTGAGGGGAGGCGGAGCCGTTAGGGCAAGAAGCTGCAGCCCATCACGTCTCCTTTGAGTGGCCTGTCTGTCCTGAATCAAAACTGCAGGTTCTCAGGGTTAGAGGAAACCTTGGGAGCGCCTGGTCCCCACCCCATCCTTTATGCCACCCCCACCTTCCCCTCTCTGCTTGGCAGCAAACAAACTCCCCAGCTCTAGCTATTAGAAAGGACTTGCAAAGGAGGGGACATTGCCATCTATTAGCTGTCACCCTTCGGGTGGGGGAGGTAGGGGGCTGGGATGTGGTTCTCATTAGTGGCGGCCTCTGATGACATCAGGTAGAACCATGTCACATGGCCTTTTGTTCCTTTCTGGCTCTCTGGAGGATGTGTGCATTCCTTATCCCTAAATCCTAAATACCTGCTGTTCCCAGTGGGGTTTCTGACCTAGAGAGGACACAGCAGCATTTTCGCTCTTGTCATTACCAGTGAGTGCTTTGGAGCAAGAGCTCGGTGCCAGCTAGGAAAAACCCAGAACCATCTTCAGACTTGCTGGCTCACAGTATGCTCTCATTTTCTTACATCAGTGGCACACAAAACAATGAGTTTCACGTTTACACACACATATTTTTTAAAAGCAGTATTCCAGGCTAGCATCCAACTTGCTGTTTAAGCATGACTAACCTTGTCTTTCTGATCCTCCTGCCTCAATCTACCTAGTGCTGGAATTACAGGTGTGATTAATTAATTTATGTTGTACTGAGGATTGAACTCTGGGCTTTACGAATGCTAGGTGATCACTCTACCAAGTCCAATCCTTCCTCAGCCCTAGATTTCATATTTGCAACAAGATCCACTTGGCAGGGATTTCTGCAGGCGTTTTTTGTATAAGCATGCTCTCTTGCTTGCATGGCCTGCAAACACTGGCTAGCACACTGCGATTTGGTGTTTGACTTGGTATCTGGGAACATGAGTACATCACTATTGTAGCCTTCTACTGTGATGGGAGTGTCTTCTTTCTTTCTTTCTTTCTTTCTTTCTTTCTTTCTTTCTTTCTTCCTTCCTTCCTTCCTTCCTTCCTTTCCTTCCTTCCTTCCTTTCTTTTCTCTTTCTCTCCTTTCTTTCTTTCTTTTTAGATTTAGTTATTTATTATGTATACAGTGTTCTGCCTGCATGTAAGCCTGCACACCAGAGAAGGCCACCAGATCTCACTACAGATGGTTGTGAGCCATCATGTGGTTGCAGGGAATTGAACTCAGGACCTTTAGAAGAACATGCAGTGTTCTTAACCATTGAGCCACCTCTCCAGCCCCAATGGGAGTGTTTTCAAGGAAGAAAGACTAGTAAGACAGATTAGCACTCTGAGGACATCCTTTAGAGGTGCTGACTTTTGGGGGGAAAGGCCTGAAATACACCCCAGAATGGGAGATGGGAGCTTCAGGAAGCTTTCATGTAAACATGTCAGGAAAACCCAGATCCATGACTAAGAATTGACAAATTCTGTTCCTTTTGCATATTTCCCAAATGCACATTGTTTGTAATTTCTCAGTTTCCAAAAGGATTAGCAGCAGGAACATTCCTTTTGATGTCAACTTCCCTAATATGTTTTCTGTAGCCTGTTAATAGGTTTCTCTGCCGCAGTAAGGCGGATCACTTTGGAAAGAGTAAAAGAACAGGAGTCTTTGAGCAAAGCAACTCCCGGGTGATTCTCCAGTCCCAGGAAAGGTTATGATGTGTCTGGCACAAACTGGGTTTGTATCCAAGTATGGCCAAAAACTGAACACTTTAGGCAGGGACTCTGGTAACTTCAAGGGAGGAGCTGCATAACTGACAGGAATGCCAAATGGGTGTAGCACCCACGCTACAATCTGTTCCACTAATTGGGCGAAGGCCTAGAGATTTAAATAAAAGACAAGACAGGTCATTCATGCAGCTGGAATGCTGAATGCCGAAATGCTGTTTATTGAGGGGAAGGAGTGGACTTATACACGGACTCACAGCACAGTGGAAAACAATCAAGGATCAAGCGTGCAAGTTCTCAGGCTTAGCTCCTCCCCAGCAGATGTGTGTTAGCAAATCAGGCAGAGTACCAGTAACAACTCCAGGGCAAGATGTTCCTCCCTGCCAACAGCTTCAGGCTTGTTCAAGGTGCCTCAGTGGTCCATGTAGGGCCCTACACTGTGCTTTTTGGAACCTTTTCTTTGTTGGAGGTTCTCTGAGAGGGCAGGGTTTGGAATGACCTGGAGGTTCCAACTGAACATTCCCAAAGATGCAGGTCATCAGGAAAATGGTGAGTCCACCTGCACCTCACAGCCAGGGTAACATGCAGAAAGAGTATCCGAGGAGGTGGGGAAGGCAGTGTCATTGAGGTGGAAAGTGAAAGAAGATTCCGGAACCCAGGGACAAAATGGGGCCCTGGAGCTGGATACAACTCACAGAGCTGACACCTTCACTCTGCTAAGTCTAGTGACTGACAGTTACATACCATCCAGCCATGGAAAGCAATGTAACCTGGCTATGCGGAATGTGACATTTACAACCATGTAAACTTGGTAAAACCCCTGAGCCTTCATTGTCTCATTTTTCCATATGAAAAACAGAGATCGTGTATTGACCCTGGGCTGTTGAGAAGATGGATGAGAGCATATTTATGGCGGACACGACGTCATCTTTCCAGCATTCATTCAGACTTGGATGCTCAAGACCTTGAACTGTTGGTAATAACTCTGTCTCCTCAACGGTGATTTGTTGGTTGGACAGACTGTGTCAACTGTGATCCTCTACAATTAGACACTAACATAGAAGCATGTGGTCCCTACTCTATAGCCGGAGAAGATGGGAGGAACCTGGGACTCTCCGATGCTGGTGACCCTCTGCATGTGTCAGTCCATGGGGCTATCTGTTGTCTGGACACTAGGGATCTAATTAGTCATGTGATCAGATGTAGCCATATGGTCGAACTCCATTTAGACAAGTTGTTTTTTGTTTTTCGTTTAATATTGCAACTGAAACAACCCATACCATGAAAACGGTATATAAAGTGCTATATACAGTCCCAGAAAATACCATATTCTTGAAAATTGTTAGCCATTATTATTATATGTAGAATAGCTTAGGCATACAGACCCAGTCTACAAAGAGATTGCTCCCAGTTAACTGTAACCAAGCAACAAGAAATTGTTTTTCTCTTTTCCCTTCACCACTAACA
Organism: Cricetiscus sungorus; assembly: GCA_030556225.1. Classification (NCBI taxonomy): domain Eukaryota; kingdom Metazoa; phylum Chordata; class Mammalia; order Rodentia; family Cricetidae; genus Cricetiscus; species Cricetiscus sungorus. The sequence goes on along the minus strand of JANBXA010000411.1, from coordinate 11,768,621 downwards.
CCACTTTATTTACAGGAAATGATCACTAATAAAAACCAGCTTTTTTTTTTTTCTGAAAGGAGTTAGTACGCTCTATGAACAGAATCTCTAGGCCACGGCTGAGCTCAGAACAACTTCAAGCCCTCCTCTCTCCCTTGAGCGTGATAACTATACACTAGGAAGAACGGTAGCGTGGCCAGCCTGCGGACAAAAGCTGGAACACACATGGCATCCCCTTTGCTTGCTTGTTTTCATTTTTAGAAGCTTTAAAAACACAGAAAAGGGATAAAGAACAGTTTAAATTCTTGCGTTCCCACATTGTATTTACTCCATTTTACTGAAATAAAAATCACAGGGAAAAAAAAGACATTGAAAATTATAACTAATTCTCTCCAAAGACCGTGTTGACCCTGGCTTCCCTAGCTTTTTATTTTATCATATGTATTTATGCTTTGCCTGCATGTATGCTTGAGCACCATGTGGATGTCTGTTTCAAGGAGGTCAGGAGAGAAGAGAGCATCAGATGCCTACGACAGGACTTAGAGAGCTGTGAGCTGCTCTGTGGGGCCTAGGAATTGAACCCAGGTCCTCTACAAGAGTAGTAAGTACTCTTAACCACTGAACTATTTCTCCAGCATCTTCAACCTGGGTTTCACTCACTTACTCTCTCTCTCTCTCTCTCTCTCTCTCTCTCTCTCTCTCTCTCTCTCTCTCTCTCTCTCCATTTTGGTTTTGGGTTTTGGACAGCTTTGGCTGTCCTGCAACTTACTCTGTAGCTCAGGCTGGCCTTGAACTCACAGAAATCCACCTGCCTCTGTCTCCTGAGTGCTGGGATCAAAGGTGTGCATCACCATGCCTGGCTTTCCATTCATATTCTTATAGCCACTTTTGTTCATGAATCCATGAGAAGAATATATTATCTCATCATCTGTGGTTTAAAAACTTACATACATGGTAAGTTCTGTTCTGAAGGGTGATTTTTAAAGACGTCTTTAAAAAATTGATTCTTTGTGGATTTCACACCATGCATCCTGATCCCATTCTTCTTCCTGTCTCTTCATATCCTCCCTCTGTCCTTGCAACCTCCCCACCACAATAAAATAAAATTTAAAAGAAAAGCAACAAAAAGGCAAAGACAAAAGCCAAATGAACCAACTAACATTCAAAAAAAAAAAATAAAAAAAGAAAGCTTTGGTGTGGAAGCTGTAGAATGGTGACACAGCGAGCCACACAGTATACGAAGGGTGACTTTTTCCCCACTGGTTTTGTTTTTAGATTTTTTTCATATTAATGCACATGCATCCAGCTTATTATTTTACCCACTGTAGGGTTTTAACATGTATGTGTAGGCATTTCCACTCATCCATTATGGTTAATAGATACTAGGCTGACTTCCATATTTTTCCATTGTAAGCATGGCAACAGTGAACACCCTTGTATTTGAGCCATCTTTGATCGTCACTCTGAAACCTTTGGCTAGAGCCTAATGCATAAAACATTGGACATATCAACACATAATTATCAAGCTTTGTTGATCTTAGAGTCAAAAATGGAAGCAGGGAATCTTAATTAACTTCCCCAGATTTGCAAGTAGACTTGATCTGAAGCATGAAGAATTGTCAGTTCAGCCTGGAGTCAATATATTTGCTCAAGAAGACATGGCTAATAAGGCAAGGCAGGAGGTGATAAGCATGTAATTAGAAGTACCATCAGTGCAGTTAGAGCTTACATGGTGCGGATTTGTGGTGAAATGATCAGGAGGCAGAAGGTGTCTGGGTCTTGATAATTAAGTAGGATTTCATCAGGCAAACAGTGGGGAATAGTCAAGACAGGGTTAATAATACGAACATAAGCAAAAAGGCCGAAACACATGTGTAATGAGCATGGTAAACTGTTCATTTTAGACATGTAAAAATGGCTTGGTCCAGATCCCCACAACACCCAAGGATGCCCCTGATAACCAGAACCCAGTGACATTACTCACTCAAGATAACCAGACACAGTCCTAGACCCCAGGGCACCCACTGAACAGTATATAAGCAGAGACCAAGAACAATCCTGTGCTCTGCACCTCTAGAAAGGTGCCACCTTCTGATGGGAGATGTAAATATTTTTCTCATACTGGTTAATAAATAAAGCCCTGTTGGCCAATAGGAAAGCAAGATAGGCGGGGCTAGGAGACAAGGAGGAAAGAGGAAGTAGAAAGGAAGAGTCAGTCAGCGTGTAGAACATGGAGAAAGCAAGATGCCTGCCGCACTCAGATAAGATGACCACGTGGAAATACTTAGATAAGTAGAAACGGGTTAATAATTAAGACAGAATTAGCCCATAAACAATAATGGTAACTGGCCAACAGCATTGTATCAAATACAGAGTCTCTGAGTGTTATTGGGGCTCTCGTGGCTGTGGGACCAGGCTGCTGGCAGGGAGGAACAAAGAGTGGGACCAGACCAGCAGCTGGGAAAAATGTGCTCGTAACAACCTTCTTCTGCCTTGCAGCTGGAGAATTTCCCCCAGGATTCTGACCCTTGAATCAGAGACTTCTGTTAGATACTGAACTTCATCTAAGATACATCACAGAGGTGAGCAGCCTTGGGGAGATAGGCTTAGGACCATAGTTAGGAACTTGCACTGTGAACCTTGTGAGACGACCATCAGTATAGTCAAATAGAACTTTTGGTGTACTAACTACGTGCATCTACCTTCCCAATATGAGGGATGGGCTTTAGGCAAAGGGAGGCACGGGGACTCCTCATTGCTCCTTCTGCTCCAGAAAGAGTTACGCATCGCAGATTTGGTCATATTTTAGAACAATGACAAATCCATGCTCTGACAGTGGATCAGGGACTCCAGATTGTTTAAGATGGCACACTGGCCGTGACACTCTCGTCCTTTCTTTTCTGCATAACCAGCTGTTTGGGGCCGAGATGGATTTGCCTTGAGGAAACAAACTTGCTCCTTTCTCTTAGGTTGCTGCAATAGGGTCCTCTGGCCACTACTCTTATGTTAGTGGCTGGTGCTAAACTTCCAACTGGAACTTGGAAGAGAAAAACACTGCGTGTTGGTCTGATGTCAGCTCAAGCTTCACTCATGTCTCATAGTGAATGCCCACCTATAATGGTAGACAGCAGGCAGAGAGATTTGGGGTAGAAGTTACAAGCAATTGACCTGGAAGGATAGGTTTGGGTCAGGTTGGGACGCCATTCTGTTGGCCAAGGGGCACTGATCTATGCTTGATCTATGAAGCCCAGTCTCAGCTAAGAGGCAGCAAATTTACAGGCTGTGGAAGAGATCCAATATGCAACCAATTAAAACTCTACTTCTAAAAGAAGAAATGAAAAAAGAAAAAGTAACGATGAGAATTCTTCAGACTTGCTAAATGATAGATATGGAAAGAGATATAAAGAAATGTGATTTTCAAGAATAGGTTAATGATTACATTTATGTGTTTATGGGCACTGTTTGTCTGATGCATGTATCATGTGCATGCTTGATACCTGAAGAGACCAGAAGGCGTCAGATTCCCTGGGACTAGGCTTAAAGTCCATTGTTGGTGACAGGAAATCAAACCGTGGTCCTCTGGGAGAACAGTCAGTACGCCTAACTGCTGAGGCACCTCTCCAGTCCTGAGAAATATTTCAGTGCTTTCCATTTGGATAACAGATAGAAAAATAATGAAGGATGCCTGAGGCTCTCTGCTATTACATTTGAGCTGCTTGTCATTCACTCTCCATTAGGCTGTGAGTAATGTAAGCCTGGGGCAGGCAGGGAGACATGGAGTAATCCTGAGTGGGGAAGTGTCTGCAGCTTTGTCTAGTCACTTTACATATTCCACCTAGAATGGCCACTGTATCAAGTGCTGATTGTGCCTGTGAAGCTCCTGTCAACACGTTGTGATGTACAATTACTAATGTAGTCCTCATAGCAAGCAATGAAGTGGTTACCATTGCTATTCTAATTTTGTCAGTAAAGAACGGCAGCTCTGAGCGTTTTCATGCTTGGCTCAGGTCATAAAGCAGGTAAGTGGTCCATTGGCTCTAGGCATTCAGGTAGTCTGGCCTCAGAATCTACTCTTAACTGTATTCCTTTAGCCTAGTACTCAGGAAGCTTTGAAAATTACATGAAACATGTATAATAGCTGCTGAAGATAACTGTCTGCCCTGGATGACATCACAAAATTGAAAAAAAAAAAGTCTTGTATTTATTTATTTATTTATTTATTTATTTATTTATTTATTTATGTGTGCGTTATTTATTTATTTATTTAATGAGATGACCAGAAGAAAATGACCCCTTCTTTTTTTTCCTCTTTTCCCCATACACATCTTCTTTCCTTCTTTTCTTCCTTCACCCACTTCTCCTCCTTAACCCCCTCCTTTATCACCTCATCCTCTTCCTTCTTTTTGAGGATGGGTTTCATGTAGCCCTGGCTGGCCTCAAACTTGCTGTGTAGCCAAAGATGGCCTTGAACTCCTGTTTCTCTCACTTTAGCCTCTCAGTGTATTCTGTGATCTCTTCTGTTGGTAAATGTAGATGATGAGTCGAGAGAGGTTAAAAGAAATTCCATCCTATTGTTTATTCACCTGCAAAAGCTATTGGAGGCCCTTTCCCTGCAAGTCTGAGGTATGATGGTGTTGTATAACAATTTCCTTCCAACTAAAACATTCCATTCATTACCAGAAATTCAGGTGGCTGAGACAGATCTGTGATCTAGAGGCCAGCTTGGTCTGCATAGAAAGTTCTGGATAAACCAGAGCTACATAGTGAGACTGTGTTTCAACAACAACAACAACAAAACAGAACATTCCACTCCATAGGGAAGTTCTTTAAGACTTAAGAAGTTCTGAGGGTGGTGGTGGGAGGACATTAAGACTCGGGAATTAACTCAGAAAGTTCAGGAAGTCCCTGAAGCTTACCAGATTCACAAGACCCCTCCCTCCCTAAGGTTATATCAGCAGTAAGAACTTTTGAAGAGAAGTGACTCTCTAACTTGTCCAGTTGATTGCAAGTTGTGCAGAGAGTGACAGCTTTCATGAGTTGCGCCCATGGTGGGATGGGCTTTTAGTGATGGTGCCACGTTTGTGTCATCGGTAATTCCAGTAACTCCTTACCTGTACTCCTGTAAGTAACCCAATAAACTCATTGTCTCATGAAGTTGGACTTTGATGGTATCGTGACTGTTGTCAGCCCCCCCATATGGGGTGCACAGACATTTGTTCATGTCTTCCAAGAATAGTGTTACAGATGGTTCCTTAGACTATATTCCATATATCTATTTTTTTTATTTTTTGTCAAGATGTTCCTATCAGCTCTATGAAACCCGAGGCCCTATGGACATGGTACTTCCTGATAGGGCTTAACAACATGATGTCTCATTGAATAAAAGAGCAAACAAATGTGGCACTGGCCACTTCTATATGTGCTATGGGATGCTTCAAACCAAGGATGTCCAGGACTAGTTTCCTACTGCTGATGGAATCCCATTTTGAAGGGTGAACTGAGCTAGGGGATTAGATGGGGACATGGGTTGCAAGAGCAGCTGTGGTATATTTGGGGTGCTGTCACCTGTCACTGTGGCTGCAGGAGAGAATGTAGGGAGCAAGGCAGGCTGAGAAACGGAACAGGCATCCAGGGACCACACTGCAAAAGCTCTGTGCACCACAAGGAGGAGGTGGGTCTGGGGCCTGAGGTTGTCTGAGCATGAGCATGGTGGATGGAGGAACAGGAGCTTCTGGTGGGAAGCACACAGTATCTTTTCCCAGTCCTTAGCCTCTGCCACAGAGACAGAGTTAGGGACCAGTATCCTGAAGGCCCGCTGAGGGTGGCCGTGGGGAAGCTAGAAGACATCTCTAGAGTGCAAACCAGCACTCACAGTGCTGAGGTTGGAAGCTTCCAGGTGAGGAACCCAGAGAGAACCTCCCCCTCCCCCCACAGTTCAATAAAAGCCATTTCATAAATGCTGGCTTGAGGTTATGGTAACAGTTCCATTTTCTGAATGTGCTAAACATACCACCACTTTATAGGAAATATTTGTGCAAAGCAGAGTTCTCAGCATTGCCAATTATAAAATCAAGACACTAATCGACTGTAGAAAACTGAAGATGCTCTATGAACTGAAGTGTCAAAAATTTAGCCAAGATTCAATGTTTTATGTGAAAACGAGCACATTCACCCCATTACTATGCAGATTTGCTTTCATATACACAGATTCTTGATTCTGACATTTATCCAATCATAGAAACTGAAGTAGCCAGTCACTTAACAGAGGCAAGCTAGGCATTCAAAAGACAAAGATACGTACAACTCTGACTTGTTCAAGAAGTCCAAATGAGCCAACAAGACAAAACCGTGTGATTGCTGCAGGTTAGATTAGGGCAAAGGGAGGTGTGCAAGGAAGAGATAGGGATTCATGTGGGTCACCCAGAGACACATGGAACAGAACAACATGAAAGAGGCTTTAACTGTGAAATGTGAACAGAGGTTCTTAGGGGAAAGCAGAAATGAAGACTCTTCCACACTCTGCCCTATTGTGGGACTGCAGAAAGTGATGGTGAGGAAGGAAAGGAAGGTATGAGCAGGCGAGAGTAGCTGAGGGGCAGGGCTGGGAAGATGTAGTGCTGTGTCTCTGAGAAAGGAAAATCGTGGGATAAACAGCTTCTTTTCCTAAAGAGGGAGACAAACAGAGACAGAGACAGACAGACAGACGCACGCACGCACGCACGCGCCGCACGCACGCACGCACGCACGCGCACACACACACACACACACACACACACACACACACACAGAGAGAGAGAGAGAGAGAGAGAGAGAGAGAGAGAGAGAGAGAGAGAGAGAGAGAGAGAGAGAGAGAGAAATACAATGATAACTTGGACACGGTTATGACTGGGGTGACCACTATCCTGCTTTGCCAGGACAATACTTTAGACCATTCCAGATCACCTAGGACACGTTGGTCATCTTACACAAGTGTAACCCTCATTTTTTATGAAATATTTACTATACAGCCATCACCTACACTAAGTTCCAGGAGGTTTCCTCCAGTCAGCACCCGTTTCCTGAAGTAACCATTTGTTGAGGTTTGGACATGAAGTGTCTTCTCAAAGGTTCATTTACTGAATTGAAGGATCGGTGCCCAGAAGATGGTGCTGTTTTGGGGATGATAGGATCTGAGACCCAGATGGCAAAATAGATCACTGGAGGTTTGTCCTTGTAAGTTTGTCTTGTCCCTGGCTTGTCTGTCTGTCTGTCTCTTTGTTTCCCATCTGCCATGAGCAAAGAAGTACCTGCCATTATAATACTTTGGTGCAGCACAGGCCTGGACTCAGTGGCTATGAGGAATGTGGGCTGAACCCCCTGAAGCCTGAGCTAATATATATTTTTCTCCCCTTTAAGCTGATACTTGTCACAACAATGGAAAGGTTAGGATAGTGCTATTTAAAGAGTCTTACCAAAGGCTAGTGTGGCTGGTTTTTAAACTTTATGTAAATAGAATTACAAAGTATTTTCTCTTTCATGCTTAGCTTTCTTTCCCATCCAGTTTTGCATCTTAAGATACTACGGTAATGTATTCTCAGTTCTCCAAACTGTACCATTTCCCATTTCCAGCAGCACTACCAGCTGTGTTTTGTGTTGTCCACAGTGCTGGGAATCTGGTGTAGGGTCTCATATACACCAAGAGAAGTGTTCTTGTTCCCCCATTTGCATCAACGCTCAGCATTCTTTGTCTTTTACGTTTTGTCATTCTTGTGAAGTGATACCTGATAACTTTAATTTGCATTTCCCTAACTAATGATGCTGAGAACATTTGTGGACTATTCATAGGTCTTTTGCTAAGTGTTGTCCATGCTGTCTGTACATTTCAAAATTGGGTTGTTTGCTCTCTGTGGTTATTAAGGAACAACTTATGAATTCTTGATACAGTCCTTCGCCAGACTGTTTTATAAGTAATTTTTCTTAATTTGCAGCTTGATTTTATTTTCTTTAAAAGAGAATTATTTTTAATCTTTATGTGTATATTTATACATGTGCCATGGAGGCCTGGGGAAGGCGCTGGCTCCTCTGAAGTTACAGGAGAATGTAACCTGGGTTACATTCTGGGAACGGCACTCAGGTCCTCTGGAAAAAAGGAGATCAGTAAGCTCTCCTAACCACTGAGCCATCTGCCTGACACCACTGTTTCCTTATGAGTCTTTTGTGAAGCAAAAGTAAGAGTCTTAATCTAGAGATACAACTATTAACTTGCCCCATGATTAAGTATTTTTGTGTTCTGGTAAGAAATGATTGTTTAGCATATAGAAAACACTCCTTTTCTTCTAGAAGCTTCATATTTTCTTTTTGTGCTTAAATATAAGATCTACTACTGCAAATAAAATTTTATTATGATTTTCAAGAAATATTGAGATTCACATCTAACCCCAGTAGCTATTTGTTATTTCTACACAATTGTTTTTTACAAGTGTATTACCATGGGGTTTAATCCATGATCACACATGTATGGGTATATTTTTAGTCATCAATATTTGAGCCAATACCACAACCAACTGATTGTTATGATTTTATAGTAACTTTATTCAGGAAACATAAGTGTTACATATTTGTTTCTTTTTAAATTGTTTAAGCTACTTTGTATTCTATGTACATTTAAAAATTTTAGTAATTAAGAAAGTCCCCTAGAGTTTTTGTTGGAATTGCATTTAATCTGAATATTAACTTGTGAGAAACTAATATCCTAAAATTAATATTGAATATTCAAATCCATTAATTTTGTATGTCTTCATAGTTGAAAATTTTAATATTTCTTTCATAACAGCTGATGAAATAAATAGGGAAAGGAATCATTAAGAAAGTAGAATTTTGAACAGCATAATTCAATGATTTACCCTAATTGAACAATGCACCAAAAGAGTTGAAGAACATATTCTTGTCAAGTGCATTTAGGACATTTGCCAAATAGCGTGCCTCAGACTATGAAGCAGAGAGACATCACCACAGAGCCTACAAACAGGAAAAGAAAGTAAGGGTATGTGTACGTGCCTACCCTCGCCAGCAAGGAAGACGCGACTCCAGGAAGATCTTCTTCATGCAGTTTTAATCAGGATCCTTGAAACATGTTTCCTCTGACCCTCGAGAGAGACCCGGGGGCCCCTGCACAGGCTTAAATACCCTTGCGCTAACCAACCCCAGTGAGCTACGTGGACCCTGCAGATAGGCTACTCTAATGCGGAAGCAGACAGGCTGAACAGACTTAACCAATTAAGGGCTTGTTTACGCCAGAGAGCCTTCACCAACAGGAAGGTGTAAGGCAAAAGCCAGCGCCACTTTCAGGCGTGGCACTTCGAGGCTCTCTATAGGTATGTTCTGACAATTGACTGTTTAGAAAACTCTCTCTCTCTCTCTCTCTCTCTCTCTCTCTCTCTCTCTCTCTCTCTCTCTCTCTGTGTGTGTGTGTGTGTGTGTGTGTGTGAGCGCGCGCGCACGTGCGTGTGTGTATTGATGGGATGGCGCTGAAGGCCTTGCTCATGCTGGAACAATGCTTTACCACCCAGATACACTGCTAGGAGGCTGACTTTTGAGTAAAGAGAAACATGAACAGATTTTTACTTTAGGAAGAATACTCTGGCTGTCACTTGGAGAATGAATTAGATGGATGTAAGACCAGTCAGTGAAGGAGTTACTTCACAGCAGTAATTTAGCCCTTTGTAACAGTGACTCAGGAAAATGGTGGCAAGCAGACTGAACGGAAAGGGAGCCAAGGCGACACCACAAAGCATGCGCTGGATATAATGACAGCACAGATAAGGATCCCAGCTGGCAAAGAACACTTGTCTGTGATTAGTATCAGAGGCAGAGTCTGTCTGTGAGACCATCCTCTAGTTTAGGTACAGCACAGTGCAGGAGTGACCCTGTATATGGTTTCATTTAACTTGTGCATCTGATATCAGCACAAAGACCCCTGTAGCTGCTTTTTCTGAACCACTGTGGTGGCAAGGTTCTTCCCAGCAGCAATTATTGACTTAAAAATTTATAAGATTAAGCTGAACCTTCATAATTTTTTTTGGTTTGGCTCAAAGTCAATGACATTAGAAAATGGCTATTCCAAAAGAAATCAATATACTTTCCTTTAAAATGGAGCAGAGTCCTTGTCACAGAGGCAATCTGCAATCTTTTGGGCATTAGCACCTTCTGTCTGAGGCCAAGGTTTGACAAAGCAGCTTTCTCCAGTCACTTTATAATCACCTTTGTCAAAGAAAAAGATGTGTGAGCCCGGAGCTCTGGGTCCATCTAGTTCGCCTTTAGCTCTGTCTCTGGAATTACGTTAGAGCGGGAACATTTTGGAAAGGAAGATATCAAGACTCAGAGAGATGATTTATAGATACTCAGCTACTTTCACATAGACCTGGGACTCCAGTAATCCTACCTCTACCATCAGCATGCTGGAATCCTAGCACTCAGACAGGCACCTAGCTTTTTCCTGCTTTATATGTGGAGAAAAATATGACTTGAAATTTGGATCTTCACTTCTAGCCTCAGCTCTTTAACATTGTTTCTACTGAAGGGAAGTGGCCTGAAGTGCAGAAAGCAGAGGAGGTACTATTTGGCTTGATTTCAAGATTCTAGGCAAGGACTTCTTTCCATCTACCTTAAATACCTAAAACGTCTAGGATAAACATTTTCGTTCTGCAAGGAAAGCTGAGGTCCACAGAGCAAATGTCCCCAGGAAGGAAACCTGAGCACTAACTGATGTGAATAGCCAAATACTGACCTTGGACATCTCCTGAGAGCACTTTTTATAGTTAGAAGGGAACACAGTGCACAAAGTCACCTGGAGCCTTGGGAGGAATTGGAGACGTTACTGAGCTTGGAAGGAAAAGAGGTGACACGCTTTAGAGTGGAGGCGGTGGCTAGGTTGGCTAGTAGAAGTGTCACAGACAGAATTATACTATGATGTTGACTTGACTAGACTCCATCAATCTGATGCCCACATCCTGATCCTCTGCTTCTACATGAAACACTACCATCCTGAGTGCCGGCAGCAAAGGCAGAAGGAGAAGGGAGTGTCACAAAGCCAGTGAGTGTTCATCTAGCTGTGCTCCAGAGAGCGCCATGACTGACAGGGCTGGGCCTCATTGCAGTGTCTGTCACAGGCGTTCTTTGTGACAGCTTCTGTTATAGGGGTGTTTTAAAAACTCTCTCAGGAAAGACCGAGGGCAGTGAAGCTGTTTCAAATAATCCTATAGCATGGCACACATTTGTTCAAACACACATTTGTACAATGACAGAGGTAAACCCTAGTGAGGTGGTTTGAATGAGGCTGGCCCCACAGGCTCATATGTTCGAATGCTTAGTCCCTGTATAGTGGAATTGTTTGGGAAGGATGGTGAGGTGTGGCCTTCTTGGAGGGGTGGATTTTAAGGTTTTAGAAAAACTGTGAGGTCCTCTCTCTCTCTCTCTCTCTCTCTCTCTCTCTCTCTCTCTCTCTCTCTCTCTGTCTCTCTGTCTGTCTGTCTCTCTCTCTCTGTCTCTCTCTCTCCCTCTCCCTTTCCCTCTCCCTCTCCCTCTCTCTCTCTCTCTCTCCCTCTCCCTCCCCTCTCCCTCTCCCTCTCCCTCTCCCTCTCCCTCTCTCTCTCTCCCTGCCTACTGCTATAGATCATGATGTAAAGCTCTCAGCTACTGCTCCAACACTATATCAGTCTGCTTCCAACAATAACCATAATGGGCTAAGCCTCTGAAACCATAATTGGGCCAGCCTCCAATCAAATGCTTTCCTTCCTAAGATTCATCTTGGTCATGGTGTCTCCTCTCAGCAACAGAAATCCTAACTAAGACACCCAATGTTAACCATGGGCTGTGATTAGTGCCTGTCATGATAATGCGCTTGGTGAACCTTGGCAGATTCCATGGCGAGTTTGACCAAGGGGAGAAAAAGATTCCAGGCAGACAGAGCTAAAGTGACAATTTTATTAGAAAGGGGAGGGAAGGGGAAAGGAAAGAGAAAAGAAAGAGGTAAACACGCACACACACACACACACACACACACACACACAGAGAGAGAGAGAGAGAGAGAGAGAGAGAGAGAGAGAGAGAGAGGGGTGCCTTGAAGATCAGCTGGGAGTCTCCCCAGCATGTTGATGAAGATCAGCTGGGAGTCTCCCCAGCATGTTGATGAAGAGGTTACGAGGTGGGAGACCTCAAAGGCCATGCGGGTTCTGACCTCGGTGCCTCAGAAAGTGGGGGCCCTGACCTCTAGTTCCTTATCTGTAAACAGGGCTCCCAGGGTCAGGATCCAGGAGTACTCCCAGCTCAGCCATGGTTAGTCTGGATCTGAGGAGGCCTCTGAGTTCTGGGGCCTTCAGAGCAGGTGACAGGACTGCTGTCCTGTGTCTCCCACAGTCCATCCCCTCCCCCACACAGAACCTCTTCCTTCCTGGGAGCAGAGTCAGCTTCCTGCTGTGCATCTGGGCACACCAGGTATGCATTGACATTTAGGCTCTAAAGGTTATTTTGCCTCAGGTCTGTTTGGCTGTGGCTCCTTCTTAGGCCCACCCATTCGCTGTCCTGGGCCAGCACTAGATTCCTAAATATTTGCTTTCTTTTTGCAACTCCCAGCAGACAACTTTTCTCCCCAAAGCAGAACGTTATTTTTAACATCAGCTGTGGTTCTCAGTCTGTCACCTTCTGTCCCGGGCTTGTCCCCATTCTCTTGTCAGATTGTAGGGTTTGAGCCTCTTCAAGAGAATGGCAGGTGGCAGCCTGGGCTGGGTGTCTAGATCATATATCCCTTTGAATTCTGAAACATGTTTTGTTGCTTTTCCACAGCAGGCCCACTTAGTGCTTGCTGGAAAGCAGAGAACATGGCCGTCTCTGAGCCTTCAGTCAGCAAAGACATCTGACCAGACAGAGTCAAGGTTCCCTCCAGCTTCCACAGCAAAGCACCAAGCTGGGCCTTCTGGACTCTGCAGTTTGCGTGCTGACTGCTCTGGTTGATGCTCACGGTCTAGTTGGGGGCCCCTGACATACAGAAGTGGGAGACTCTTGGTGGTACAGCGCCAGAGTACTAGGTAGATCACTGGAGTGTCAGCCAGGCTTGATCGTTTTATTCTCTGATCTATTCCATGTCGTGAGAAAGAGAAGAGCTGTAGCACAAAACATGTAAGGAGCCTTATCAAAGGGTGTGTGTGTGTGTGTGTGTGTGTGTGTGTGTGTGTGTGTAACTGTGTCTGCTCTGGGTGTGTGTTAGCTGTATCTGTGTCAATGGGAGAATGCCTGCAATCTGGGTAGCTCTCCTTTCGGGTTGATGGAATGTACCAAAACATTCTCTTTGTTCATCCTCATACCCTGGCAAGTCATGGACACTCGCTTGTACATGCATACCCATTTCCTGCAAAGGAAATGCTACTTCTTTTTGTGGTAGATTAAACAGAGCCTCCTCGTGTCTCTAGTTCAATGTCTTATTTCTATTCAGAGCCAATTGAGAGCTGGCTGTGGTGACATCCACTAATTCCACCATTTGGGAGACAGAAGCTGGTCACTCTCTGAGATTTATTGGAAACTGTCTTCTGCATTGCTGGCCTCCAGCCTTGGGCTCTGCGTGGTGTTCTGAACATCTTCTCCGTGTCCACAAAGTCAGCAAAGCCGTGCTTAGGAAGCCAGGCATTTCTAACCAACTGTGACTGTAAGCTGGTGGTTTTGTCTTTCCCAGGACACTCGCACCGTAAGCCTTAACTCAGTTTCTAAGTAGAGCCATGTCTCCTTACAAAAGAATAGCACAGTGTTGCTCAGGTAGCAGAGAAATGTCAGGCACAAGAGCAGCTTTTGTACTGGAACTTTACTCAAGTGCCATCTTGCTCAGATGGGGAACACATGCTTCCAAGGATGCCTGCTGATGCCTGAAACCATCTTCTCCATGTGCCGTCTTAGTAACTGAAACATGTACCATACAAGGTTCATCATTGTCTGTGAATATTAAATCACCTCTCTTGAAAACCACTGTTTCCAGAACAGGCTCCTGGGGGAGGGACAGTGCAGGGGATGGAGAAGAGACTGGCATGTCTATTCCTACATTTGATTTTGCAGTTAATTTTAATGGCCAGAAGAAGGAAGGCACATTGTGTGCAGGACAGAGGCCTACATTTAAATTCAGGATGCCTGAGTCCATTGCTAAACTAGAGGGGGGAGTAGGAATAAAAGAATTTTAAAAAGGCAAACCGTACCAACGTAAAGGCCATGGTAGCATTTAAATTTTTGCAGCACCACACCTTTCTTGACCCTTTGGGTACTGGGCCTGCAATTCAGGTACCACTAGAGGAGCAGTGTTACTTATTAGTCTATGAAAACCAAGTATTAATCGATTTGGCAGGAGTTGAGTACTGGTAGTTGATGATCTACAACAGTTTCTGTGTATGCCAAGATCCCAGACTCAGATGACACCCTTTTCGCAATAAATGTGAGCTTTATTAGTTCTACACAAGGTACCTTGAAGTAGGTGTGTGCTCCCTAAGAACCCTCCATTCATCAGAAGTGGTTAAAGAGTCCAAGAGTCTGAATTACTAATAAACCAAGTCACAGACTCTTCCTGTTGCCATTTGGATAAGTTGCCTTTGCTAACATCCAGAAAAGGTCTGCTGAAGCCATCCTGGACTTGGCCTTCCCATCCTGGGTGAGCATGTATTATAGCACAGACTGTCAGGAAGCTTTTCCTGAGTCATCTATAGTCCATTGTGGTGTGATTAATCCTAGACTTCATCAGCACAGGGCACTACATTCATCTCCTTGGCAACGTTTGTGTGTCTCTTCTGGAGAAGCCACATAACCAAGCCTGGCCCCTCCTGGAGCTGTTTTTCTGTGTGGTAATCACCTCCAGGAGCAGATATACAAAAAGGTGCCAAGCCTCTGCCACACATGTGAACCTCAACAAAGCCCAGGAATGATCATGCCTAAAAGCATGGCACCCAGTACTTCCTCATCCTGGAGACAGGAAAACCAAAGCATAGGCCAAGATGTAAGAACTCCTCCATTTAGTTACTGCCTTATTTACTTATGGATGTGTACATGAATATATGCGCTGCCTTGACTCAGATTGTACTGTTCCAAATGGTATTTTCAAAGTTCAGAGCTCAGAGTCCAGTGGGAGAAACAGATTCTTCCCAACAGTTCACACGGCAGCTCAGGGATCACACCAGTTCACACTGACAGCTCATGGATCACACCAGTTCACACTGACAGCTTAGGGACCACACCAGTTAGTTCACACCACAGCTCAGGGATCACACCAGTTACTTCACACCGACAGCTCAGGGATCACACCAGTTAGTTCACACCACAGCTCAGGGATCACACCAGTTCACACTGACAGCTCAGGGATCACACCAGTTCACACCAGCAGCTCAGGGATCACACCCTGTGAGAAGCTAGACCAGGAAGGGCCCAGAGACTCACAGAAGAGTGGACTGATGATCAAACACCACTGTTCCCCCCATCAGACTGAGGAACACCTAGGGGGATAGCAAAAATGTGTATTAATTAGCTCCTTGGTGTCCATGTCCTGTGGGTCACCTCTCCACTGCTGTGAGGGTCTGCCTCAGGCAACAGAGTAGCAAGTAGACTGAAATCATGAGTCGTGAACCCTTCTTTCTTTCTTTAAGCCACTCACTTTGTCACAGTGTCACTAGAACCAGCCGGGGAATGTGTCAGTGGACAGTGGTCACCAACGGCTGAGTGCCCACTTTCCAGCAAGGTTGTGAAGTCAGTGGCTTGCAGCTACTAGGAAAAGTTTAAATGGACTCACCACTAAGTAAGTTCTAGTAACAATGAGAACAAATATTTAGAACCCATCACTTTCTGATTTTACAGTTTATGCTGCTGGGGGTGGTTTTGTTCCTTTGTGTCTGTGTGGGTGACACTAATCTAGAATGGTGGGTTCCTGTTTTCAGTTTTCAGCCTTATGGGACATCATGACATCACGTGGTTGCTCGATGCTGGCCACAGTGAGTGTGCTTACGACATGGGTAAGCAGTGAAGGCTATGGATTAATGCTGTCTCTGTCCCAAAGAGCTGGGGGTGAAACATTTTCTAGCAAGGCACCACCTGGGGCCTGGGCTGGGAACTGAAGAACCACACAGGAGAGGGGCGCTAAGCAGTTGCCACTAGCTGTCTCCTCTCCTCATCCTGATCTTGCTTTCCAAGCATTGCTACTGTTTTTCCACAGAAGCCACTGACTCCGCTATACAATTACATATCCCAGCCTTCTGGATGCTAGGGTTGGATCCAACTCTAGCCAATGACATGGCAGTGTGGTGATGTAGTAAGTATAGAACATGCATCAGCACTCATAAAGCTGGATAGAAACTCTGTGTTGCTAGCTGGTGACTGCACAGGGAACTTGCCCAAATCCTGCAGCCCCGAGTCTCATTGCTTTTGTCTCATGCTCAAAAGCCTGGTTGACATGCTTCAGTTAGGGGAAGCCAGAAAGCAAGGTTAGTGTATTTAGGGACTTTCCTGGATCCTGGAACTGTGGATCAGGTCTTTGACAGGTTAGGTCTTTGTATCAATTTTGGCAGGCATTAGGGCTTATGTGCTGAGCTTTAAGGTTAAGGTAGTGGCTCTAACATGGCATCAGTTGTGCTCAGGTCTGGGAGTCTGTTACAGGAGTGAAAAATCTGAGGATCTGGAAAAGTTGCTTCTTGATGTGGGCACAGACCTTTACTCCATATTTCTTCTTTTCCTCCCTCCCTCCCTCCCTCCCTCCCTCCCTCCCTCCCTCCCTCCCTTCCTCCCTCCCTCTTTCCCTCCCTCTTTCCCTCTCTCTGTCCCTCCCTTTTATCCCTTCTTGTCCTTCTTCTTCTTGTCCTTCTCCCTTCTCCATCCTCCATCTTCTCCTTTCTCCTTACTCCTCCTCTTCTTTCTTCTCTGAAGCAACAGGCTGGAGGGGAGATAGACATCCTGTGGCCATGGAGAGAACATGAAGAAGCATGCCAACAATGGCCAGGCCAGGGAGCAGGCCAGAGAGCTAGAATCTCTCCCTGCCTGAAAAGCAAACTGGCATGATGGGAGATGTTACATTCGGGAGGCAGAAGCAAACAGATCTCTGTGATTTCAAAGTAAACCTGGTATACAGAGGAAATTCCAGGACAGATAAAAGTTATACAGAAAAACCCTGTCACAAAATATGTAAAAATAAAAGTAGAAAAAATAGAGTAATAAAAAAGCCACGTAAAGATGGAAAGCACAGATTAATCTTGGATACTATACGCGATTCTGCTGTCTTTAAATTATTTGATTGCTGAGAAAATAACAACTACTGATAAAAGAAATGCTACTGGATTAATTCAATTTATATATTTTAAAAATGCTTTGACTCCAAAATTTAAGCCTAAGGACAAGTTACTGGGGAAAAGGATTTCTATTTTTGTTTCCACAGAAAATAAAAAGTTGTGGATTCCTTACAGACTAATGTAGTTTGATCAAGCAAGACCCCCTGAAGCAATGTCAATGGGAGATTGCAACCTTACAGACCACTACAGCCAAGATTTCTGCATCTTCTTTGGACCCCCATGACAGCGCCCCCTACCAGAAGGAAGTAGTTTGGAAAGAACGACACCCAAATTCCCAGATATTGTTTATAAATGTTTGTTTTCATTTAAGTGGGCTTGGTTATAACTAGTTAGTGACACAAACAATCTTTTTAAAGGTAAAAAGGGAATTATGGTATAGATATAAATGCTTTGTTTTGGAATGGATTTTCATTTATTGATACAATTTAAGATCAATTTTGTGATATGTATATTTCTCCTCTTGTTTAGGTATTGTGTTTATATAGCTCATTAAAAATGTAATATATAATTTAGTACAGATTAGAGAGTTACCTATGATAGTTAAAACTTTGAGTTAAGTTAGTTAGGATTTCTAGATATGCAGAGATGTATTTGAGATGAATAGGAATTCTTCAAAACTTTCAAAGACCTACAAAATATGGCATTTAAAATGGTTTAGGTTTTTTCTTAACAATGAGGCACAACTGCTCCTGGTAACACCACCTGCATCAGAAAGGAAGATGGACATCAAAGAAACACATTATGGAGTTTGCTTCCATCATGGCAAGACTAGCCATATGGACAAGATACTGTTCTTGTCTGGACTGTTTGACTTTATGCTGTATAAACTGGACATGCAGGACCCACAGAAAAGTGACTGCTGATGCAAGATGGACATTGCTACAGGATTCCTGCTTCATGGAAGAAGCAGACATTCTGTGGGACACAGAGAAAAATGACTGACAAACTGCCAATACAGGCAGACAGTTTAAAGTTTCCTGCTTTGCTGAAAGTCTGCCAGACACATTATGGCCTATGGGCTAAAGATGGAACATTACAGAAGAACTTCGGGTGACTGACCAGGCAATGAGTTGTCTCTGTAATTTCTAGAGTTTATATATTATCCTTCTGTGGTCTTTGAAGGAGTTGAAGACAGATAGTTATGGTTATAGTTTTCCTTAGTTAGGATTAAAGGTAAGTTACATATAGGACTTTAGACTCACAAAGATAGGATAGATGATATTTTCTTTAAGTCTTATAAAATGTTAATGGACTAAATATTGTTAACTGTGATTCTTAATTGATAACTGTTGTGTGATATATTTTGCTATGTTAAGGTTAAAACCCTTCTTTTTATTTTAGACAGAAAAAAAGGAGATGATGGGAGATGTTATTCTGTATATATGTTTCTCATACTGGTTAATTAATAAAGCACCGTGGCCAATAGGAAACAAGATAGGCGGGGCTAGGAGACTAGGAGGAGGAAACAGGAAGTAGTAGGGAGGGGTCAGCATGGAGAGCTTGGAGAAAGAAGATGCTGGCGGCGGCTCCCCATAAGATGACCACATGGAAATACTTAGATAAGTAGAAATGGGCTAATAATTAAGACAGAGCTAGCCCATTAACAATGATAGCCACTGACCCACAGGATTGTATCAAATACAGAGTCTCTGAGCGTTATTTGGGGCTGGCGCACCAGACCAGTGGCGGGCAGACTGGCGGGCTGGCGGGCTGGTGGGCTGGCGGGCTGGCGGAAAACAACATGCTACAGTGGCAGACTATTCTTAGGTCTCTTTTCATGTAGACTCCTTCTAAGGTAGTGGTTATCAACCTTCCTAATGCTTCAACCCTTAAATACAGTTCCTCATGCTGTAGTAACCCCAGCAATAAAGTTATCTTTGTTGCTACTTTATAACTGTGATTTTGATACTGTTATGAATTGTAAATATCTGTGCTTTCTGTCTTAGGTGAAAGGGTTATTTGAGCCCCCCTGACAAGAGGTTATGACCTGCCATTATGTTGAGAACAGTTGTACCAAGACATAAAAGTCATCTTGAGGTGTGAATTTTGAGTGTACTCTGGCAGGAAGAGGCAGGGGCATGGGAAGACCCCGGGGGATGACAGAGGCAGAGGCAGGTATTGGGTATTCAGGTTGTCAGCCTATGGACTATGCAGGAGTGATGTGCGCTTCATTCAGACTAGCAGGCTGCAGAATGGATTCAGGTGGGAGCAGGTCAGTCTGGTGCCCAAGCTGCAGCCTCCCTGCCTGCTTCTCCTTATTTTAGTCCATGAACAGCTTCCAAACCATAGTTCCAAGTTCTCAGGTCCTGGCGAGAGTAGCCAGCTCTTTCATGCCTGCTGTGAAGTAGCTTTCCCAGGGGGAGGGCTTGGAACTGAAGCAAAGGCAAAGAAAGAAAGAAAGAAAGAAAGAAAGAAAGAAAGAAAGAAAGAAAGAAAGGAAGAAGGAGAAAGAAAGAAAGCCCTTTAGCTGGTTGCTGGCATTCCATGTAGCCTTCTTTCCAATGAGAGATGCTCGTCTCTATGGAAACAGACATGTCACAGTGTTGCGGACAGTGATGGCTGGACCCAAACAGGCAGCTACTTGCAGAACAAGCTTCCTATTGGCTTCCCCGTGGACACTGGGATCACCAAGTGAGAGGACCCTGGAGCCATCTGTGACATTACATGTGTCTTCCCACTTTCTCTTCTCTACTTCTCTGCCTCTCTTTCTCCCTTTTTCCTTTTTTCTCACTCTACACAGCACACTAGAAAGAATTCCAGGAAGTAGAACATGTCTCTATGTTGCCTTTCTACTTTCCTTCTTATATGAGGAAAGTTTGTCACCCCCTCCCCCACACCTGAACACCCCTCTCCACGTACACACCTGCATCCCCTATGTACACCCATACCCCCACACTTATACCCCTACACACCTGCACCCCCACTCCTACACCCCCACACTTATACCCCCACACACCTATAGACATCTATAGCCCCAGACACCTACACCCCCACACACCTACACCCACACACACTTACACCCCCACACTTATACTCCCACACACCTATAGACACCTATAGCCCCAGATGCCTACACCCCACACACCTATAGCCCCACACGTATACCCCTACTCATCTACACCCTCACACTTACACCCCCACACCACACACCTACAGCCCCAGTCACCTACAGCCCCAGACACCTACACCCACACAATCTACACCCACACACACTTACACCCCCACACACCTACACCCACACTCACCTACAGCCCCAGTCACCTACACCCACACACCTCTACACCCACACACACTTACACCCCCACACACCTACACCCACACACACCTACAGCCCCAGTCACCTACACCCACACACATCTACACCCACACACACCTACACCTACACACACACCCCCACACACCTACACCCACACACACCTGCACCCCTGTGCTCTGCTCCCATAGAGATAGCACAGAAGAGACTCATTTCGTGGAATTCTCTATAATTCATGCTGTTTATGAAAATGCAAGGCTGCTCAGGCCAGCCTTCCCCAGGTCCCTCACATCACTCTAAGAGAACTTCATGCTGAGGGGTTTGCGGTTTCAGGAAAACCTTTTACTGTTTTAGAGGGCAAAGCTAGGTCACACATAAGAAAAGGGTCTACTCTCCAGGAACACGGTTTTTTGTTTTGTCTTTATTGTTGTTCTGGCTTTTGTTGTCATTGTTGTCCTCCTCCTCCTCCTCTCTCTCCTCTTCCTCCTCTTTATCCTCCTCCTCCTTCTCTGAAATACAGGTAGTCTCTGCCTTATACACAGCAGGGCATCCTCTGACCAGAGCGTTTGCGAGAGGAGTAAGTATATCAGGACAGGTCCAGCACACAGGATCCTAGGGACCACTACAGCGTTTGATTGCTGCCTCTCCAATCTTGCAGGCATGTGCTTTCCAGAGAACACTAGGAAATGGCTTCAAAGTCCCTGAGCACCACCCCCAAGGCCTCACTCTGCAGTTGATGACATTGGAAGGCATTGGATAATGACTGGGTTCAGAAATGAAGAAGGAATTATGTTAAGGAAGGACTTTTAGATGTTCAAGAAGACCCTTGTCTCTGTGTGTTCATGCCTGTGTCCCTCCCTGCAGAACGGTCATGGGCTGGCAGCAGCTTCCACTGTTGGTCTGGGGACAGTCACCAGCACACTCCTGAGCCTGCTGAACCTTTGTCTCACAATGTTCTTAGGAAGCTGAGTCACCCTCGTCTGTCTGCCTCCCCGGCTTTGGACACAGCCAGACTCCTTTTAAATTGAGTGATGGCTGGCTGGGCACAAGCACAGATCACCTCAGGCCTCTGTGTGAGGACGCCAGAGCCATGGATGGAAGGAGCTTCTGCCTTAATAAGTCACAGATTCTATAAGGCAAAGTCCTCTCGTTGCTTTCTTTTGGGAGGACTCACAGCCTAATTATGCTTGTCAGTTGGTCAGGTAATCCTTTCATATGCTCTTCTTGAAATATTATTTCAGAATATCAATAGAGTGCTTGCCTTAGGAGGGA
This sequence comes from Cricetiscus sungorus, assembly GCA_030556225.1. Lineage (NCBI taxonomy): Eukaryota > Metazoa > Chordata > Mammalia > Rodentia > Cricetidae > Cricetiscus > Cricetiscus sungorus. Next base: position 11,746,784 of record JANBXA010000411.1, on the reverse strand, counting down.
TGCTATGTTGTTAAGTGTCCCTGTTTCTGGTTGTGAATCATAAGGACTATTTCACCCTTCTGCTCGCCTGACTGTTCCTTCTTTTTTGTTTTGTTTTGTTTGTTTGTTTGTCGAGACATGGGTTCTCTCTGTAGCTTGGAGTCTGTTCTGGAACTCACTCTGTAGACCAGGTTGGCCTCAAACTCACCGAGATATACCTGCCTCTGTCCCCCGAGTGCCACCCCCACCAGGTAACCCTCTTGAGTATCAATACAAATTCTTGAATTGTAAGATCAGTCTGAACTTAGTATCTTTGGAGCTGGGCAATGACAAGAATATCAGACTTGTAGGAAAAGATGTGCTACAGTAGTTCCTTCCACATCCTCACTGTCAGGGTACTTAAATTCTGAAACCAGGAGGCAAACATTTGCCACCAGCTAATAATAACTATGGATAAGGCAGCATCCTGGTGTCAGAACAGTACCTGGACCAAGTGTGCCAGTGTGGAAAGGGACAGGGGCAGGTTAGCAATTCTAGTGCTTACTTGATCTGTTACCTAGTATCTGTGACCCCCCGCCATATCTTCAATATGAACAACAACACCCTCATGCTTTATCCAAAACTGTTATCTTTTTATGCTCCAACAGCTGCATGGTATCTAAGAACTTTAAAAGGTTTTCAGAAGTGAAATGCTGTGATTATGTGTTTTATTTTCTAATGGAAGCCTCTATTTTAGGTTAGTAAATGTCCGACTCTCGAAGTAGGGATTCTCACAGATGGCAAGAACTCATGCCTATGTCATGGAGAGGAACCATTAAGGACCAGTCAACAGTGAACAACAGGCTCAACTTGGTTTGGTGTGTCACATACTAAGTGATTCAAAGAAGGAGACTGTAGATCACTACTATTAGAGTAACCCAGTGTAAGGAGATTTTTATGTCAGTAAGAGTCTATGAACAGTGGCTGTCAACCTTCCTGATGCTGCAACCCTTTAACACAGTTCTCCATGCTGTGGTGACCCCCCCCTCCATAAAATTATTTCCATTGCTATTTCATAACTGCAATTTTGCTACTGTCATGGATGGTAATATAAGTATCTGATATGCAGGATGTCTACTACATAACCCCAAGGGGGTTATGGCTCACAGTTAAGAACACAGTTTTAGCAAGAATTGGAAGCATAAACCCTTCCAAAGTGACCCCCCTTCTCCTGTCATCTTCCTTCTTGTCAGAATTATAGGAAGTGGGATGGCTCAATAAGCCCTGGGGTTTGTCAGTCTGCATCCTTCCATTCCAGCAGGCAAAATGTCTGCCTGCCCCATGAAGTGCAAACCCACGTCATCCAATAAATGCAACCCTATATGGCATATATGAAAAGTGAAGAGTTTTGCACCAAATAACACTCATTTGCTGAAGATTAACTGCAATCTTTCCGTGGTTTCTTAGTCGCCACTCCTACCAACCCAGGATGGTCCTGTGGCTTCTGTGAGCATGGCAAGGTCTTTTCATCATTTTAAATACTTTCAAAAATTAATTTCTTCATTTTACATCCTGACTGCAGCCTCCCGTCCCTCCTCTCCACTCACCACCTACTCCAACCCTCCTCTATAACCACTCAGAAAGGGGCAGGCCTCCCACGGGCTTCAGCAAAGCATGGCACAACAAGCTACTATAAGACCAAGCACCTCCCCATATATTCAGGCAGGACAAGGCAATCCAGCATGAGGAGTAGGTTCCCAGGAGTCAAAGCACCAGGGACAGCCCATGCTCCCATTGCCAGGAGCCCTACATATAGATCAAGCTACACAACTGTAACATATATGCAGAGTGTAGGTCCCATGCAGGCTCCCTGGTTATTGGTTCAGACTCTGTGGGTCACCATGAGCCACGCTAATTGTTTCTGTGGGTTTTTCTGTGATGTTCCTCGCCTCTCTGTTTCCTACAATCCCTCCACCCTCTCCTCACATGGCATGACTCTCCCAGTATGGCCCAATGTTTGGCTGTGGGTTTCTGAATCTGCCTCCATCAGTCACTGGATGAAGGCTATCCACAACCAGGGTAGTCACCAATCCCATCACAGGGGATGGCCCGTTCAGGCTATGCATCCATTGCTGCCAGGAGTCTTAGCTGGGGCCATCCTTGTAGACTTGTAGAAGTTTCCCTAGCATCAGGCTTCTATCCAAATCCATAAAGCCCCCTTTCCAGTCATCTTTTCCAGTACCATCCCTCTCCACCCACCTCTCAATCCAATCCATCAAGTTCCCATGCCCCCCCCAGTCCAACCAGATCTCTATTTCACCTTCCCAGGGAGATCCATGCATTCTCCCTTGGGTCCCTCTTGTTTCCTAGCATCTCTGGGTCTGTTCAACCTACAGATTCAATGCAATCCCCCAAAAATCTAAACACAATTCTTCACAGACCTTGAAAGAACCATACTAAACTTCATATGAAATAACAAAAAACCCAGGATAGCTAAAACTATCCTGTACAATAAAAGAACTGCTGGAGATAACTCTATTCCTGATCTTAAGCTCTACTACAGAGCTATAGTAATGATGATGATGATGATGATGATGATGATGATGATGATGATGATGATGATGATGATAATAATAATAATAATAATAATAATAATAATAATAATAATAATAATAACCCAGCATGGTATTGGCATAAAAGCAGACAGGTGGATCAATGGAATCAAATTGAAGACCCAGACATAAAACCACATATCTATGGACACTTGATTTTTGAAAAAGAAGCCAAAACTATACAATGGAGAAAAGAAAGCATTTTCAACAAATGATGCTAGCATAACTGTATGTCAGCATGTAGAAGACTGCAAATAGATCCATATCTATCCCCCTGTACAAAACTCAAGTCCAAGTGGATCATTTCATCATTTAAACACTGGCACCTGTATTTCCCTAAAGCAGAAACCTGTATCTGACTTGGCAGTGAAGGCTGGGCATGGCCATAGCTTCCCTGTGTACCTCAAGCTTGTTTTGCTAAAATGTTCTGTTAGTAAAATGTCATTAACAGTGTTCCCAGTTTTTTTTGCAAACACAGGGATCTGATCCACACCATGAATCAGAAGCAGAGACAGGCTGTACCAGTTTCTGGAACCACAACATAGCTTGTTGAAATACAAACCTAAGTTAAAAAATAGAAGTCAACAATTTTCATTGGAATAAACCTACTTAGTAATAAGAGAAGACAGAAACACCACAGTAGTGTGTGCATAATTCTGCATAAAGGGCAGGATGCATAAGTCTGTTCAAGTCCTACCTCTCCCCTACTGCTTGTAATCCTACCCCTGCTTTGGATTGGGGATTGAGCCCTGGGCTTGTCACATGCCAGATGTGATCTACCACACACGTAGCCACACTACCTATTTTTTAAAATTCACATCTATTTTGTTACAGGTTAGGAAGGGATTGCAGTTATGTTTTATGTTAGTTTTTTTGTGTAAACACTATGTGAATCAACTCACTTAATCACGCTATCACCTTAAGATACGGGTTATCTCTGTGTTGCCTGAGAGGTCAGACCACTAGCAGAGCTAAAAGCCAGGAGGCCAACCAGAGCCTGTTGGTTTTTGGTGTGTGCCTCACTAATCACACAGAGAGGCTGCCATTCCTGACCAGGGTTGTTAGTTTTAACCTCTTAGTGGCCTTTCCTGGGTCCCCAGAGAAGGGTTCCAGGAAAGGAGGTGCTGCTATCGCTCACACAGGGTGCAGATCCCGAGGGACCATGGTTGGGTCAACCTGGCCGCAACACTTAAGCCTACAGATATCCCAGTTCTTGTTCTCAAGAAAAATACATGGGCAGCTGGCCTCACAGCCATGTTACAAAGAGAGATGCTATGAACGTGTTTACTGCATACATTAAGCACTTTGCCCACAAAGGTAGAGGTTTTTAAGCAAATGGATTCAGTGGAGAGGTTCAACATAGCCCCACAGACTTCAGCCTTCTCTGAAGAGCATAAAGCTGCACTACATGTAAGCTGGGAGTATGCACACACTCAGTGTGTAATATGTGCGGAAGTCATATCGGCTACACTTCTTCCTAAAATGTAAGTAATTGTCATGTGACTTAGGAGCAGCTACCAATGAAGGAGGAGAAACAGAATTGAGAAGACAGGGCAGGAGTGGGGAAGATGAGATGGTAGAAGGTGATGGAAAAACGATAAAAACCAAAAACAACATTAACACAACCCTCTCAGAATCAGAAGGAGATTGGAGCCCTGGGGTAAAGCCAGTGTGCTACGTGGGACTCCCAACCCAGGAATCCCTCTCATGAGGGCAGGGCCTTCTGCAGTCATGGAGAGCACTGGCCCTGTCACTGAGGAGCTACTTTTCAGTGAGGAAACAGAAACCTCAGGGTGTGGGGGTTGCTGTTCTTTGCCTCCCAGGACAAAGGCGAGGAAGGCTAGTTGACATCTGAGTTCTGCACGTTCCTCAGCCTGCCTGGGGCCTGGGGCATCTTCACCAGCATCTAGCTGGTTCTCTGGAATCTTCTGGAAAAATGCCAGTTCTGTCCTACCACTGCAAATGACAATGCTTGACTTTTAGTTAATGGCAGCAATACATTTTTTTTTTTAACACACAGAGAGGTAAAAGATTGATTTATGCCTTTTCCACACACACAGGGACAGGTTAATTTAATGGAGCTGAAGGGGGCGGGGAGGGGGCCTTGGTGAGGCCCATCTGGTCCCACTCCTGTTTAGCACAGATCACTTCCCACTCATGACAGAGATGTTAATTTTGAGTACTACTTCCAAACACCATAGGATGCGGTGTAATTACACTGTTCATAAAAGAATTCCAAACCTGGCTCTGTTTTGAATTTGATAGAACATAATGAGACAGCTCTGTGACAGATGACAACATTCTTCTTTCAATTAATGGGATACTTGCTTAAGTCATCCTCAGAACCATTAGGCTCCGATTAGGAAGATTTATGGCTCCAAAATGACCTAAAACAAACATTCTCCAACTAGAAAGTGCAGCAAAATGATCTCATTTGAGCATTTGGGAGGAGGTCACTCATTTGAATGAAATGGACACAGGCAAAAGAATTCTCTACACTATTTTCCAGCCAAATCTGAAAGTCACATTGCTGCAGTACGTATCCCATCAGGCCATTGTATACCGTGTGTCATTCATTCCTTCACTGTGCAGTCATTCATTCATTAAAACCACCCAAGAGAAGTATGCAACATTTTTTTGGGAGCAAGGAATAGATTTGACTGAGTTAAACTCCAGAGATGAACCAGAAAGGAATATTCCTCCCCAGAGGACGCTGCATATTGGCAGGAGAACAGATACAAAGCTAGCTGTGCGACTTTGGATGAATCCCTAAAGCTCTCTACACTCCAGAGCCCTACAAATAGGGAGAAATCATTCCTGATGCCCAAGCCTCACATCACTGCTCCGAGTAAAATGACACTCACTGGCCATAGAGAGCTGCACAAACAGAAAAGGCTGTTGCTGTTAAAACACTTATGCCTGGGAGGGGAAATTTAAAGCACGTAGAAATACCTATCGTTCAGGCAAAAGGCCAATCTTATTTTGCTGGAGGTACACATTTATTTATTGGCTCCAAACATCCACAGAGTCCTAATAAGATCCAGATGAGGCGCTCAAATGAAGCGCATGGTTGTTCAGAAGATGAGTGTGTTGTTCTTTAATCGCTTACAGCACTGCTGCAGTTAACATTGTGGCTCTCACTCTTGCCAGCTATTATAACCTTCATTGTGCCCAGTTTGATTTCATTGCATTTCAAGGACCTGCCATTGCTCTCAGAAAATCACCCAGACTCCCTCCATCCTCCCCCTTCTTCCTCTCAGTTGAAGATGAGAACTAGAGGAAACAGTCTTTGGAGACACACAGGCCTGCTTGGACCCTGCCTATTCAAGCTGGGTGAGCTGAGTGAGTGAGTTACTTGCCATCTCTGAGGCTTGGTAGCCCCTGAGCTCTGTCTGGTACAGGTAACCATACCAACCTTATGATATCTGATTTGTTGGTTTGTTTGGTTTTTGGTTTTTCTCTGTAGAGCCCTAGATGTCCTGGAAGTCTCTTTCTGGCTCAGTCTGTTTCTATCTCTAAATGTTGGGATTAAAGACCTGTGCCACCTCTGTCTAACTAGATGAATACATCTTTTATAAAGTCTCTGGCATATTGAACAATCTCTGGCAGTCGCAGCCATTATTATCACAAGGGCCATCTTAATCCATCTGCTTCACCTCCTCCATTTATGGAATGACTCGAGTTTTGAGAAACGGTTTGACTCAACAGAGTCATATTTTCCTTTTTCAGTTACTGATCTGGTAGAAGAAAAATGGGCGTGGTTCCAATGGTCCAGTTACTCAGAAGGCAAACTACTCTAGACAGAGCATGGCTTCACCCTTTCTTGATCCTTGGACTCTGAGTTAGATGGCTCCAGTCCCTGGGACCCTTCTTCAGCCTTGGGTTTTAGGATACTTTACACTTCTCCCACCAAATGGGAAGACGTCACCCTTTTAATCTGGTCTGTCTGGATTTAGTAATTCTGTTTCCAGTTGTGAAAGGAAGCAAAATACTTAGATTCAGCCAACTCAAGACCTTCTCTCTGGACAGTTAAATATCTACTCAACTCATTAAAGTATTAGAAAAAGACATTTGTGTTACTTTCTGTTTATGATGTGGAAATGCTTTCCAAAGATGAAAGTCAGTCACTAGAATCAAGTGGACAGTGTCTTGGGTGAAGGAGGCTGCTGGGGTAGACTACAGTGCAGAATCAATGGATGAGATTGCTCCTTTGTAATGATGCTTGAGTCCCCACAGTACCGCACTTGTCAGCAGCACATCTAGGGACCCAAAGTCAAAGTCCTGGAGAGTACCACAAAGCTCATTCAGTAATCAAAACCATTGTAGCTATCACAAAAACGGCATGCACAGAGGCACTAATGGACTGGGTACCATTTGTTTGTTTGTTTGTTTGTTTGTTTATAGGGCATTTGTCATTTGTTCGCCCATTCAGCCTCCTTTTCTCCCATCATCAGTTTCAAGCAGCACACATTTGCAGTTTTTCTCAAACTGTGTTGACTCACAGTTCATCAGATTCTTTAATTAATTCTATGAACATTTGTTAAATGCTTGCTCATTTATAGAATACCATGCTAGCCCTGGAAATTGGAACTTGCTGGTCCTTCATAGGATGGGATTAAGTGTTCCCCAGCCTTTACACTGGCTCTGCTTGCTGCTGTCATGGGCTACAGACTCTGCAAAATGATTCCTGTTGTCTTGTTCAGGGGGAGCATGGTTCTGCATTAAGGCATGAGCTGACCCACATAAAGGACTCTCTACCAGATGAAGACTCGCAGGTTTACGTAACTGTACTCTGATGAGTGGGTGAATGAAGGACTTCATTAATTTCCCACACGTGGGTGTCAGCCACTTATTTTTATAGGAAAAGCATTTCAAAGCACTCACTTCCACCACTGGGGAGGTTAATGGAGTGAGCTGTCTCACATAGAATATCAGGCCGAGAACTCAGAGGAAGGAAACTGGCTGAAGGAGACTAAGGTTATGTCAGTGACAGTCAGCGTGGCTAGAAAACAAGGACTAGTGTAGAGTTTAACATGGGTTTTATTCACAGTAAGCAGTCTGCAATGCTGAGGCTGGCCATGGAGGTGAGGCAGAGCAGGGGTGAGGGGTGGAGTTTGTACCACCCTGCTTGCCTGCTGCCACTGACCACATCAGCCTTCACGGCCTGGCGCTCTCAGGCCTTCACTTTCCCAAATGCCCACTCTTCTCTCTTCCTCCACTTTGCACTAGCTGAGATGGTTCTGAATCCTCTCCTAATATATAACCTCCACTTTTCCTTTCTTACACTGCTTTCTACTCCCCAAACCCATCCTTGACAACGCATTCTGGCTCTGGATGTCTCATTCATTCATCCATTCACCAAACAGTTATTGACTGCTCCATTGTTCAGCTTTATAGTATGCTCTGGGCACACAGGGGTAAAGACAGAGTTTTGCCTGCATGGAACTCAGTGACCAGTTGAGAAAAGCAGGCAAACAAAGCAAATAAGCTACAATCAATTCCATTCTGTACAATAATTGTTCACTAAATGCCTAACAATTCCACAAGACCTTGTGATAGGATTCTTGAATTCAAAGAAACCTTCCCTGGATTTCAGAAAAGATGAAAACTATGTGGAAGATGTATTTAAAATGCTTGTTTATTTTTTATTATTTATTTATTTATTATTTTTGAGACAGGGTTTCTCTGTGTAACTCTGGCTGTCCTGGAACTAACTATGTAGACTAGGCTGGCCTCAGACTCACAGAGTTCCACCTGCTTCTGCTACCCTAGTGCTGTATTACAGGTGTATGCCACAAACACCCAGCTTTAAAATGCATTTTAAGCTAGCATCACAAGACAAACACATTGACCAGGTGAGGTCAAAGCCATTGTTATCTTTCTGATGCCCCCACTCCCTTAGGCAAAGGGAGAGACAGCAGGGAAATGGAATTTAATCTGAGGTCCCAGACAACTGCTGTCCATGGATGAATCGTGTTCTTTAGAGTGGTATGTTTTCCTGTGTCTGCAGGAACAACCCTGGCTGGTTGTGACAGAAGGAGCTGATCACTCCTGTCTTGTTTATATCCTTCCCTTTGTCCATGATACCCAAGAAGGAACTCTTCTCTCAGAATCTCAGCTTTGTCTGGTGGGTGCACTGTAGGGAATGAGAAGGTAGGTAAGGAAATGGTCTTCCACCTATTAGGTAAGCTGTGAAGTGAAGGGTATTGATGCCTTGTCATGAGTCTAAACAGACAGGTAAAAGATGAGATTTGGACCAATCTCCATGCAATTAAGATTTGGGGGCACAGGCTCAATCATATCCTCTTGTACTCAGCAGGAAAGCCTCCAGATTATGGCAGAGAATGAGGACTCCATGTGACAAGTCTAAGAGCATTCATTAGCATTAATAAAATTAGGGCTTATGGGAACATGTGGGTACAACTTTGCATGCAAGGCTTTCTCCATGGCCGTTACTCGTGTTTCCTTGAATTTCTGAAATTGTCCAGAAAACAAGTATTCTAAAGTGCCCATTCACTTTGCCACACTGCAGTAGAGGATTGTATTTGTTTACCAGTTTTGTATAGTGGGGGAATTATGTTGGTTATTTTCTGTGTCCTGCTGTGTCACACTGGATCATTAAAGAAGATGCAATCAGAATGAACTAAGTGGGAAGGGAATGTTTGTGAAGATGGCTGTGTGTGGTGGGGGAGGCAGAAGGAAGCTTCAGACTTGTGATGCAGGCTGATGGCTGCATCGGAGAAGCAGAAAAGGAGACTGGAGTGGGAGGAGGCTTAGACTGTGGCCAAACTGATTCTCAGCCAAGCCAGCAGGGAGCAGAAGATGCCAAGCTGGGCACGTTTGGCTCTGTTCTGGTGCCTTATCATGCTTGGCCACCGAGTATGGCCAGTCTATGGCGAGTAGTGCTTTGGCACGAATGCCAAATTCCATCCAGATGTGCCTAGCTGCAGGCCCCAGATCTACTCCCCCTCTTGAGAGATCTGTGTGGAACGTGTCCATGGCGATAGTGGTTTGATAGTGGACCTCCATAGGCTCATGTTTGAATGCTTAGTCACCAGTAAGTGGAACTGTTTGAGAAGGAGTAGGGGGTGTGGCCTTGTTGGAGTAGTTGTGGGAGGAAGTGTGTTACTGGGCATGAGATTTGAGGTTTCAAGAGGCCCGGTGTTTCTCTCTGTCTTTCTGTCTGTCTCTGTCTCTCTGTCTCTGTCTCTCTCCCTCTCTCTATCTGTGAATCAGGATATAGAGCTGTCAGCTGCCACTTCACCAACATGTCTGCCTGAGTGTTGCCATGTTCTCTGCCATAATGGCCATAGGCTTAGCCCCAATTAAATGCTTTTCAAATAAAAGTTGCCTTGGTTATGTTGTCTCTTCAGAGTGGTAGAATAGTGACTAAGACAATGCCTACCTCCTCCATTTCCAGTGACACAAAGATCCCTTTCCCCGTGTGTGTTCTTCAAGCAGCTCCTGAGGGCTTCTCTTCCTGAAAGAAACTGAGAGGTGAGGTGGTACATCTCTGGGACTGGCCATTGTCTCCACCTAATTTGCTCCTTCTCAGAGTCACCTCAGCAGATCATGATGGCCACCATGTGGTTTGAACTCTATACTCGCATCCCTAAGTGACCTGAGTCCCCACTACACCTGGAGAAAGAATACTAAAATGTGTTCGCTTGGTTTTCCCATACCACCATTATAGCTTTCTTTCCTGATAACCAGGGACAATTATCTCTGCCAAACTATTTCACCCTTTCTGGCTTGCTCATTTCTTAGAAACAGAAGTTCAAAGTTCCCCAGTGGCAACTCCAACCTGTAGTTCAATAAAATGTGTGGGAATGGTTGTCTCTGTGAGATTAGAACCTCTAACCCCACGAGATTCAGAATTGTGAGGGAAAGAGGCCCTATGTGTCATTGGGAGCAATTGTTCTTAGCCAGACTGTGTTATTGTATGGAGTGAGATAGTTAACACATCCCTGAGACAAAACCAAATAAGTACCATTATGTAGTCTACGGAAACACAAACTGTCTCTGATTCTACTTTTTAGGGAGACTAGAAAAGAATGCCAAGTCAGTAGCCACATACTGTGTCCCTGAAGCTCTGCTGAATGTTGTAGTAAGAAACTGTGTCTGGAAACATGCCTACTGCATCCTTGGGCCTGTGGTGGTTTGAGACATCCTCTTTAATCCATCTTGTGTTTTCAGAGGCCAAAAAAATGATTCAGATGGAGACAGGGTTAGAACACCAACTGTGTTTGCACTGTTTAGATCTTATGCATAGGTCTCTGTCTCCCCACATTCTCAGCTCCCTGTCTACTGGAGCATGCCACACTGACCAGAACTATAGTTTCCTATGCTCAAGAGTCTGCCAGTCATCATGGTCATTGTGGTTGCCTGGCCTTGATGATGGCAGAGACCCATTTCTATCCTTGCTCCTAGCTCTCCCTGCTGCCAGTGGCTTTGGCAGTCCTTTCTCAATGGCCCTAACAAATCTTTTTCTTCTGGGATCTCTTTGCAATGTACTCCTCAGCCAGGTCTTCTGCCCTCACATACGACACTGACACTGACTCCAGCTGTCCCTTCTCTTTCCTTTCTTTGCCACCTCCCAGGACAGCTCAAGAGAGTCCCCTTTCCCACTGTTAACCATCACTTTCTTTTGTTCATGTCCTAAGGAATTGCACAGTCAATGAATTAGCCACAGCTATTTTTTATCTTCTCTGGTCTCATGGCCCATTAGCCAGTCAGACCTTACCACTGCAAAGGGGAGGCAAGGAGCCTAGCAAAAGTCTGGCAGCCTACGGGATGTCTGCAGTTGCTCACTTTGCTGCTTGGATTTAACTTCTGTTTTTACAGGTGGCTTATGCCTTCCTGCATCTCTTGAAGCTTGCCAAATTTACTTTTTAAAGGATAGTTAATAGCTGGCACAGGAACCAGCTTTTGGAGAATAAGACCATGGGTTCTGAGCTGCCTCTTTGCTGTCTCCCTTAAAGCATTTGCCCAGACCAAGCTAGACCTCCAGAATCTCCCTCAAGGCATGTAACCAAATGAATCTTGTTTTGCATAGAAATGAAATATGGTCCTCAGGGATTTCCTACCAGGGCTGTTTTTCAGTTCAGTCAGCATATCTTGGCCCTCAGGAAACCCCAAATATCAACACATCACTTCCTAAGCAGGTGGGCTGGCCTCTCTCCTAACAAGATGGCCTAGTGTTGGAAGCAGTGAGAAAGGGTGGCACTTGGGGGGGGGTCACTGGCAATGCTTTAATTTAGCAGATAAGAATTTTATTTATACACCTGATGTATAGTCTAGAAGCACCTAGGCAGGCAGGGGCATAAACTATATCCCTGGAACAGTGCCTGATCTATAGCAGTTATTCAGGATGTTTTGGTTTCTTTTTATTTTAGGAATTAAGTAATTATTTATATGTGAATAAAATTCACAGATCTCAGAAGTATGATAAATTTTAGCAAAATGTATACATGCAACTAATCCAAATGCAAATCAAGATGAGACTATTTCCATCACCCTACATGTTTTCTAAGATCACCACTGACCTCCTTATTCCTTAGGACATATCTACAATTAAGATTTTATTATGCTGTACCATGGGGTGCATACTTTTAATCCTAGCAGAGGCAGGCAGATCTCTGTGAATTTGAGACCAGCCTGGTCCATAGAGCAAGTTCCAGTACAGCCAGGTCTACACAGAGAAACCCTGCCTTGAAAAACAAAACAACTAAAAACAAAACAACGTTCCCCCCCCGATTTTTATCACAGTAGATTACTATAAATTGAGCCACAATATGTATGCCCACATTTATTTATGACTTTTTCTCAACTTGACGTTTACAATCTTCATCTGTCTTCTTGTGGGTTTCAAGGATTCACTGTATTTGGGCTGAGTAGGTTATGTATGTGTGTACATGGCAAGTTGTACATTCAGTTGACAATAGTTGTGTCCTGACTTTATTGATCCCAAAGTAAATACAGTGCATCAAATGTAGAGAGAACCTAGCAGAAGTTTTTGATGTCCATTTATAAATTAATTTTAATAGTTAATGCTTAATAACTTTTTGGAATAAAACAGAAAACCCTCGTTGATTACCAAGAGGAGTCCTATGATTTTTGATGTCAGGTTTACACTAAGGGCAATGGTCTATCTTAAGCCAATTCTTCCATATGGTGTGGGGTAGGAGCTAACATGAGTTTCCACTAGCCAGCTGATTAATCATTCCAGCATCATTTGTGAGCAAACCCTTCCCCTTTCTACAGAGTTGCTGTGGCTGCTTATGAAAGGCAAAGTGACGATATGAATACAGATCCACAGCTGGACTCTTGCCTCTGTGCTGTGCTGTTCTATCTATCTGTATTAAATACGAATGTTCAGGACAGGCTCCAAAGCTACACAGAAAAACCCATCCAAAAAAAAAAAAAAAAAACCCAAAAAACAAAACAAAACAAAACAAAAACAAAACAAAACAAACCGAAAACCAAACAAAACCCAATGTCTTAATTTATCTAACTTTGTTACTCCCCCCACCCCCAAGATTGTCTTGATGGGAGATGTTATTCTGTAAATATGTTTCTCATACTGGTTAATTAATAAAGCCTGTGGCCAATAGGAAACAAGATAGGTGGGGCTAGGAGACCAGGAAGAGGAAAGAGGAGTGGTAAGGGGGGGTCAAATGTAGAGCATGGAGGAAGGAAGACGCCCTCGCGGCTCCCCGATATGATGACCACGTGGAAATACTTAGATAAGTAGAAATGGGTTAATAATTAAGACAGAGCTAGACCATTAACAATGATAGTCATTGGCCAACAGGATTGTATCAAATACAGAGTCTCTGAGTGTTTTTTGGGGCTGGTGCGGCTGTGGGCCCAGACAGGCAGCAGGTGGGCTGGCAGGCTGGCGGATGGCGCCGTCGGGAAAAACCTGCCCGTAACATTGTCTCTACTTTTTAACCCATTTGTTTGGCCTAATTTAGTGTTCACAATTTCAACCATAAAAGCAAGTCTACTAAATTTCCATAGGAATTATATTGTCCCTCAATTGGGAAGATAGTTTTTAGGTTATTGAGTCTCTTCATCAAAGAATACAAAGTATCTCATCTAGGAATACAATGTTTCACACCTAGAAAAATAATGTTTCTCATCTAGGAACACAATGTATCTCGTCTAGGGAAACAATGTATCCCATCTAGAAACGCAATGTGTCTCATCTAGGAATACAATGTATCTTCCCAGACCTTTATGTCTCCTTACTTTGTTTCAGTGTTACAGTTTTCAGCATAGAGGTCTTACACTTCCAAATAGTTATTCCGTATTGTTTTATGCTCTGTAACACACTATATAAACTTTCATGTTTCACTATTTACTCTCAATATAATTCCCAACACTGATTTTTTTTTAATATCCTAATTTTGTTAAATTCATTCATTAGTTTTAATAGTTTGGGATAGAAGTCAGATTTGAAGTGCATACATCTATCTTATCCTGAAGGAATATTTCTTTCCTAATCCTTCAATCTTTCATTTCTTCTTACAATGACACAGATCTCTAGTGTAACATTGACTACAAGGCAGTATTCTATTCCGAGAAAGATGTCCTGACTTTGTTTCGGGTCTTAGGCAGGAAGCAGTCACAATTTTGCTACTACTGTTATCAAGTTCGTTTAGATATCCTGTTAATGGTCTTCATCAGAGTGAAGAATTTTTCTTCCATGCATTGGCTGTTCTGGACTTTTACTTTTATTGTGAGGAAATATTAGAGTTTGATTAAAAAAAATGTTTTTGCATTTGATGAGCTAATCACTTGTGTGTGTGTGGACACCGTTAATGTGCTGACTTTCTTTTATTGATTTCCTAATAGTAAACCAACCTTGGTTCCCTGGACCAGCCTACTTAGTCTTGCTGCATCATCCTTTTTATATACTGCTCCACTCATTGTGGAGTTGAGAAGAATCTCTGTGTTTAGGATTATGAGGACTATCAAGCTGTAATCTTCAGTGTCCTAATCAGCCTTTGTGTGGCATTATGAAGTATTCCCTTCTCATCTTTATTCTGACAGTTAATGTGAAGTTGATATTATTTCCTGGTTAAATATTGAATAGATGCCACCAAGGAAACCAGGCCTTAGGGCTTTCTTTCTGTAAAGATTATTATGAATTAAATTTCTTTAATAGTAGAAGGCATACTTTGTATTTTTCTCACATTACTTTTGTTATATACATCAATAAAATCATCTATTTCATCCTGAATTTATTGGCATTAAATTTTATTTATGACTCTTATTATCCTTTGGATGTTTATAGAATCTGTAGATTTCCCAATATTAAACCATCAATGGCTCCCTGGACCAGTCTACTAAAATTCTAAATAATTATATTATTTCCTCTTTTCTTTTCCTCCCTCTAAACCATCCCAGTGTGCTTCTCTTAGTCCTCTTTCAAATATATATATATATATATATATATATATATATATATATATATATATATATATCCCTAAATACATAGATAAAACCTGCTCACTCTGCTTCATGTTACTTGTATGTGTATGTTTTCAGGGCTGACAATTTGGTATTGGATAACCAATTAGTGTGCTCTTCCCTAGGGAAGACTATTTCTCCCACTCTCTTTAGTTTCCTGTAGTTCTTTGCCTATAGTTGAGGCCTCATAAGCTTTTCCACTCCCACTTTAGCATGTCTATTAATGTCCTTGGCCAGGTCATGTTCAGGTAGTTGTGTTGGTGAGACTTCACAGGTATAACTTCTGGCATTTCCAGGAGACATGGTCTCACAACAAACTTCCTGTGCCTTCAATGTTTACAATCAATCCACACTCTCTTCCACATGCTTCACTGAGCCGTAAGTGTGGGAGTTGTTATGGGTGCATCAATTGAAATCGGATCCACAACTCTGCATTTTGATTGGTTGTGGTTTTCTTTAATGATCTCCACCTATTGCAGAGATAATTTTCCTTGATTCGGGGCCAGGACTACACATCCTATCTAAGACCCTGAAGAAGAATGTTCACCATCTTCTTTTTTGATCTGTGGGTAATTTAGAAAATGTGCATTGGTGGCACACACCTTTAGTCCCAGCACTCAGGAGGCAAGAGACAGGTGGATCTTTGTGAGTTCAAGGCCAGCCTGGACTCAGAGCTAGTTCCAGAACAGTCTCCAAAGCAATACAGAGAAACCCTGTCTCCAAAAACAAAAACAAACAAAACAAAACAAAACCAAAAAAGAAAGAAAGAAAATATGCTACTAAATTTTTAAATAATTAAGGACTTTTGTAGATACATTTTTATTGTTGATTTTTAACTTCATGTGTTACAGTGACACAATGTGCACACAACCACCTGAATTGGTTTATATTTCATGGTTCCATGAACATCTGGAAAGAAGGTGAACTTCATGCTTATTGGGTGTTTTACAGCAACTAGATCAAGTTGGCTGACTGGGACATTCAGATCTTTTATATGTGAAGCTGGCAAAGTTTCCCTGGAACACACTAGAAAGCTATCATCTCCACTCCCTGTGTCACACCCTCACTGTAGCAATGCTCACCCAACTTCTGCAGTGTAAACCAGCCATGTGCAAACACAAACACAGACAGCCAGACAGCCCCACAGGCTGCACTGGGTAAACCAGTGTCGAGTGTCCCAAACTTTCAATCTACTTGTTGCTTCAGTTACTGAGAGAGGAGGTGTCAAAACTCCTACACAAGGTTATGGGGTGCCTAGCTTTTAATTTGGTCCTGTCAGTTTTAGGGGGTTGCTTCTGCCTTTTTAACGAGCTGGCTGTTTTATTATTATGACATATTCATTGTAGTTTCCTCCTTGCTTTTGACCTGAAACTGATTTTGTCTGATATTAATAAAGTTATACCAGTGTTCTCATAACTAATCTTCTATGATATGGTAATTCTCCTCCTTGGCTTCAACCTCATCCTCCATTATATTTAAAGCATACATCTTATAAACAACATATGGTTGCCTATTTTCCTTGTATTCAATCTGACAGTTTTGTATTATAATTGGAGTCTTCAATCTGTTTATATTCTATCAATATGGTTGGGCTTAATTTTACTATCTTGTTACTTTTCTATTCCTTTGTAATTTAAAAATTCTCTTGTTTTTCTTTCCATGGCTTCTCTTAGATTGACAGATAATTTTAAAAATATTTCCTTAAACCTTACCAATTGGCCTTTGTGGGGGTGGGGGAGCTATGCACAGGCTGGTGAGAGAACTCAGCAGGAAAAGGTGATTGCTGCCCAAACTGAATTCAACCCCCAGCCTTCTACGTAGTGGAAGAAAAGAACTAAATCCTGAAAGTTGTCTCCTGAGCGCCATATATGTGCCCACAAGCATACACATCAATTGATTAAGTCTCAACCTACCAACCAATGAAAGGGAAATAAAACAGCGACATGCCTTTGTTCAATACTGTTAGCAGTTGCTGTAGGAAACACATCCTTAACTCCATTCATCTTGAGTTAGTGTTCTTTCACTTCTCGTTGTAATGAAGTCCCTTGTAAGAGTTCTTGTTTGAGTTCTTTAAAAAGCTGAGATCAAGGAGGAATTAGATATGCTGTAGATTGTGCTGGTGAGGTGGCTCAGTGGGTATAGGCACTTGACACCAAATCTGACAATCTGGATTTGATCCCCAGACTCATATGGTAGAGGGGGAGAAAAAACCTCCAACCATTATCCTCCACATAAATAATAAATAAATACATGTAAAACTAAGCTTTAGAAAATATGAGCAGGGGATTCTCTGTGGGAGCATCTACAAAGGATAAAGAGAAATGGAGGAACCTTCAGGCTGTAGTACAGGTTGGACACCTGCAACAGGAGAGAGGCAAGAAAAGTTCATCCATGGCTTCTTGGGTTGCAGCAGAGTTCAAAGGAAGTCCCGATTGAGCTGAAGGAGCCACTGAACAAAGGTTGCCCATTCAATGTGTCTGGCACGGAGCCAAAACAGCCTCCTTTTAGCACCCTCCGTGATACTCAGCTGGTGGCTGACAGCAGCCAGGGAAGCTATAACTAGACAGGACGAGTGTAGAGACAGGTGAGTATAGAGACGGTGATTAGAAGTTATCAGACATCAGCTTCCCACAACAGGATCTTTTACAAGGAGAGTCAAACAACAAACCTCTATGGTCGCCAGGCTGTACTGGTGCTTTTCTCTGTGTATGTTCCAGAGGCATTCATGAGCCCCTTTCTCTCAGAGACAACAGAAGATAG
This sequence comes from Cricetiscus sungorus, assembly GCA_030556225.1. Classification (NCBI taxonomy): domain Eukaryota; kingdom Metazoa; phylum Chordata; class Mammalia; order Rodentia; family Cricetidae; genus Cricetiscus; species Cricetiscus sungorus. Next base: position 11,728,977 of record JANBXA010000411.1, on the reverse strand, counting down.
AGCTTAATGGGGTAATGACAGCCAGTTGCTGGAAGTGTTCATACATCTACATGAAGTATGTACATTCTATCCATCCATCTCTACCCTAGGTTTTCCTTATCCCCAGATCCATCCATCTCCACCCTAGGCTTCCCTTATCCCCAGCTAACCTTTTTGCAGGAGATGGTGATTTGCCTTTTGAGATGGTTTAACCATCACTGAAGAGTCTGAGTTTTCAAGCCCAGGTTACTTCATAGGTCCTTTGGTAAGAATCGAACTCCTGGAGTGCCAAGTAGGTCATCTGGCTTCTACATCGCTCGATTATGTGAAAACAGCTTGGCCTCTTACCATTTGGTTGCTTCTTCAAGATAATGACTCATTTTCTTGTTGTTCTGTGGATTCCAGGTGACCAATGTGCACTGGTAACAGCCACAACTTAGGGCTGACAGGACATCTGCTCTGTGCCTAACAATACGACAGAGCAGTGACTGTGGTACTCAGTTTTGTGGGTGGGAAGTGCCAGACTGTCCACAGGTCATGGAGCGAAGTGACAAATGGAGATACTTGTCCTTTCGTCTTTTGGTCTCCAGGCTCAGCTAGTCTTCCTTATGGCCCCATAGAGATCTCTGATTTATCACAGACACCATAGTCTAAGGAACAGAACAGCCTTGACTCTAGGCTGATCCAGGCAGGATGTCAGGAGGTCTTTTCCATGCTCTGAGAGAATCCAAAGGTCTGGCTGGATGTGTTATACCATCTGAGGTTGTGATGTGGGTTTCCTAACAGCTGTGCTGTGTGGGTCGCTAATCTCCTGTGAAACATTGTGCAAGCATAAAGTCATTCCTCAGATCATGGGGCTGGCTGAAACTAGGCAGTTGAGAGAGGTAAGTCCATGACATCTTATAAGGGAAGCTACTGTCCCTTTTAAAATAGAAAGATCTCCAATTATCAAACCTTCCATGTGGTGACCCATTGATCGCTTCCTTTAATGCTGTAGTGTTAAGGTTTATAAACATCACTGGCTACTGTCAGCTTAGGCATTGGGCAACAGTAGTAGTTATTTACTTTGGTCTCAGACAGCAGGCATTCATGCTGTGACTTTAGTGGTGCTGTCAGCAGCCATTCCCATGTCCTACAAGGCTGTTCGCTCCCTAATGTGGCACATGACACTGCCAGTGGATGCCGTGGGCAGAAGTCCATTGCCACCAATTGTTTGCCGTGAAATGGGTTCCAAGCACAGATGCTTCTACCTCTGCCACCATGGCAACGGTGTTTGTGCAGCGATGCTTCCAGTTTTGTGGTGGTGGTGATGAGGGCTGGCTAATGTCAACTAACTGAATCACTTTGTTTACATTGTTCTTCAATGGTCTTCTGTTGAATGCTTTCCCGTGGGTGTTAAAACATGATGCCAGCTCTTCACACATTGTTCCTTCTCCCATGTGTCCATCTACGAGTCTCCACCCTGCCCAGTCTCGTCTCTGATTTTGTATTTGTGAAAGCTTTTTATGTCTTATGTATTATTATGTAATATATAGAATAACTATATGGATACCATAAGAATATATATTTATGTTTTCTTACCTTGTGTTATTTCTTCCAGTCAAAGTAAATGACTATGTTTGCCACTTACAACTCCATCTCCTGAGATAGGTTTTTATTTTTCTGCCTTAAAGTTGCCCCTGCAGGTTGATATACTCTGACCCCATCAGCTGGGTCCCTCATACTGAGTCAGTCCAGTTTATACAACAACTTGGCCTTCCTCCTCCTTATAACAACTGGTATGAGCTGGGAAATGGCTGCTGGCACAGCCCTATAGGATGCTGGGAATCCAATTTGTGCCCTCTGGCTCTCCGTAGGTCTAGATCTGCATCATTTCTATCATGTCCCACCTGGGCCTGTCCAGCTCTATGTCTTGGCATAATGGATCTTTGTAGTCGCAAAGGGTCCTTGCATTCTCAAACAAACAAAGGGACATACGAATGTCAGATAGATACACAAAACCTCCAAACAAACCATTCTTTGCCAATCGTGTACAAGTTCATGCATGAGCTGCCTTTCAAAAAAAAATGACTTTTGGCTATGGGCATGGCCTTGGGACAGAAACCCAGAGGCCTGTGCTGTGGCTGTCCTGCAGGGAGGCACTATGAATTCTCAGTGCATTTGTTCTTGCCACTGATCCCTGTCAGTTAGGCAGTCCAAAAGATGGCTTCCAGTAAGGAAGGCAGGAAGGCTTTCTGCAGCATACTTCCAAAACACTCTGCAGCCTTCTACCCAGACCTCATGGCACAGCACCTGAGAGCTTCTGCACACAAGCCAGTGTGTATTAGCAGTGCGCAGGGATGTGGCTGCTGCACACAAGCCAGTGTGTATTAGCAGTGCGCAGGGATGTGGCTGCTGCACACAAGCCAGTGTGTATTAGCAGTGGGCAGGGATGTGAATGGTGTTCATTACTTCAACCCTTCTATGTCTCCTTGCTTCCAAGAATCTCCACCACAAATTCCCTCCTTCCTCTATTTTTAAAGCTATTGAAAACGGTTTTTTTTCCCTGCCCGCCCCTTCTTATCAGCAAAGCTGAGTATTCCTATGGAGCCATGGATCACAAGATAATCCCAGATGAAAAGCTGCATGCTCAGTGTCCCTGAAGAAAATGACTCATTCCTAGAACCTCAGCATTAGATGTGTTTCCATTATGTTATGACATTCCTGTGTGATTCCCCTGTATGTGAGTATACTCTTGCATGGATCTATTATCAGGGAATGTTCCCACCACCCAGGACAGTTTGTTGCTGGACAAACTGTCAAAGCCTTCATGCTGTGTTTGCAACGATAAGGTATTGTAACCTTCAGTCATGATGATGTTTGACACAATTACCTCTTAAAGGTTTCATACAATATGTTTTCCTCCTAGTATCATAACAATGGGGTTAGAATTCTAATATTCAAGCAGGGGAAGCACGAACATTCCGTCCGTCCATATTTCCCACCAATCAGGCCAGGCAGTCTAGCAGGTCCTACGATATCGGAGGTGTCAGTGGCGGGCAAAGATGTGTCATAATCTTCTGTGATATCTGGTGATTCACACATTCTCCTCATTATTTATTGTTTTTGAACAATTAGAGTTGGCAGAGATATAAACAGTTCCACACTGTAATGGAGGCAGATTATTTCAGCTTTAGTCTAGACCCCCCCAAAATGACAATAAAAACAGCTAGACCCACCCTTCAAAATTCACCAGTAAAACAAAATGCACAGTTGCTACTATGTATTGGTATACTATCTAGATATCATCCGAAATCACTAGATTGCAAAATTTAATTTATTATTTTGTACAATTAATGTATGCTAACAATAATGTATCCTATATAATAGTATATGCTAATAACAGCATATGCTAATAATACAATTAATATATGCTAAATTATTAATTACTATATTTAAAATGAATGAAAAGACAAAAACCAAAGAAGAAAATTTAGTTTCTACTTCAGCTTAGTATGTGGTACACACCTTTAATTCCAACACTCAGAAGGCTAAGGCAAGAGATCCATGAGTTCTAGGCCAGGCTAGGCTACATGGCAAAACCTTGTCTCAGAATAAATAAATAAATAAATAATATAAATATTTTAAAAAATAATTTGATTGTTTGACTTTTAAGGCATCATTTTTATATTAAAGTATATATACATATATGATTCATTTATTATTAGCATATTTTCCTTTGCTTATGTAAATTGTCTTTTGATTTTTAAAAATACATTTAAGGAAAGTGCATTATTGTCACTTAGTATCTGTGCCCACTTGGACTAATTTTTTTATTAACTTTATTTTTTTCTTAAATGTTGGTCATACTTTCCTACTTCTTGGTTTGTCTGCTGATTTTGTTATTAGTTATCCTGACTGGAATAATATAGAGTCTCAATGTACTTTCAGTTTGCATTTTCTCTGATGTCATAAAAACGTTGAACACTGTCACATGTGCTTATTGGTCATCAGTAAGCTAAGAGGTATGCTGATTGTCTTGTATACGATTTTACTGCTGTGATAAAATACCATGAGCAAAAGGAACTTGTGGATGAAAGGATTTATTTCAGCTTGTGAGTTCAAATCTGGTTCATCACTGAGGGAAGCCCATGCTTTTTTATATACCCCAGGACCAGCTGCTTGGGGTAACACCACCCACAAGCGTCTGGGCTCTCCCAAATCAAGCATTAACCAAGAAAACGCCCCACAGGCTTGCCTCCAAGCCAATCTTATGGTGACATTTTGTTTTTCAATTGGGATTCCTTCTTCTCAGATGAATCTAGCTTGTGCCAAGTCCACAGAAACAAAACAAAATGAAACAATACCCCAAAAACCTAATCAGCATAGTTGACCCCCTGTTAACTTGACACACACACACATATCACCACTAAACCATAAACTTGGCTTTCTTGTTTGTTCCCAAGATGTTATGTTAATAATAGCATCACAATATAAAACACATTATAACTTTAAAAGTCCCACAGCCTTCAAAAGTTCAGTCTCTAAAAAATAACCAAAATCTCTCTAAAAATCCGAGTCTCTTTAAAAATCCTAAGCCTCCCCGCTGTGGGTTCCTATACAATAATAAAAAAATAAATTAAATATTTCTTATTTCAAGAAAGAACTAGGGCGCAGTTAGAATCAAAGCAAAGTGAAACCAACTCTCGACAGCATCAGAATTCCAGCGCTCAATGCCTGGGCCTCACTCAGAGCATCTGGTCTCCAACGGGCCTGAGCAATTCATTTTCTCCACCTTCACGGCTTGCAGTGCACACAGCTAGTCACGTAGGGTCAGTCCAGCTCCCCTCCTCACTGTCACTGTCCTTGGCCGTCACCCCACAGTCCTGGAACCCCACCATGCTCTAGTCTCCATTGCAACCTGGTGGCACCTTCACAATAGCCTCTCCCGGGCTTTCTTCAGGACGCTGACCCCGCCGCGTGGTGCCAGCCCTCAACTTCTCTCCAAAAACCCTTCCCTCATGGATTTCTTACTGTAACTCAAGTTTCACCGTCACCAGGGGCCTCTCCTGGCCTCTTATGTTGCCAAGCCTCAGTTGCTCACTCTCCATGAACTCTTCAATTCTGAGGCCTCCTAGCTGGCAAAAACCAGGATTACCTGAGAAACTTTTACACAGCTGCTGGCATGAGATGCATCCCTTGGCCGTCGCTGGGCCACAGCTTCTGTGTGCTGTCCCCGAAGAAACACACCCAGAAAATTCCACCTCAGCGATGTTGGTTTCTTTTTAATAACAGCTGATTTCTCAGCTCCAGCTGACCAGAATCAACTGTCCCAGTAAAGCAGAAGTTTCCCTTTAGTGAATCCAGTCTCGTCTTAGTCACAGCTGATGCTTTAGCTCAGACGAGCACAGATTCTCAATTCAAAATATTACATGAATGGCCCTGACGGAGTCTTAAAGGATCACTCGACTCCCCTCTGAAACTTCACCAGTCGGGTGTCTGTCATCTGCCTTCTTCTCACCAGTTTCTTCTAAGCGACCACAGAACAGGCAGTTAAGCTTTAAGCAATCAACAGCTTTTCCACAACTCTCCTCAAAATAACTTAGTCAGGGCAGTCATACTCCTGGTACCAACCTCTGTTCTAGTTAAATTTTTATTGCTGTGATAAAAACTTGGGGAAGAAAATTGCAGCTTTAAGTCCTAATGGAGGGGACCCATGGCAGGAACTCAAGCAAAATCCTAGAGGCAGAAACTGGAGCAGAGACCATGGAGGAACACTGCTCACTGGCATGTAACCTTGTTCTTCCTAGCGTGTGTGTGTGTGTGTGTGTGTGTGTGTGTGTGTGTGTGTGTGTGTGTTTCCTCTGACAATGGGCCAAGTCCTTCCATATAAAACATTAACTGAGGACATTTTCTTAGTTGAGGTTCCTTCTTCTCAGATGACTGTAGCTTGCTTTAAGTTTACAAAAAATTTTTTAAAAAACCAAAATACTCACCCATCACACTGACTAAAATGAACATTTTAATGTACGGCTTTGACAGTAAATTTAAGACTGCAAAGGAAAGAAATAAAACCTGTGAACTTGAAAATAAATTCAAGAGAACAAAGAACAAAAATTGACATAAGTGCATAGCAAAATATGAAATATTTCATTTATGTGCTTTTAGAGTTTCGGAAAGACAGAGGAAGAGGCAGAAATATATTGGAAAAAATAACAGAGCCCTTCACAACTTGAAGAAAACATTGACTTTCTGGTCTAAAATTGTTGCCACATCCCAGTAGGATAGGCTCAAAGACAACCTCAGCCAGATGCATCACCGAACCTAGGCCGAAGAGAGGGAGCAAATGTTGAAAGCAAAAGATCATGACAGTGACATTGGAGGTGACAACTACACCGTAATGATTAGACTCTAAGGAACACTGGACAGAGATTTTCAAAGTGCAAAAATGCTCCAAGAATTGTATGAACAGTGAAATTATTCTTCAAAAACAAATAAAAGTTAAAACAAATGTTTTGAAGTCAGCAAAGTATGAAGTCAATTGCACAGACCTGTAATGCAAGAAATGTCAAAGGAAGTCATCCAGGCTGAAAAGATAACATGCATGACAGTAACAGCACAAAGGGTGCAGTGGGGCGTGTTAAATTAATAGATTATGCACAGTAACAATTAACTCGGAGTCACCAATAATGCATTGATGTTGCATTAAAGAAAAAAATAAAAGCACTTTCCCCTTGGAGTCATGATTTGAATTCTCTGCTTCATGCTCCGCGTGCCTTCTGCCCTCTGTCTGTATGAGACGGAGTCTGTGCCTGCTTGAAGGCTGTCTTGTGAATCTGTTTGTCCCTATGTCTGTCCGCTTCCATTTGTGTGTGTCTCTGTGTCTGTGTGTTACATGATCTGTTGTCTGTCTGTGTGTTTTGCTCTGTCTTTATTGAGCAGAATAGAAGCCATCGCATGGGGAAGGAAAGGAGGACTTTACAGAAATCCTTAACAGGGTTTTACAAGGGATTAAGTCACTGGCTCTAAATGATTCCTACTGACCCAGATGAGGAATGTCATTGTTATCCATCAATATCCATAAATGGATGCTTCCAACGTTTATAGTAGATTTTAGGATTTTTTTTATTTCCATATTTGCTGCTTTCTGTAAATGACACACATGCATTGTTCCGGGCCAGAGGCATGGAAGAGTACATGATTTAAGACTACAGCTCAGCATGAGCTTGGGTTGTAAGACTACCATGACTACATGGGAAAACAAGTAAGGTTGGTTACTACACTGGTCTCTTAAAGGCAGGCTAAACGCTTTGAGTACACAGGACATCAGCCCTAAGTGACTTCAGGGTGTATTATTAACTCTGGCTGTGAGGTCCTGCAAAAGTTCCTGTCCCTTAGAATGTAAGATATTTTCAGAATATTGCACTGGCACATTTAAAACGCGTGGTACTAACTTGGACTATGATATTATAAGGATGCGTGTTGGGGGGGAGAGGTGGCTCTGTGGTTAGAAGTGCTTGCTGCACAGCACTGAAGAACTGAGTTCAGATCTCAGCATCCGCACACCAACCCAGACTTTGTTCTGTACACCCCATAACCCTGACACATGGGGGACACAGATGTAAGGTCACTGGAGTTTACAGGTGACCAGCCTGTAAAAAATATACAAGCTCTAGGCTGGTGAGAGACCCTGCTCAAATGAACAGATGGTAAGAGAGCATCCGCAACACCCTCCTCTGGTCTCCATGCGCATGCAAAGGCGTGTGTGCATGCACACATACCACACAAACATCCACACACACATTAGAATTATTCAAAAATGAGTATTTTAGTAACCACCAAAAACAATTCAGAGATATGTAGCTAAAGGTCAGAAGAAGGGTGAAAGGGTCCACACACATTTTAAAAGTATTAAAAAAATGAGTATTTTAGTTTCCACAGTAACCACCAAAACTAATTCAGAGATATGTGGCTAAAGGTCAGAAGAAGGGTGAAAGGGTATAATGAAAGGTGTTTATGCAGTATAGAGCAAAGCTGTTACAGAAAGGCGACGAACAGAAGAGATAAAAAGCTTCATTTAACTCAACGCATCGCCTACTACACTAACTATACATACACTGTTCAGCCAAAGGGTGCAGATTCGCAGGTTGGAGCTGTAGTTCTAGTTGTCTATAGTCTTTCAGGACAACAGACATATTCCAAAACTGAATTATGGTGATGACTGTATAAGGTATATGTTTTTCTAAAACTCATTAAACTGTAGAGTTAAAAGCAATGCATAACAGCATATATGAACTATATAAGTATACACTAATATGACAGTGTATGATACCATATGTTAGTATATGGTAACTACTGTATATAAAATACAGTGATGAAGTTGCATATATACATGAGTATGTTCCATCTTACTCTATATATCTAATTTCAGATGTTTGGAAAACCTATGAAGAGAGTAAAACATGGAACACGTAGATATGTTTGGGACGTGCTGCCTTCGCTAGGATATGTCTGAGCAAGCGTGTCCTTTTCAATGTAACAGCTTTCAAGAAAGCAGAGTGGCTTCATTTACATTTCCAGCAGCTATGGCTTGCAGTGATCTTCCTGCCAGCAGCAAGCATGCATCGCCATGGTTTTGACGATCTAGCGAGAGTTCCTTTCTCAGCACATTTTATTAGCCTATATTCTTTACATCTGTGCGAGCTGGGGACGTATTTCTTATTAATTATAAAGCAAGTTTCCACATCCATGCTCACATTTCATCAGAGGCTGCCTGGCCAAGCTGGGTGCACACACTGTTCTGCACAGATGGAGTTGGTGAGGTGCCTGTTTCTCCACGGGCCACCCAGCCCATCAGGGTCCCAGCATGCTTCACTGTGAGTCATCGTTTCCTGCCTCTTCATAGCTCACAGACTTCAGGGCAGCGCAGTTAGGGTTCCCAGGAGATCTGGAGGTAGTGAGGGGAAGACAACTGCTTTCCTGTCTGCAGTTCCGAGGAAGGTCACGGGATCCTCCCGGAAAAAGCATTCCAGAAGCCGGGAAACACGCTGGCTTCGTTTAGGAAGCATCTTTACAGAGTCAAGTAATCAAGCTGGGCAATGCAGCTTCCCTGTGTAAGGTCCATGGCCACACAGCTCACTATCTTTTTTCTGAGCTGAGTTACTGAAAATTTGGCAATGAGTTTGGGACAAGAGAGGTACGGCTCTGTGAAGAGGAAAGAGAGGATGAGAACCAGATAGGAAAGAGGGATGGCAATCATGTTAACCTACAAAAGGAATGTATCATAAGCGACCAAATGTCCACAGTGGAAAAAGCCGATGTGTGTCACTGTGCACAATCTTGAAGCTGAGGAACTATCATGGATACTGCTGCCATGAGCCAGTAAGGGGCTCTGACTGGCCTGAGTCACATGGGCCAATCCCAAGGGAGGGCTCCAGTTACATTTTCTCCCAGATCCAAGGTGCTGATGAAAGAAGGGAGAGGGCTTGGCAACAGGAACAATTGGTTGTGCCACCACTGCCTTCTGCCCCGTGACTTCCCTGGAGAGTCCAGAGCCCCTCAGCGAAGAAGTATGTCGGTCTTCCTGTTGCTTAGACACCGCATCACTCAGGCTTGAGATCCAATCCCTCTGTAAACCTGAACATAGCATCTGTTGTCTGCTAGACATTCCGAACCAGTGCTATGTCCTCTGATCTCTTCATAGTGTTAGCAATTTGCCATCTGTCCTTGTTTTAAAGATTAACACATTTTTATCCTGGCTGTATCTCATCATAAAGACGTCTCTGGGAGATTAACATGGTTATTTTAGGCATTTAAACTTGCGTGTGTGCTGTGAGGCCAGGTGTGGACATGGGGGATGCCAGCTGCTGAAAGGGATGGACAGCAATTGCACCTGTGCCATAGACTTCCGTTTTCACACTGGCTAAGCTGCCCCTGGCGATAAGCTAAGCACTTAGGAAGGTGTTTTCACTGTGCTCTCCCCACTGGGTTTCTTGGGTCCTTGTGCCTTTGTCTGTACAGGAACCCTGTAGGAAATATTGCTCCTGTATGCTCCAGTCACCAGCTATTAGCTGACTGTATAGTTTTAGCTGACATTTATGGAATTTTCTCCACATGTCGGACACTTTAAACATTTGGGTTACGAGATATAAAATAAATAGTTCTTGCCATGGAAAATCTGGGGGCTTAGGGGAGAAAAAGGAAAGACCACAGACACAGAGACAGACAGACAGACACACATATACACACACAGACACACACACAGACACACAAGCACACACACAGAGAGAGAGAGAGAGAGAGAGAGAGAGAGAGAGAGAGAGAGAGAGAGAGAGAGGCAGAGACAGAGACAGAGGGGGGAAAGAGAACATGAATTTGGGACTCAGATACTTTAGGTTCAAATCCCTCCTCCTCTAGCTGTGTGGCCTCAGAACTAGGGATGTAGCACCGTTGGGAGAGCAGCACGCAAGCCTAGCCTGTGTGAATCCTGTGTGAATCCCTGAAACGTATAACAGGAATCACAGTGCATGCTGTGGGCTCACTTGGGCCTCTCTCAAGCGAGGTGTAAGGGTGGAGCACTGGAAAGGACAGACAAAAATCTGTCCCAAACATGGCTTACATTCAGATTAAAAATCAAACAACAGGTACAGGATGCATCGGCTAGGAATAGAGCTGCAAAGAAAGCAAGCATTGGGAGAGAGGGAGCTATAGAGATTCTGCTTTGGATGGCTCCAGATTGCCTCTCTGAGGAGGAACCGTTGAGCAGCCGATGGGATCAGTTAATTGGGGGCTTATGTGACAATAAGACAGGAATGTCCCTTACTTCAGAGAACAGAAGCGGGCCCTGATGCCCGGCATGTCTGACTGGCCAGTCGGGAGCCAGAGGGCCAAGGTTGGAATTCTATGAGCAAAGGGAGAGAGCAAAGAGGCAGGATGGAGGTGGGGTCAGACCACATTAGCCATGGAAGACCATGCCATTAGCAATGATTAGTGGGTACTGTCATGGTCACTCCTTTTGGGGATTGTCTGGGTAGTCAGTAACTCTCAGTGTGATTTGGTCACTGTCCCCATAAGATAAAGCTATTAAAGAGATAATGTAACAGACAGAAGAGAAATACAGCAGACAGATCTGGAGAAGGTCATAAAAATGAAGTCCACAGGCTAGGAAGAGAGAAAGAAGATGGGGACAAAGGCATCTGTGATGGGTGAACTAAGGACCAAGTCTCTGAAGACAGTCTTGTGACTGCAGGGGAAGTACTGGGATTCTCCCCCTCCCTGTCACTGAGGTCAGACTGCATGACAGCGTGTGTAGCCTCCCCCTCCTCCCACCACAATACCCATGCAGTGGCAGGCTTCCAGGGTGATCAGTTGCAAGGACCCACCCATGCATGGAAGCACTGCAGCTGACTCATGCTGATATTACTGGTTTCCTCAGTGCTCTCTGCATTCATGTAGCAAACGCGTTGGGCGTTTAACATAGCCACTGGTATTCTCAGAAGACGACGGTGAAGAATTAATCAAACACAGGAGAGCACTTAGGAAGAAACCAGCTGGCCTCTGAAAGAGGGTCTGGAATACGGCATCCGGGCATACCCCACCATCCCAAGGGGTAGGGTTGCTATGGGGTTTGCCTTGTTTGCAGCCAAAAGTCACAGAACAATAAGGCAGTAGAGGTTTTCAGGTCATTCTGGCTGACTCTGATGATCATATTGCTTGTACTGAAGGAATTAGCCATGTGGAACATTTAAGCAACTGGTCCCATAGTGTTTCGGGGCTCATGCTGTCCAACGACAATTATTCTTAGCCATGTGGAGCTGGGATTAACACAGAAGGGTGCCCAGTACCTTGTTTCCTCCTGGGATGATCCAGGTGCTGGTCTAAGCAGCAGATGAGTGCTTCCTGATCTGGGGGAGAAGTAAGGATGAGAGTGAAGGAGGACAAGACCAATCCAGGAAAACCAGCAGCCAGCCCTGTTGCTAGGCGACAAGGAGAGATGGATACAGGGTGATGCTGGGGCTCGGCTAGGTAAGAGAAAGGCAGGAGGAGATGGAGTGTAGAGGATTCCAGGGAAGGGAAAGAGGAGATCCTTCCACAGCCAGAATTGCAAGCTTACTGTTTTTTGCTTTTGGTTTTGTTTTTTGTTTTTATTTTATTTTACTTTATGTTTGTAAAAAATCAGCAGTGCTGAAACAGGAAAAAGAGAAAGAAAATAAAAATGCATATTAGTCAAAAATAAGGAATAAATAAAGCTATCTTGTTAGCAAGATGTCTCGGGGGGGGGCATTTGGTACCTAGCCTGACATCCCCAGGACCCACATAGACAGAACCTAGTTATGGAAGTTGACTCCTGACCTCCACACATGCACAGTGGAACAAGGTGCCCCCCACACACACAATAATTAAATACATGTGACAAAACAAAAAAAATAATTGTGTTATATGTTTCCCCAGGGGTCTATGCTAATTTTGCATTCAGATCTTCTATGACACCACAGAAATTACTTTGAAGTTAATAGCGTTCCATTTTGAAGCCCTCCTGTGACTGTCTTATTTTGTTTTGTGTGGTTAAAGGAAGCACACATCAAAGTTAGCACTTTAACTTGTTTTGAGGAATGAAACCGTAATTCTCGCCTTTTGAGGAAAGAGCTACATCGAATCGGTCACTACTGTAGCTAGCAGCTTTCTTCCTGTTAGGCTGTCATGCACAGTGGTTGCACCTCGTGGGGCTGAGGTGGTGAGGGTAGGGGGTCAGCCTTGCTGCAATTTGAACTCCTATTGCCAACTGCTGAGGGACACAGCATCATGGAAAAGGGTGAAAGGTCTATTATGTTTGTGAAACCCATTCTGCAGGTTGTAGAGCAGGTTGCTCTTTTGACTTATACCGCGTACTTTGTTTCCAAGACCATCTTGGAACTTAGTATTTGGATATGCTAAAGTCTAATTTAAATTTAATATTTTACCTTGACAAAAAACTTAAATTAAAAATAGGCTATTTAGGATCAGGACTACAGCTCAGTCAGTAGAGAGCTTGCCTATCATACATGAAGCCCTGGGTTCAATGCCCAGTAGCACCTAAATGGAGTGAGATAATGCAGACCTATGACTGTAGCACTTAGAAGGTAGAGCTGAGGGTGTTGGAAAGTCCCCCAGCCAGTGAAGCGTGGCTTCTAGTGTTCTCTGTAGGCCGGTTGGGTGATCATGAATCAAAAATCAGGGTAATCCCTACTGCATTCTTATACCCACAGATAAGTGTAAATCTCAACATCTACAGAAAAAAAAAACAAAAACAAAACAAAAACAAAAACTTCTTTTTGTAGCCAAGGGATTCTATTCTAGAAATCCTCATCTGGTCAGAATGCAGATAACAACTGACAACAGAGTCCCTATGTGCAGGGCTTAAGGAACATCACAGGGTGGGGAGGGGGTAGATCCTAAGAGCAGAGGACCAAGCAGACGTCTGCTCTAAGTGCTCTACACACGACAGGGAAGCTGCACCCACGAAATCTCAACAATGTGGTCATCTAAACAAGACCTGCACAATAATGCCACCTAACACTTGACATACCAACACGGATGAGGGAAATCTCACAGGGCCCCGCCTTTACATAAAGAGCTTGGACTGCCAATGACTGCTAAGAGCAAGAACCAGTCTCCTCCAAGGACTCTCCAATCCCAACTGGTCATGCTTAAGCACATTATAAACAGCACTGACTGGATTAAGAAGGTGTGTGTGTGTGTGTGTGTGTGTGTGTGTGTGTGTGTGTGTATAATAACAATGCACAGGGGTGTCTTCAGGATTCACTACATCAGCCACTCCCTTAGTCTTTGCTAAGTACCCTTCCTCCCCCCACTCCCACAGCTGGTAACCCAGACAACTCTGCTATGGGGAGGTAGGCGATGGGCCATGGAACTTTATTGGTCTCTTAGTTGATTTACATAGAGAAAAAGAGACACCACAGTCCTGAGTGATGTTAGACTCCAGAGAAAGACAAGCCTGACCCTCAACTCTTACACAATCCTTTCAGGCTTTGTACCTTATAAAATAGCCTTGCTTACATGGCCAGCTGAATGCAATGGTATTTAGGTACTTCCTCTTTAAAAGACAAGATTCCCTGGCCAGCAGAAGTGTTAGTGTGAGTGAGCATCTCTGATGTTCCAGTGTCTAGCTTGAGGTTATTTTCCCTGTAGGAAAAGTGAGTAGGTAAGCATAGTCCTTCATGCATTGTGCTCAACTGTCTGTCGTGTAACTTCACAGGGCCGGAGGCAGCCAGGGTTAGTGTGTGGGTTGGAAAGGCAGCATTGAAGTGATGTATAAGAACACAGATATTCTTCAATTCCTGTTGAATTCACACATATTGGATCAAAGCATAGCAAAATCATAACTTTGGAGAATCAGAATGGATTCTAGATCTGCTTGTTTGGGGTCTGGTTTGATCAAAGATCCAGGTTGAATATCATCCATAATCTAAATATCCCAAATCCGAAATGCTCTAAAATCTGAAATGCGTTGAGCACTGAAATGTGTTCAGTGCTAACATGATGCCATAAGTAGGAAATTCCACACCCTTAAACTTCACAAACAAAGGTATCAGGTCTCTGGGGTAAAAGTGGATCCTATGTGCAAGGTGCTTGTGGCTTGCAGGTGAATCTTGGGGTTGAAGCTGAGTTCCTTTCTCAAGCTGTCTCATTAAATATGTGCAAATATTCCAAAATATGTAAAAATCCAAAGCCCAAACCACTCCGAGTCCCAAGAACTTCAGATTTTAGTTATTCAACCTATAACTTCACAGTTTGAGCAAGAACAAGGCTGGCCAAGGGCCAGAAAGCCTGCAAAACGGAGGTCGGTGCAGCCCGAGGAGGAAACAGAAGGTCTAAACTGTTCATGCGCTGCTTGTTTTGGGATGGGTCTAGATGGTGCTTCCTCCAAAGCTCAGAGCTGAAGGCCTGATCCACGGGGCAACTGTGGCCAGGGGATGGGAGTGACTGGGTCTTGAGGACGCTGTCGGGCACTGTCGGGCAGCCGTAGAACCTTGAGGAGGCAGAATCTATTCGGGGAAAAATAGACCACTAGAGGCAGACCTTTGAAGTCTGTTTGGTCTCCATCTCCTTGCCTTTGCTTCTTGCCCCTTGGGTATTGGGTGCATGTTCTGTCACAAAATCCTCATCTAAGGGGAGCTCACCACAGAGCTTTGTAATAGCTCCAGCTTCCTTGTAACCAGGGAAACAATGCCACGCGCATGCTCAGCTAGGGACTTGCTCTTGGAAACTGCTATGATAGGAGATGGCTTAACTAACATGGAACCCCAGACTCCACTCACTGTTAGCTCTAAGGCCACATGAGGCTGCAGGAGAAAGGCTGTTTATCCAGTCCTCTGGTTCAGGACTAGAGCCTCACTAATGAAGAGGGTTGACGTCTCATCTCCTTCCTGCCAGGTCCCATCCTGTCCTCCATCCGTCAGCACCACAGGGGCCTCATCCACACCCACATACATTCTGCATGTAGATCTCTCAGTAGAGTCATCCATCAGCTGCTTTGCAGATTAGCTGGCTTCCCGGGGGTGTGTGCTGAGACCTTCTGTGTCATTGTTTCTAAGAGATTAAAAAGCTTGTTAATTCCAGCGGCCAATGTGCAAATTTTTGGAGAATGACCCAGTTACAACTTGGGGACATTTTATTCCTATCAATTGGTCTCTCTAGCCAGCACCTGGGAGCTGGCAGGGCAATGCATTTAATGAATCTCTTCCAGTCATTTGGGGAAGGACAGAGATGATTCTAGAAGAGGTGGGTCAGGCTAAGGGATGAGCCGTGTGGAGAGAAAAGGACAAAGAGCCAAGCAATATTCTGAGCACAAAGTTGGTACCCAGCCAACAATAGCTGTCTGATACAGCCCAGCTGAAGACTGGACGACAGCACAAATGTACACAGGGAAATCTTTGGACACTTCCTGAGTGGACACAGTGCCGTTTGGCGATGCACTGTGTGGGTTTCTGCACTTTCTGATGGGCAGCCTCGGTAAGGCCATATTCTCTCTTCCTGAGTGAGAGTTAGATATTGAAATTTTGTGTCTCAATCAGAACCCAGCATCCCATATAGGGTTCCACTGACTCAGACTTCACAAAGTAATTGGATGGCTTTGTAGTGACTCTGAAAGGCCCATAGGGCTTTCTGAGAAACAACGGGACAAAGGGACAGTTTTCTTCCAAGCTTCTGTAGGGAAATAGTGAGCTAGGAGGGGAAGACCTCGGAGTGCCCTGAGGAATGCGGGGGCCTCTGTTCAGCAGGACCAAGAGAGAGCTAAGCAAACCCGGAACTATCAAGAGGCTGGAGGTATAGTTCAGTTGGCAGAGCATGTACCAGGCACTTGCTTCCATCTCTAGCAAAACCTAATGAACTGTACCTGGTGGTGCATACACCTATAAGCCCAGAACTTGGACAGGAGAGGGGGGGAGAGAGGGGGAGAGAGAGAGAGAGAGAGAGAGAGAGAGAGAGAGAGAGAGAGAGAGAGAGAGAGAGTTGCTTGCTGCTCCAATCCTTCCACCCTCAAATGAAGCGCCTTCCAAAATAAATTATAACAGCAATTCAGTTCTGTTAGCGATTCATTCAGCAAGCAAGCATTTGTTAGGTGTCCACCATGTCCTAGGTTGCTCCTGATGGCCTAGCAGGAGTCACACTGCCATCTTAGAGGAAAACAACATGTCTGAGGGCTTTGAAGGCACAGAAGAGGACAGCCACAGGAAGGGAGTGGGAACGATAGCCAGCCATGGTGCACCCTCTGTGCACTCACAGAGCAGAGAACAGGTCTGGGCTTCCAAATAGAGATGGATAAGGAGGCTGGATCCAATCCTGTCTGGCAAAGCATTTAAAGGTGAACTCAAGCAAGCCACTCCAAACGCACAGCTACACACACAGGCAAGCATGCAACCACACTGGGGTCTGTACACTGCAGGACAGAGGGATGCAGCACTGGGAGTGATCACAAGGGCAGCTCAATGGCAGCCCAGAGTGCAGGAGCCAGAGCCCTCACATGGACAGCAAAGATGAGTGAGATTGGGGCAGACGGCACCGCCACTGTAGCAATGTCGGTCAGTGCTGATTTAGTCTGTGTTTCCTCCACTTCCCACATGATCTGACTGAAGATGCTGGCAGGGCAGCCTCACAGGAGGGATGGCAATGTTCAGCCTGGGGCTGGAGCAAATGCTGCAAGGCAGGGTTGCAAGGGAGTTTCCAGCAGAGCTCTGACCTTCCCTGGATGTGGGCATCTTCATCCGAAAAGTGGGGAGAAGAGCAGGCTCCACCTCTCTGAGATACTTCATAACAGGTGAAATAAAGGGTTTCTCGTACCAGGCTTATGCATCACAAGTGGCCGGCATGGATGCCTGCTCCTGCTGTTGCCAGTGACAACAGAGAGACCTATTGTTTGATGCTGGAGGAGAGCATCCTTTTCTGAGTGTCAGTAGACTGTAGGGTAAGCTTCCCATTGAGAGAATATGTAAACAACTGTACACACATAGACACACACTCATACACAGACACGCACATACACACACACACCTGCCCAAGCTCTAATTAATCAAGAGCTGCTGTTTTTAGAGCATGCCCTCTCCTGCTCATTCCTTAGCCCACTCCTACCCTCATGAGCCAGTTCCAAGGCCGCTGTGATGGAAGTTGAGGGGACTTCAAGCAGCCACGAGGTCTGTTTGTGAAGGGAAAATGGAGCACTTCCAGTATGAGGGGAAAAGAAGAGGTTGGAATCTTGTCAGAAATATTTCAACAAGCATAACATATCAGAGATGACTTCCTGAGGCCTCTGAGGAGAGGGGAAACTGAGGCTGAAGATAAGCTGGCCTGCAGGCGAGTGAAGGGTATTCAGCTTGTTGGCTGGCAGCTCCTCAGGACCTGCATCCTGGCAGGACCCATTCAATGTTCCCAGAAGGAGCAGCAGGCCAGCCAAGAGTTGTCCAGAATGTCAGGGTGGTTTGGAAAGAAACATGAAAGGTCTGGAAAGCACTCAGAGATGTGGGCCAAACTGGGGGAGGACTGAAAGGAAGGAAAGTGGCACCTCTGTGTCCTTGCAGGGTACAGAGGTGCAAAGGGAAATGTCAAGAAGAAAATGGCCACCCTGAGTTAGAGGGATGGAAAGATAATCCACATTAGTCATTTTGGAGATGTCCCTCTTAAGTTTAATTCATTTGAATAAAGACTCTCAGAGAGGCTAGAAATTCCCATCAAATTATTATAGCCTGAAATATTTCTGTGTCCCTGAATGTTGCATGTTGAAACCTCAAAACCCCCATATTATTAGGAGGTAGGATGACTGGCTGGGTTATAGGATGGGAGCCTTTATGACAAAGATAGTGTTTTTTTTTAAGAGACCCCAGAGAGCTGCCCCACCCCTCCCCACTATTGAGAACACAGCAAGGAAGCCCATCTGTAGCTAGGATGCAGCCCCCGCCCAGACACTGACTTGTGGGTTGTCTGGTCTTGACCTTCTCAGCCCCCAGGCCCAAGAGCCATACATTTCAGTTATTTATAAGCTAACCAGTTTAGAGTGTTTGGGTCTAGCTGCCCACTCGAATTAAGACATGAGTACTAGAGTCAAGATATAAAAACTAATTCAGACAGCATCTCAAATCATTGCCCAACAACTTCTGGCCTCTACTTCTTCTGGAACACAGATAGCAACCCCTGAAGGCTAATATCAAGACTTCCCAAGAAAAACCACCCATAGCTGCTACCTGCCCCGAGAGAAGCAGGGGAGGAAGATGGGGTTTGGATGTGAAGATTAGAAGCAACAGCTTTTGGTTTCTCCTCAAGCATGCTCTATAATCCGAAGACTCCATTGCCATCATGGAGGGTGGTCAAAATACTAGGAAGACGTTAGATGCTCACAGACAGACACTGGGAGGACCACAGAAAGAAGACAGTGCTGCAAATGGTTCTAATTCAGGTTTTAATCATGTCCCTCACATTCCTAGTTTCTTTCTTTATCTAAAGACTATCAGCATCTTACCACAGAGACCTTTTCATCAGGATATAGTAATCAGAGAGAAACCCCAGGTAATCCTCAGTCCCTGCATCCACCCTTAATCCTAGGCCTGGGTGATTGCTCACAGCCCAAACTCTACTGTCTGGAGAATATTTTGATATAGAGACTTGGAGGTTCATTAGCTTCTTCTAGAATCTGTCCCCTTTGTCGTTCACACTTCTGCAATCACAGCAGAGCTAAGGTTGGTCTCAGGCAGTGAGTCTAGAATGCTAAGGAGATGCTCTCTCCGATGAATTTAGAATAGATTCTTTCCTCTGCTTCTTGGTGTATAGGATACGTTGAGAAAAAAGCCCCAGGCTTGTCAAGAGCTCTTATCTCTTACCAAAATTCTCTCCACGATTGTTTGTAAATACCCCTTTCTCATATTTATGCAGTTAGGAACCATGGAGACATCTTGGTTTTCTTCCCATGTATGTGTACCTATCTTAGGGAATGTGTAGGCAGTATACTCAACTTGCTTAACATTAAGGAATTCAGTCTAGTACATGGGCACTTCGGCCCATCAGGGATTCTAAGGTACCAGGAGAGAAAGCAGTAGGAACCTGGAGATGTTACCTTCCAAATGCTATTTCTTACCTCTGATACCAAGATTTTCTGAATAGCAGGGAATTGGTAGTACATTCAAAAGCAAACATTCTTCTGGGGAAAACTTTTCACTCTCACACATCTTAAAGTAAAACATTCTGTGACACAAAGAAGAAATTTCCAAAAGCATAATTCAAAAATTTATACTTATTTTAACTGAGTAAGATGCTGCGAGACCACGCCGGGGAGATGCATTATCAGAAAACACTCCAGGCCAAGAACTCGCTGCAGAACCCTACAGCAGAAGAAGAGTCGGTTCAGACACCCACAGACGAAGAGCAATAAAGCATGAATAATTGAGGGCTCCTGATATTATCCTGCCTGCACATAACGTGTCTTTAATAATTCATTCAACTCGATCTTTTAAAGAAAAATTCTCTTCATAACTTAAATCATTCTGTCTGCCTTGATGACAATGGGGGCTCACTGCCTGTTCACAGTGGGGCTCTTTTCCTGCTTGGGATTTGCCTCTCCCATGGGAGGAGCATGATCTACACAGTAGATTTCTTCTGCAATTGCAGTTCAGGACCGTGTTCTGCACATGCTCAGTAAACTCCACCTCACTGGGAATTCTTCCACAGAGGCTCAGCATATTCTAGAACTGTTTTAGCATTTCGTATTTACTGACATAATTCCCACAATAGGTACTTCTCGATTTTACAGATGAAGAAATGACTCGAGAACTTGAATTAAATGGCCCTGTTGTACAACACCAACAGGAATGTCCATTGTCCATCGTATTCATCATGAAGCCAAGGTGATATATACCTCATTTATTTGGTGTTGAAGTGATTCGTTTGGGTAAAATAAAAGTCACTGTTTTAAAAGAAGAATGTCCCTTTAAATATCTGATTACCAAGACTCGCTAAATCATTCATACCCAGAAAGCCTTGGGGGATGGGGAAAGGGAAGTGTTAGGGTATTTGAAAAATAGCTAAGGAATAGGGACATCAGATGCTTTCAACGTAGAAGGTGGGAGACTTGGAGACTGGGGTGCAGGAACTCAAGCTTGTTCATGCTTTTAAGAGACAGTTTGATCCAGAAGTGGATATTAATCCAGAAGTTTGGGGTTAGAGGCTGCTGTATACAGAAATCAGAATCTCCCAGGCTCCTCTTAAAAATCAGAGCAGGGAGACATACACCTCTGGTATTTCAGTGGCAAGTGATCCTGAGCCATGGCCTCTTAAAAACGCCTGTGAAGAGAACAGAAAGAGGTATTGCAGATTGAGGACTCACACAGTCTGCCTTAGATAAATTGTATTCTAAGCAGAGTATGCTGGCTAATCCCAACCCCAGCACTTGGAAGGAAGAAGCTGGCTGATCTCTGTAAGTTTGGGGCCATCCTGGTCTACATAGTGAGTTCCAGCCAGATACACATAATGAGATCCTCTCTCTCAAAAAAAAAAAAAAATGTGTTCTGTTTCTATTACCTTCTTTAGTTGCAAATGCCATGTAACTCCTTTTTTCAGTTGAGGTATAAAATACAAACAAACTGATGGGAGATGTTATTCTGTATATATGTTTCTCATACTGGTTAATAAAGTTCTGTGGCCAATGAGATAGCAAGATAGGTGGGGCTAGGAGACCAGGAGGAGGAAAGAGGAAGTAGTAGGGAGGGGTCGAGATGTAGCCCGGGGAGGAAGGAAGACGCCCACCACGGCTCCCCGATAAAACGACCACGCGGAAATACTTAGATAAGTAGAAATGGGTTAATAATTAAGACAGCGCTAGCCCATAAACAATAATGGTAACTGGCCAACAGGATTGTATCAAATACGGAGTCTCAGAGTGTTATTTAGAGCTGGCGCGGCTGTGGGCCCAGACTGGCGGGCTGGCGGAAACATACACGCTACAACAAAACAAACAAAAAAGCCCATGAATCTTAAGTGTATAGGTTAATAAATCTGAATTTTGCCTACAAACCTCAATATAATAGATATTCAACATAGTGATGTCCAAGATACAAAACATTTCTTAATTACCCCCAGAAGGTCCTAGATGTTTCTTACCCCTGCTACTGGAAGTGCCACTACCACCCCTGTACTCCGTGTGTGTACATGTAGAGGCTGGCACTTGTCCCTGAGTGTCTGTCTGTGTTATTTTTTGAGACAGAAACTCTCACTGGTCCTAGAATTAAGCTAGTCTGGCTGGCCAATGAGCCCCAGGCATCCACCTGTCTCTACCCTCCTCAGAACACTTCACATCACTGTGCCTGGCTTTTAAGATGGGTGCTGGGATTTAACTTAGGTTCTCAGGCTAATGCAGCAAGAGTTTTAACACACACACACACACACACACACACACACACACACACACACACACACAGAGGCCTCTTCTTCTTACTTCTAATGCCATGAGCTAGTCTTGCTTGCCCTTGATAATTGATGTAAGTGAATCTTACTGTGTGTGTTATCTTGGCTGTGGAATTTGAAACTAAACTTCATCTGAAGGATTCCCTCATCTTCATTGGGAACAGTAGTTCTCTCTTTCACGTCTCAGTTTCCACACATATTTCATTGTGTGATAAAGTTATTTGTTATTTATTTACTTATTCCTCAGTTTATGGGCATTTGTGCTGTTTCCATCATGATAATATTATGAGTAAAGCTGCTGTATTATATAAGAAATTTTGCTGACACAGCCACTCATTTCCCAATACTAGTCTGGATATACGCCTAGATTTAATTGCTAATTTTGAAACTCTCATCTTGTCTCTCTCACACACATGAAGGCAGATGGTGCCTAAGGAGTGACAGCCAAGGTTTTGCCTCTGATCGCCACTAACATTCACACACCTTGGTACCTCCCACAACACACATACTCACATACACATGAACACACACGCAACTTTTAGTGAGCACAATAATGTGGCCTTCTAGATATTATTTCCAGACAAAGGAGGGAAAAACTTGTGTTCAGTTCATACACGGGTTGTTAGGGATGTAAATAGAGGCCAAGCATGCATGATGTCTCACACAGGTGCACGGGAATAAAGTAATGAGGGGAAATTCCTTCAGTGAGAACGCTTTAGGCATGGTCAATGACTGCATTATGAGAGAAATGGCCCAGTTAGAAAATAATAGGCTCATAGGCACAGACCAGTGCTTTATCCGATTGGGCAAGGGCTGATTCTGATGGAGAACAATTGAAAGGAGTAATGAAGGAGAGGAATACACAGGAGGGAACAAGCATGGTGTGTAAATGCCCTGGTGTGCATGCTGACACCTACTAGAGAGCACTCACCATTGTCTGAGTCCTTAAAAAGCTATAAGGCATGTAAGGACCAGACCAGTTGGAGACAACCCACCACACCCATTGGCCAATGACAAGGGTTGATCTTGTTAGAGCTGCTACTGGATGTCCAAACTGCCAGCAAAGGATGCCAATGATGAGCTCCCTATACAACAGGTCAGCTGGATAGTTGACTGTGTTGGACCCCTCCCATTCAGCAAATGGAATGAGGGGCCTGTTTCATTTTGAAAGTAACAGGTGATTATTTAGATATAGGTTTGTCTCTCCTGCACAGATGATCTAACTCGATACTGTTACCATGAAGATTCCCAGAGAGAGCCCCTACTTCAAAGCAAAAGATACGCATGTCAGGCCAAACTTGGTCACACTACATCATGTAATCCAGAATCAGCCAGCACAGGAGAGATGGGATGCCCCGTCAAAGGTGCAGCCAGAGTGTCTGTTTGCAGGTAGCATCTTGGAAGGACTGTGTAGCCATGCTAAGTCAACAGCCTTTATATCATGCTCTGTATTCATTATATTGAACATATTGGTCCAGGAGCCAAGGTGGAAGAAATGGGGCCTTACCTAACTCATCACTGCATGACTCATCACTGCATCTGAACTTCTGTGGGTTAGAGATCCTGTTTCCCAGAAGGGAACCTTTCCAATAGGGAACACAGCAAGAGGGTCATTGACCACTGGTTGGGAATTTTAGGCTAAGAGACTAGCTAGCAGAAAAATAAACAAAGAGACAAGTGTTGAACTGACAAGCACAATCCACCAGATTATCAAGAGAGTAGCCATCTTCATGTACCTGTATTCTGTCTTGTTTACAAGAGGGCAAGTAGTGGGAGCAATGGCCCAGTCACTTAGTAACGTGCTTGTCATACAAACACAGAACCTGGTTTGGGTTGACAGAATCCAGTTGGGTATGGTGGTATGCACTTTCGGTCTCATCACTGGGTAGTGGAGCAGGGGGATCACTAGGGCTCCACCAGCAGCTCGCCTATTCTAATTGACAGCAAATGAGAGGCCCTATCTCAATAAGCAGGATGCACATCATCTGAAGAACAACTAAAGTTGACCTGTGGTTTACATATGCGTGCACACAGAGAAGTTCAGGAATCCTAGCTTATGATGGCCACAGTGACAAGGCATTTGTTATATTAAGAATGAGAGTCACACCAGCAGATAAGCCACTGTTCCCAGCAGTTCAGTGTTGAGGATGAGAGAATCTAGACTGTGAGGCTGATGATGCAGAAGATGAGACGAGGCTGATGAAAAAGACCCCATTATGTCCAAGGATGCTGAAGAAGCTGCTCCTCAAACTGAGAAGTGAAGCCAGGTGACTCAGGATAGACTGAGGGGAGTTGTGTAGTGTTACGATGCCCCCAGCTAGGGGACAGTGAGACTGGAAGCCAACCTCTGGGTTGACCCTCTTCGGGAATTGCCTTGATTGATGATGGATTGGTTACCCCACCCTAGACACTCCTTCCCAGGACAGGCTTCATCTATGACTTTTCACCACTGAAGTACAAAATGAATCCCAGGACAGGCTTCATCTATGACTTTTCACCACTGAAGTACAAATTGAATCCCAGGACAGCTTCCTCTTCACCAAAAACCAACAGGCTTCATCTATGACTTTTCACCACTGAAGTACAAAATGAAGTCCTCTTGTCCCAACTGAGAACATCTCAGAACATCAGTCTCAGCTTGGCTTCCCCTGTGGGGTCAGCCGATGTCTTTCCTGAGATGTGACTAGCTATTCCCTGCACCCAGCATCCCCTCCCTTTCCTTACCCTCCTCCCCTAGGACCCCTTCCTAGATTGCTAGAACATACTGCCCAATGAACTCCCTGCATACTAATCTTGATTTACAGCTCCTTGGGAAAGGCTTTTCAGACTAGCTGGTCCAGTTTACATTCCTGGCTGAAACAGAGGAATTCTGATTGGTCTACACCTTCACCAGATCTGATGTCAGACTTTTTCATGTGAACCATTCTCATAGCTGTGCACTGACAGCTCACTGCAGTTCAATTAGCACCACATCTGCATTTCCTTAATGACCAATGATGCTGAGCATTAGAAATGCGGTGCCCATTAGGAAACTGGGGCTTTCTTTTTGTCCATTTCGATGGATTTGTACTTTTTAAACACTGATTTGTAAGAATTCTTTATATATTTGAATGGTAGCCTGTGATTGTGTTCTCACCCTCGGGGCCCCAGTATGCTGTGTCCTTTAAATACTAGTTATTTTGAACTAATTGAAGAGTCACAGTACATTGCTGTGTTTTCTTGTATAACAGGGAACTGACATTGGAACAATGTCAGCACACACATTCATGCCATTGATACAGGTGCAGATTTGTGTAACCATCACTGCTATCGAGATACAGAACTTGTCATGGCCCCACAGGACATCTTACTACCGTTATTTTTGCTAGCTAGACATAGTATTAAACTACTGCCTAAATACATGTCCTTACAGCACGGGTTAGTGCAGCTCTCTGCCGTCCTCAGTCCTCAGAGAAGCATCCTTCCACAGGAGGCAACATGGAGGTCTTGGTGAGGTGTTTGTCAAGGAGTCACTAAGTGGGTGTGGAGTGCTCAACACCAAATGAGACATCTGTATCACACCCTCCTCCACCACTAGAAGCTCCGGAGAACATTCTAGAAGAGGGATTAGAAAGGTGCTAAGACCAGAGTTCAGGGAGGACTTGGGGGGTCGGGGGAGGATAGGACAGAGCTGTTGCACTCAGGAGCTCACATAAACAGTGATTGCCTGCACAAGATCTGCACTAGATCAAGCCAGTCATGGTTTCATGTCTGGGGGAGGGGCCCACGAGGCCCCACCCCCTAGACAAGGAGCTATTGGCAGTTAACAGCTTCTTGAGGGTATAAGAGCCCATTTCCTTCTAGGATGTGGTCTCTGATAGATTTCTCGTGCTATAGTGGATGGCCTTCAGCCGTGTACATATGGGCAGCCCTAATTGGACTCAGTGGGTTACAAAAGTTGATTAAGCAATTAATTTGTGAGAGAGAGAGAGGGGGAGTGAGGGAAGGAGGGAGAGAGAGAAGGAGGGAGGGGAGGAGGGAGAGAGAGAGAAGGAGGGAGGAGAGAAGGAAGGAGAGAGAGAGAGAGAGAGAGAGAGAGAGAGAGAGAGAGAGAGAGAGAGAGAGAGAGAGAGAACACAGAACTAAGCCATAATCTCCTTTGTGCCTCCCTATTATGGTCACACTCTTCTCTTACCCAGCCTCAAACCATCTATAACCTTGGGCACTTGGGCAATCTCTTCTCCTTTTGTAGAATTTTGTCATTTTAATATCTGTTTCATAAATGGAATCAAACATTTTTGCGACTATTTTTTTTCTCACCCAACATAATGCCCTTGAGGTTCATTTAAGCTCTCTCTGTGTGTGTGTGTGTGTGTGTGTGTGTGTGTGTGTGTGTGTGTGCCATCAGAGGTTGTCAATGTTTTCCTTGGTAACCCTTTGCCTTATTTTATGAGACAGGGTCATTCACTTAACCTGAAACTTACCAGTTTCATCAGACTGATGGTCCTTAAGTCCCAGCAATCTTCCTGTCTCCACATCCTCACTCTTTTGATGATGGGTGCTCGAATCTACTCAGCTTTTTACTTCCACAACTACTCCACCTTCACACCTCCAGCCAAGCCCTTTTAGTGTTGAAATGCACAGAGATCCACCTGCCTCTGCCTTTGATTGCTAGGAATAAAGGTGTGCACTACCAAGCCCACATCCCTCCAATCTTTCAGAGGAGGAAAGTGGAGACCAAATGATGCCCCCAAGTCAAGATTCTGGCCTCCATTTTTACCTGTGGTCACCAGGGTCCCCTGACTGCATGTCACATGTATGGAATGAGAATCTCCAACAGAAGACAAACTTCTTGTTTTATTGATCGAGGAGTATGAGGAAAATGAACGATTCATCTTGCTTTTAAGAATGATGAAATGCCATTTCTGGAATGAGCATGTTGAAAGCCTCATCCATTCTTACCACTTGCAAAAGAAATTAAAATATCCCCCCAAATGCAAAGTGTCAGTGATGTTCACTTTACAGGGGGTAACATTGCTCTGAAGCCTGGTGTCCTCTTCTGCCCTCCGTACCTCTGTGGATTTCTCTTCCAGGACGCTATGTCCTCACACCTTCTCTGAGGTGTCTACTGCTAAGCGCTAAATATTGAGCCTGGTTCTGTGACTGTGCATTCAGTCAGCAGCCTGTGAAACAGCCCTGCCTCTCACTTTGAAAGTAGCACACCCGAAAGTCAATACTGGTGGCCTTGTTACTGGCCCAGCTCCAAGGAAGCCAGGACAGGAGGATTGAGCTTGAGGCTAGCCTTAGCTACATACTACACGGTGAGTTCACAGCCAGCCTGAGCTCAAACTTTGTCACGAAAATTAAAGTGCACATTTAATAGTGTTTGATTTTAACTGACTTTCCCCCAAACCTAGTCATTGTATTACATCACCAAAGCAAAGTAAGTGGTAGCGGCTGCTGCCCCTGCCCCTCTTAGAAGCGACAGATGTCTCCTGGGTACATGGTGCATGTGTGAGTGAGTTTGGAGCTGGATGGAGAAGATACATGCACACTGACAGACAAGGGAAAAGGTGTCTCAAGAACTTTTCAGAGCAATCAGTGCCCTGGGATTGAATTTCAAGGATAATGGAAACCTGAGCCGTTTCCAATATCCCATCTCAGCCCTCCTGTCAAGGCCACACCATCACCAAAACCAATGAGTGAATCTCCACAAGTGTCACTCAGCCTTCCAGCTGTGGTGTTTGATGCTGGCTACATCAGCCTTTGTTTCAAACATTTTGCCCACTGGCTTCTGGGGCATTAGCCTCACGCTGTTCCCCCTTCCTACTTAACAGTTTCCTCTTCTCAAGTTCCTTTTTATTCCCAGCTTCTACATGCTGCTGATTTGGTCCTCAGACCTGGTCTCATCTCCATCTCTGCTCCTCCCAAGCGATCTCCTGTACTCAGTATCCTTCAGCAGCACTGCTGTATGGCCAACATCTAACCCCCTTGCCCTGACAAGGCAAACCCAACTGCACCTCCACCCTGACACCTCCATGTGGAGGTCTAAGTGACATCTCAGACGTGACACATGCACAGCCAGGTTCATTTTCACTGATCTTCCACTTTGAAATAAATTGTAATTTCTCCTTTCTGTTGGTCAATGGAAAACCCGGGACCTCATTCCCTACCCGTGTCTGACATCTCCCATGCTGCTTATCAGTAATCTTTTAAGCATGTGTTTTCTCCATGCTATGATGAAATACTTAACAAAAAAAGACTTAAGGAGGAAGGGTTGCTTTGGGTTTACATTGTGAGGGAAAGGGCTGATGGGGGTTGTCCTTCAATATGCTGTGAGTATGTGTTGTTTTTATTGGTAGATGAATAAAGGTGTTTTGGCCTGTGGCAGCACAGAATATAGCTAGGCATGAAACCCAGAGAAAGAAGCTGGAGTCGGGGAGACACCATATAGTCAACGAAGGAGTTAGATGCCAGAACATTACTAGTAAGCACGGCAATGTGATGAGACACATATTAATAAAAATGGGTAATTAATTGTGAGAGCAAGTCAGTAATATGCCTGAGCCATAGACCAAATAATTCTAATTAGTATTAAGCCTTAACGTGGTTACTTGGGAACTGGCAGTCAGGACGAGAAACCTCCAACTACAAAGGGCCATCATGGTGGTGAAGTCTATAATGGCAGGAGCTTGTGCCTCTGTCTCAATGCCTCTGCAGTCAAGACAAACCAAGAGCTGACCACTGATGCTCATCTTTCTCCCCTCTTCCTTCTTATGCAGCTCAGGAGACCAGCCCACAGTCAAGGTGGATCCTCCCCCTTCAACTAAATTTCTCTGGAAATACCCTCACGGACATATTCAGAAGTGTTTCTCCTGGGTGATTTGGAATCCAGGCAAGTTGACAATGGAGGTTAACCTCCATAACCATTATCTTGTGTCACCACCAGAATCCTGCCCTGATTAAACTGCCTCTGGTACTTCATCCTTGTTTGAACCACCAACACCAGCATCAACAACACCATTACATCACCATCATCACCACCACCAGCACCACCAGTACCAACAACAACATCATCATCAGGATGTCTTACCTGGACTACTAAAATTTCTTCCTGTCTCTACCCTGTGCTAACTGCCTTCCTCATCAGGAAGTCAGATCCTTGTGGAAAACTAAGGATTCATTCTTCCCATGAATCTCCTTCAATGGTGTCAATGTCACTCACAATAAAATACCAGCTCTTTACTATGGTCTACAAGCACCTACATTGTCTCTGACCTCCTCTTCCAACGCCCTCCCCCACCCCAGCTTCAAGCACACTGGTTCCTTTGCTGTTCTTAGAAACACCAAGATGCTCCTGCCTCGGGGCCTTTGTACTTTCCATCAAATATTATCCCTCCTTCGGAATGCCATAGGAGTGAACACATCAGAAAAGGGGAATGACTGCTTATTTCTTTGTGCCTTAAAAAAAGGTTGGCAATTAATTTTTAGCAACTACACATGTTTATTTTGTAACAGTAGGGCACCGGAGCCTACACTTAAAAACTGAGCTTGTGAAGGTCAGTGTGCACACTACAAGGCTTTTGCTTAACTGCTTTATAAAAGGGCTAGCAGGCCTCCAGCATAAGCTACAGGCTCTACAGACCCTCTACAGGTGCTTTGCTGAATGGGACACACCACGCATGCCCAGGAGCTCCCCTCGCTCTCATCCTGCTGGTCCTCACTGCTTCCCTGTCATTCCCCTCAGCTAATGAGCATCCCACCTGATCTGGATAACTCATCTCGGTGAGATTTCTGACTTACTAAATTAAATCGAGATGAAATGCCTTTTAATATGTAATCTGGGAAGATGCATAAATAGTTATTTCTCCCTTGTGGGCAGCATTACCTGTCATTTTAAAAATTAATCCTGTTAAGAGAGGCTTTAAATATGGAAGGAAAGCACTGGCGCTTCAGACCAAGCCGTTAATGAGCAGTTTCATCACAGTGAGTTATGAGTTCAATGTTCTCTGTGCCATCTTCCTTTACTCACGTCTCCCGTTTCCTTTCTCAGCTGCCATTGTGTACTTCGAAGAAGTTTTTCTGCACAATAGAAAAGAAAATTGCTGTTGGTATACTTGAACTCGATTATGTCTGACCCCCAACATCCTGAATATGCCTCAGGTGTGGCAGAGTGCGTGAAGATGATTGCACACTCTGAGCCGGTCCCTGCCCTTTGAGCAGATACCCATGTTTTGAGAGCTGTTCCCCACATTTGGGAAAGAAAAACAACTTGGTGTGCTAGGCACCAACAGTGTCATTAATGGTTCCAGCTCTCACTTCATTTTTGAACTTCACATCTCCCTTGGAAGATAATTGGACAAAGAACAGTGGCATGAGGTGATAGATGAAGAGGAAAGATCCATTAATCACTAGTTTTATTGTGTGTCTCTGGCCTTTCATGTGTGTCTTTGAAGCTCTTCAGAAATACAAAATTGAAATCTGCTTTAAATGCCAGCCATGTTTACAGCACTTGGGGGAGAGGGATATTCCCTGTAGATATCGGAAGAGGGGAATTGACTTCATAGGCTTTGTTTGGCTCAGGATTTGTCCCATGGCTGTTCCTACAACCCCCTCCGCATTGCCCCACCCAAGTCCCAGGAACCTGTAACATGATGAAGGTGATGTTTTGGTTGCATGTAGTGTCATTCAGCTCTCCTGTGTATCATCACTAGCTCTGGGGTTTAAAGAATTACATCAGAGTTTGGAAAAACTTACTGGTTCTACACTACAAAAAGACATTTGAATGGTTTTCCTCCTTTTTCTGCATAGTTTGACTTTGTGACCACCAACAGGGGTAGCTCAAAAACCTCCTCTCTTTCAAAACGGCCTGTGCTTTCCATGTGCTGGACCACAGGGCCTAGCAGCAGCCTGGGAGCCATGTCTGGCTGCTTGCTGTGGTACCAAAGAACCCAACTTAGTGTTTGGCACACAAAGCAAGTATTTGTTGAATAAGCGCATGCACGAATTAACAGGGGAATGATGTCACACCTTCCATGCATGTTCTAGCAACTGCCTCTCCCACCTTTCCCTCCAGATGGCCAGAGCTTGTGCAGGGTGTTCCCATGGAGTAAAAGGGGCTTATGAGCTGCCCACACAGGCTCCCGTCACTCTAGTTTTGGTCTCCATGCTTGAAGGAAGTACAAATTCTGTCACTTTCCCCACCGCTTGGAACCTTTTCAGTGTAATTTCTATTGAAATTTTAATAATTAAAAAATTAAAAGCAAGGATTTTGTAATGTGTAAGCACATTAAGTTGCTAATGACTGCATGTACCAGACATATTCATGGGCTACTTTGTTAGCTAAACATTTCATGCTTAAATAATTGGGATTAATAATTAATAGCTTTTTATATTTAACACCAAGTACTTTCACTGATTACATATAAGTATATGACATGATAATAATAATAAACCAGCACACTGTCTGGTAGTATGTCAGGGTCTGTCTTACACATTGACTCATTGCCTTCCTAGGCAATCACATGCATAGATATTGTTGTAATCATCCCTATTGGCAAACCAGCAAACTGAGGCACAGAGGTAATTAGCCTGCCAGACACGTGCCTAAGAGGCAATGTTAGCTTGAGTTTGAACTGTGAAACCTTGTATGTCAGCTTTTGAGACCATAAATACTCATAGGACTCTTCATCCTGAAATCTCCACCTATATCCCTCCTCACCTCCTAACCCTTACCTATGAATATTAATGATCATTAAGGTTTATGGGATATCTGTGTGTCAGACAATGGGGCAAATATTTGATTTTGCCAAAGTCAATAAAAAGATAGCCCGTATCTCAATTCTCATAATTACCTCTGAAGACATACCATAATTGTACCTCGTTCTAGAAAAGGAAATGGCAGCCTGGCAAAGTGAAATAACTTCCCTCAAAGTCTCAAAATGCCTGCAGAATCCAGCTCAGGTCTTTGAAGCCTGTACCTTTACTCCCATTAGGGAGCTTTCAGCGCCACACCTTGACCCTCACTTCTGACCCTGCTGCTCCATGGGAACCTGCCTTGAGTAATGCTCCATTACTTATCCACTTCTTGGGGGCCTGTCCTGGTCTTTCCCCAATTTTATCTTTTGCTCTAGCCACATTGTCTGTAAACTACTAAAAGCCAGGGCTGCTAGGAAAAGTAGTTGAAAGTAGTTTCTTCTTCTTCTTCTTCTTCTTCTTCTTCTTCTTCTTCTTCTTCTTCTTCTTCTTCTTCTTCTTCTTCTTCTTCTTCTTCTCCTCCTTCTCCTCCTCCTCCTCCTCCTCCTCCTCCTTCTCCTCCTTCTCCTCCTTCTCCTTCTTCTCCTCCTCCTCCTCCTTCTCCTCCTTCTTCCTCTTCCTCTTCCTCCACTCCTGTCTCCTCCCCTCCTCCTCCATCA
Organism: Cricetiscus sungorus; assembly: GCA_030556225.1. Lineage (NCBI taxonomy): Eukaryota > Metazoa > Chordata > Mammalia > Rodentia > Cricetidae > Cricetiscus > Cricetiscus sungorus. The sequence goes on along the minus strand of JANBXA010000411.1, from coordinate 11,696,683 downwards.
TCTCCTTAGACAGTACAACCTTGTGCACTTACCCATGCTGCCTGGCTTGGTCCCTTGTGTCTCTCGCCATACACAGCCTACAATGCCAGCTGTTCAGGATGCATCTTTGCTGGAGCATCACATCTCTACCATCTGTATTACTAACTTTTCTCTCTCGGCTCAAGGTCTGCCTTCACTGTCTTTCTAGAAAAATATCTCATCTTGTTGCCCGCATAGCTCTTCACAGTGGGACCTTGTTGTGTGTAGTTGGGGGCACCCCCATCTCCCCAAGGACTTACAGGAAACATCCTACCATTTCTCTCTGTGCTGAAACCAAGCTCACGCAAGTTCATTTCTCTTTTCCAAGGAGAAAATGTGCCTGGGCTCCACATGTGTAGACCAGAAGAAAGCAAGTCTCCTGTCCTCTACTGATGACAAGAGGGGCAACTGATAAGCCTTCCACCAAAGCAGAGATGTAGGGTTTCTCCTTGGTGGCTGCAGGATTCCAACAATTTAAAACCAGATGCCTCCAGCCAGACATAAGTAGAGTTTCAAGTAGTTCTGTGTGAATAAGGTCATTACGGGATACTGAACTTTTAGGGGTTTCATTTGACCAAGGGACCACACCTGTGCCATAGCCCTTTTCCTGCATCCTGAGATACCGCCCTTCCTCGCTCCGTAAACAGCCTTTCCATTGATGGATAGTTTAGCGACTCCTATACTGCTTATTTGGGGACATGCTTCGGTTTATTAATAGAATGCTCTCAGTTACCTTAGGCTATTCTTGACAAGCTATAACACCATTCGAAAAGAAAAGTCACACGTAACGCCCTCATAGCGTCGGCTTGATACGATTTTGCTGCTGCAGAGCAAGTGAAGCCTTGGCTGGGACTCAGCAGGGCTGTGAGAGTCACCAGCCTGAGGAGCAGGTCTGTCAATGGCATTAGAAGAATTCTTCCCCCCGGCGCTGCCTACTTAGCTCCACTTAGAAAAATAAATATTTTCCCAGTAACATGGCAGGTTTATGAGTTGCATTTAATACTGCACACGTGTGTGTGTGTGTGTGTGGAGAGAGAGAGAGAGAGAGAGAGAGAGAGAGACAGAGACAGAGACAGAGACAGAGACAGACAGAGACAGAGAGACAGAGAGAGAGAGTTAAGGTTGCCAAGGGAGCCGTCTTTGGTTCCGAACCTTTCCTTTATCGTTATGAACAGTAATTAGATGCACTGCTTTATGACGGTGAAGCACCTTGTGGGCTCCTGGTAATTGCAAAGTGCTTGGCAATTAACTCACACTCCCTGAGATTCAGGTTGGTGTAATTAACCCCATGAGAAGATACAGCCCCAGAGAAGGGGGATCACGTGGAGAGAGCACAAACAAAGACCCTCCCCTGTCCTGAGCCTACGCTGTGTCCACCATAGGCTGGCTCCCGGCCTGAGGCAGTGTGCTCAGATGGCTGGGTGGGGTGGCAGAGGGCTGCCTGTGCTGTAGAGAGGAAAGCATTTCCAAGGCCCAGGGCTTGGTGTGTTATTCTCCTGGGTGTGAACACACAGTCCATACAGAAAATATCAGCTTTTTGCTTGGAAAGGAACAGAGGAAGTCACAAGGGAATATGGGGAGGGGGTGCTTAGCTATTATGAGTTATACTTTCTTGAAACCAACACTTCTGTTTTCCCAAAGCAGTGGTGATTTGGGACTGGTTTT